>OY776673.1:154483095-155025095 GCA_963675555.1 Leptura quadrifasciata
TATTTTCATTTTCCTCTACTGAAAAGTCTTTGTCTTCTATTCCTGAACCATCTGCCTGGTCATTTTCATCCACATTGTCATCAAAACACTTACTTCAGTCCCACAGTTCTTATGGACCAACTCATCAGTTGTTAAATATTTCTTGGATGCCCTAATATTTCGGGTAAATAGCAGTAAAAAATTAAGGGCATTCCAATTACAAAAAATTTGACCAATTAAATTAAATGCGTGGTTAGTGTACTTTATTTGTCTAATCAAAATGATATTAATTCGTATGGAGTTCGTTTGGTTCCAGTCCTAGTCCATGCCTCCCCGTTTGGGTGTATTCTCGGTTCTGGTTTATCTGGCAGACACTGTCCATTAAGGAAACATCTACACAATATGGGATTAAGCGAAACACCTCTTTGCAGGGGTCGTGAACAAGGTCCAACATATACTCTGTGACCATTCTGCCATCTCATCAATCAGAGAATCAATTTTGGGGAAACGTTGGTATACTATGGCCAATGTAAGGCAGATGCCTCTAAGCAGCATCACCACCTACTTCGCAAGAGAAAGTATAAGGGGCCCAATGGGGCCTAAGTGCTGTGGTTCAATATTTTCCTTTGACCACCTTCCAACCAATTCTAATACCCAAATATCTGGCAGATGAAGCATTTGCATGTTTGTCCAGGAAAGGGTTAAATAAAAACGAGTATAGAACAATTTTTTTTTAATTTAACGTACTGCTGGAATAATACATTTTCCAACTCCTTGCCATCTAAAAAATCGTTATAGGCGACGCGACAATCACATCATAATCGTCAATAACGTCTTTTAACCGCCAAAATGTGTTCTTTAGGCGTGTCTATTCACTGATGTTTACAGGGATTGATCGCTTTTAATTACCCAATAATTGGTTTGAAAAATTTTAGCTGAATCACCCCATATATTAAAATATAAAATTTGAAATTACCTTCCATCCATATTGCAAATGGCAAAACTGAGGCAATCATCCATGGTTGCATATGGTATATCATATCGACAGGATTTTTCATTCCCATTTTCGACTTTTGCAGCAAAAGTTGAACACATGTCCACCGTATTCCACTTGACACTGATGCCAAGAGCAACAAAACAAATCCAAGTAAGTTAAACTGGGTCGATTTATATGTGAATAATATTAAACCCCCTGTTATCATCAGTACAATTCCACATAAGCTCCATGACTAAAATAACATACTTACATAAAATTTATAATACGCCCATTTTTATGAATATTTCATTTCAATTTATTATTTGCTTTTTTTAGACACTGTCTCAAAAAAATTTACTAATCCTGTTAAAGCAGATACCATTTTTGAAAAGAGGCATAGAGATTTGTAAGCTATTACTCTATTATTAGTGGAACGCCTTGTATATTTTTACATTTTGTGTTAGATCTTTTCCCCCTATTTCAAATATATAAGGGTACCTATATACAGGGTGGGGGGATAGTGCGTTGGACCTCGATATCTTGAGTTCTACAACAGCTAGACATTTTTTAAAAAATTGCAAGTAAACTATATAAAAAGTTCTATAACTGGAAATTATTTTCGAACATACAGTGCGAGCTAAGACGAAATTACAGGACCAAGTTCCTTTTTTTAAATGGAATGCTATGTATATCAGTACATTTTTTGAAGCCTCTTTCTAGGCTCTATTCATTCCTATATTAGCTTTGAATATCTCCCAACCACTTGGATGTAATGAATTTTTTTGTTGAAATAATGCAATCTGCAGATGGACATTTAAAAAATCACCACAGTCACAATTTTAGGTTTTAAGAAAAACTTATGTGAATACCAGTTACAAGACATCTAATTAATTCTTTTGGATCATGGAAAGTGTACAGAACAGGTATCTAAAACGCAAATATTTCAGGGAAACGGGAGTGTATTTATTACATGAGAGAACATTTCTGGTTAATTATTATGGCTTGCTAACTTTACAAAAACGAAGAATAATAATAGGTCTCTTGTATCTTCATGGAATAATCAACAACTTGATTGATAATCCCGAATTTCTGAGCTATATACATATTAGAGTCCCTAGATCTAACAACACTAGAGCAAGTAATACTTTTTCAGTGCCAATTCCACGAACAAATGCTGTGTTAAATTCTCCCGTATATCGAATACTTAATGATTTTAATAAATATTGCAGTACAATGGATATATTTAGTACTTCTAAACCTAATTTCAAAAGAGAAATTGAAAATCTGTTTGGTTCTGCAACTTTATAATTTCGATGTATGTACATGTAATTATACGATCTTTGTACATGTAATATGTTTGTTATACAATCTTTGTACATGTAATATGTTTGTTATACAATTTTCTACATGTAATTATACAATCTTTGTACATGTAATTATATAATCTTTGTTGCTCATTATATGGGAGTGCCACCCACAACAAACTATTGTTGACAGAGTGGGGCTTTGCATGTCGCATTCAATGAGTTATTGTTCTGTAATTGGAATTAATTCTGTTGAACAATAAAGTCTATTTATTTATTTTTATTTCCTAAAAATGTACAGGGTGGTTAAAAATTATTTTTCAATTAACATTTTAAATTGAATTTTCTCAATTTTTTCAAATGGAACACCTTGTATATTTTTCGACGATGTGACATAGAAATGAAAAAGGAACATTTTTTGTAAGTACTTCCCATGGCTAATTGCAACCATTTTCGTTTTATAAATAAATTCGACAATAAACTTAAAAAAGAGGTTCCCTCTAATAATTCATTAGAAAAATTTATTAGGTGTTCGACGTGTTGCCCAATTTGATTGACACACGTCTTTATGCAATTTTGAAATAAGGCCATTTAGTGGGACCATTTCTTCCAATCCATTGAAATGAGTAAATAGTATTTAACCGATCCTTTACTGTAATGTTTTTTTGTACATTTATTTGCTGTTTTCGTTATCCGACAAGCAATAAAATCTCAGTTTGGTATAAATTGTCGTGTACAAAGGAGCAATTATCACACTTATCAGTCATTACAATTTGTATTGAATTTAAAATATTTGAAATTTTACAATATGAATTTTAATAAAGCGGAACTTGTAGACATGACTTTTGTTTTAGGTGAGTCAGACAGAAATTGTTTACTTGCCAATAGAACTTATCACCAACGTTATCCTGAAAGAAGAATTCCTGATGTTAGCAGCTTCCAAAACCTTCTTGATAGATTTCTGGAAACTGGAAATGTCGAATATAAAAAAAGTGAAAGAATAAAATGTGTTGTGAATGAAGAAAATGAGTTTTCTGTGGTGCTGGCAACGGTTGAGAATCCCCATGTTAGTCAAAGAGAAGTGAGCTCATTAACAGGAATAAGTAGATGGCCTGTGGGTCGAATCTTAAAAACAAATAAGTTGCATGCATATCATATTCAAATGCACCAGAAATTATCTGATGACGATTTTCAGAAGCGCCTACAATTTTGTAATTGGGCCAGAGGTGAAATGCAACATGATGTCAACTTCTTCAATACTGTTTTATTCAGTGATGAGGCAACTTTTCATAAAAATGGATTTGTTAATAGGCACAATTTGCATTATTATACTTCGGAAAATCCTCACTTTTTTATACAAGTTGATAAAGAACACAGATGGTCTATAAACGTTTGGGGAGGAATTATTGAAGAACATGTAATAGGGCCATATTTCTTTGATAGTACATTGACTGGAGCTATTTATCTTCATTTTTTGGAAAACTATCTGCCACAGTTACTGGTAAATCTCCCTGAAAGAATTCGAAACAGGATGTGGTTTCAGCAAGATGGTGCTCCACCACATTATTTAAATGCAGTTAGAGACCACTTAAATAATACCTACCCTAATCAATGGATTGGAAGACATGGGCCCACTAAATGGCCTGCTAGATCTCCAGATCTTGCAAAAATGGATTTCTTTTTATGGGGATATGTGAAGGAAATTGTTTATAGAGACACACCAACAACAGTATAAAATATGAAGGAAAGAATAATAACTGCCTTTACATCTATCACTCCGGCAGTTTTAGGAACAGTGGGAACCTCATTTCAAAAGTGCATAGAGATGTGTGTCAATCAAAATGGGCAACATGTGGAACATTTATTATAAATTTTTCTACTGAGTTATTTGAAGAAACCTCTTATTTAAGTTTATTTTTGAATTTTGTAATTATTGCTCAATAAAACGAAATTGATTGCAATTAGCCCTAGGGAAGTACTTACAGAAATATTCGTTATTCATTTCTACATCACATCGTCGAAAAACATACAGGGTGTTCCATTTGAAAAAATTGAGAAAAATCAATTTAAAATGTTCTTAATTGAAAAATAATTTTTGGCTACCCTGTACATTTTTAGAAAATGAAAATGATTCAAAAATATTAATTAGATGTTTCGCAACTGGTATTCACATAAGTTTTTCTTAAAACCCATAATTGTGACTGTGGCGATTTTTTTAATATCAACAAAAAAATTCATTACATCCAAGTGGTTGGGAGCTATTCAATGCTAATATAGGAATGAATAGAGCCTAGGAAGAGGCTTTAAAAAATGTACCGATATACATAGCATTCCATTTAAAAAAAAGGCACTTGGTCCTGTAATTTCGTCTTGGCTCGCCCTGTATGTTCGAAAATAATTTCCATTTATACTTTTCTATCTAGTTTACTTACAATTTTTTTAAAATTTCTAGCTATCGTAGAACTCGAGATATCGAGGTCCGACGCACTCTTGCCCCACCCTGTATATCTACCTGTAATATGTTTTAACATATCATAAATTAACTATGCTCAAAATATGCATATAGGTCTGATGGAAGCACAGTAATTACTTACTATAGCGCAGCAGTGGTGGTTGGGTCTAATTTAGGTTAGCTATAATTTAATAACGGAGAAAGGTATCCACAGCAAACTTTTAGGGATGACTACCAAGACCAACGAAGAAGATTTATGGAAAATAATATTTAATAGAATTTGCAAAAACTTTTTTCAAATAATGCATTGCCTACCCTGGGATTTAGAAAAGTATTCGTAAAATATTTACAATACGTATTTTTTTTTTTTTTTTCAGAACAAGGAAGAAAATACAAGGATACGTTTTTAATTTTATAAAAAATTTTTGGTTTTTTATAAAATTATACAATTTTGAAATTTTATAAATGAAAGATCAGTGTAAAACAAAATTTCAAAATGATGCAACTTTATAAGAAATCATGATTTTTTTAAATAAAATTATATTTTCTTTCTTATTCTGGAAAAAAAACCTTGCAAATATTATTCAAGTACTTTCCTATATTCCAGAGGGAGAGCAAAGCATTATTTGAAAAAGAATTTCGCAAATTCCAATCAAATATTTTTTTTCCACAAATTTTCTTGGTTTGCCCTTGGTAGTCATGCCTTAAAGTTTGGTGTAGGTCCCATTCTTCACTAAATTATTAATACAGTCATATAACATGAAAAAAGTGGTAAACCTCGGAATGAAAGATAATAAGCTATAAACTTGTTTTGACATTTCATAAGTTAGCTCAAAAGTCTCATAGAATTAGTGCATTCTGTGAGTCGGATTGAACCTCGAAAAATATGAATTTTTCTTAGCCTAACGAGACTATGCCCCCCCCTCCCCCGTTTTCAAGGATGCTGAACACGATGGCGGTGGTTAAATCTCTCTCTGAGGTTACCCCACCCCCCCAAACGGCCAAAAATCACCCCCGAAAGGGGGGAAAGGTGCTAAGCACGATGGTGATGTCGAGATCCCTCCTCGACTCCCGCAGACCCCCCAAACGGCCAAAAACCGCCCCCGAAAGGGGTGAAACACGAATAGGCCGACTAAACCCGTGCCCCCCCCCCGTTTGCGAAGATGCTGAGCATGAAGTGACCTCTGACCTCTCCTCCTCACTCAGCAAACAGGCAAAAATATCATTACACTCTTACTTCCTACTAAGCAGGCAAAATTATCATTATACTCGTACTTTTTGATTTTTTTACGGAAGAATTTAATCCGAAAGTATGCGGGTTCGCGGCGGCGAAGATACTATACACACATCATCCCGCGCAGCATCTCCGCGCCGCCATTTTTACTGTAGCTGGTCTACTTGCAAGATACCTTCACTGCGACCACTGGCATAGAAACTAGAACTCGTTACTGTTTGTTCCTATACGACTGATCGAGTCTGATACCGAAACGGCTGATGAAACCTGTGAAGTTGATGGATGTGATGTTCATTTCGAGGAATACCAACCCTGTAATTCCACTTGTAAGGGACATAGGTTATATTGATTGGATCAATGTTTCACTGGTAAATGATTTTATGACGATGTTTTATATTTATACAGGGTGATTTACCTAAACATGCGAAAAATTAGTCAGCTGGCTGTCCTCACCAAAAGGAGTTAAAAAAATTAAGAAATAAAAAAAATGTGGAAAAAAATTACCTTTTTTTGTAGAAGTGCGCCGCCTATGACTAACCAATTTGACATAATACAGTGCAACGAAATCACTTCCTTTCTTATGTGGTATGGGTAAAAACGACTCTACAGGGTACTTATTGAAGGGTCTTGTTCTAGTAATTCTAGAACTTCTTCCTCTACTTCAACAGGACGATTTACTACACATTCTCTGTCGCCTGGTAAACAAAACCTGGTGTCACGAACTCGTTGCACTGCACTTAATTTTTTTTCTCATTAGGTTTGCGCGCCTATGGGGAAATTTTCTACCGTATGTTCGTACAGCCCCTGCAAGACTTTCATTCATTGCACCATAAGTTAATATCATGTCGCAGTACTCTTGCGACGTGAACTCTGGCATAATCGATATTTGCAAATACAGCTTAAAATTTAACAAAAATGGGAAATGTTCTAACCGGAAGTCGAAGAGTCACTGAACTGAACAGTGAACGCATGGTGCACTGACCCTAGACAACTAAGACAGCTGATATTATTACCTGCGAAACAAACAAGCGACACGTGTGTGAACGCATCGAGATAGCATAACTCACCCATTCAGAAGCGTATCTTTGCAGGTTTTAATGCAAAAAAATATAATAAATTACCTCAGATCGCTTTAAAATTTTACAGAGGCTTTCCCACATACAGACTTGTATACCATTTTATTTTCCGTATGTTTACATAAATCACCCTGTATATTGATGCGGAAATGACTAGCTTTAGCCTAGTTATAATAAGATATTAAAATGGAACAATTGAAATACATTTTAATTATATTTTTATCTATCATAATTATATTTTAAGTAGGAAAGAAATTAAGTACTGTTTCTTTGATATGCATAAATTCTTGAATATACCTATATTACTATTTATATCATATCTCGAAATAGGGGCCCCTAATATGACCTTTTCTATTTGTAGTATGTTGAGACAGACATTCCACTTAAGACCAGAAGAAACTCTTTTTCAAGGTGTCACTCTCTAAACCAAGCAGTGTTGGCTATGCGAGCGAAAAGGCTCCCATTGTGAGCATTTTGCTTTATAGACGAATCCAAACTTGGTTAGGGAATGATTTAGAACCCCAGGAATGGGGATAGGTATTGCAAAATGAAACCCTGGAACCGACAACAACATTGTTATCATCAGAACCAGAAGAACTGCTCAATACGATATTCTGCAACTGCAAGAAAAGCTGTGGTTCGAATTGGTCCTTAGTTTGTAGTCAGTGTAATAGATATGGAACATGCATTAATGCTTCATCATATCCAAATGATCTCAATGAAGAAAGAAAATATGTACCTGAAGTCCTTAGAGCTGAAGCTTTAGAGCCGAATATATCAGACAACGAGGATGATGATAACGAATTGGAAATTCAAGTTGAGCGACCAGAAGAGGAAGATGATGACAAACAAACGGAATATTAAGCTGCATGCTTGCTATCAATAATCAAAATTACAGGAAAAATCCCCTTCGTATTTAAACCTGAATTATAATAGATTTACCATAAACTGATGGTAAATAAAAATATAATTAAATGTATTTGAACTATTTCATTTTAATATCTTATTATTAATAAAAATTAAGTAAATATTATTGAACGGATGTCTTATTTATGAATAATCTACAAATATCATTCATTAATTAGTAAATAACTAAGGTTTCTTAATAATTATAATGGTGTTAGTAAATAATTAACTTTATATACCGTACTATATTTCGGATTTCATAGTTAACCTGGCGTCATCATACATACGGCTAAGCGCTTCCAGAAGATATTTACAAAAAACCGGTTTTGCGGCCTTTGACCTTGAATATCTTGACTCGCATACACGAGATTCTATGAGACTTTTGAGGTAACTTATAAAATATCAAAACATTGATTTATACAAGTTTACTTATTATCTTTCATTCCGAGGTTGGCTCACTATTGACTGGATTATATAGCTAACCTAAATTTGACCAGCCGCCACTGCTGGGCAGTAGGCTGTGGCTGATAATACTTTAACAACATTGTTATTGTTTGACATTTTGTATTTCTATTTCATCAAAATAGGTTTCACAAAAGCAAAAATAAAATATTTTTCCTTTAAAAAAGTAATAATGAAAAAGTAGTGCGATGAGAATACACACCAAAATCGTGGGGTTCCCAGTGAAAATACTTTGAATTCTTATCGCAATGTGAGGGAAAGTAAAAGTTTAAAAAAAAACGAGAATGAAATTTGGCATTTTGATTTATTTTGAAGGTAAAGCATCTACAGAAATATACATGTTTGATGTAAATGAATTTTCTGCTTTGAGTGGGGGATCCTTAATTTTATCACACATTATCCCACTACACTTACGCCCGTATTCACCAATATTTGCTTAACTCACCAATACTAAACTGACTATTAAAATTTATCAGGTAGTTAAAGCAATATCGTATTCACCAACGAAAATTGAGTGGAAGTTATGTAACACTTTGTTAACAGAAAGGAACTAGTATTTTTGTGCAGGAGTTGGTAAAAACCTATCTTCACAGAGTTTATAGTGTTATTTATTTATATCATATTCTAACCTCTGTAATATTTACTCTGTATACTGAAAAAGGAGTGAAAATAAAATATACCTGTACAATGTAAGTACACAAAAATGTTATATTATATCAAATACAAAGAAATAGTATAATAGAACATGATTAAAACTAGATAATTTAATTCTTTTAGGGAACCATAAGAACTGGTGGAGAAATGCTTTAGGCAATAGTTACAAGCAGTGATGAAAAGTTTTTAAATCTATTGTGTAAACAGAATTTTACAATTTAAAACGTCTATGCCATAAATACAGCAATAGAGGTAACTGATGTGACTATAAAACTATCGTACGTGAGAATAATGCATATCTAGATTCTAATGCAGTTGTATTATCTCCTGAAGAAATAGAAGTTGCCCATGGCTAAATTACTGTTTGAATTTCTTCAAAATAAACAAAAACAAAAGGGAAAGAAAATATACTCATTAGAGACTTAATGGCAAACATCAAAAAATGGAAAACTAATTAACCAAAATGATATTTAAAAAAAAAAAATGATATAGTTGGAGAGGGCAGAACTAGAAAATCTAAAAGGAAAAATAAGAATAAAATATATTATAAAAGAGTTATTAATATTGAAAATAGAAAAAATTTAATAAAAATTGTTTTCATAATTTGTGAATGCATTATTTTGGAGTAGTATGATTCGTATTGTATATAAAAGTGTATAGTTAATAAAAAACTTTTAAAATTTTTTATTTTTTTAATAGCAAAATACATATGATTGCAGTGTCGGACTGGCTTCATTTGGCCCCGTCGGCGTCAAATGTAATTTGGCCCCTACGCCTTAACCACTCTCCCAAAACACATCAATAAGTTTCAAGATAAAAAAACATAGATTTAAATAAACAAAAAATACTCCCATATTGTTTATCTGCGGAGATGGTAGCTTAGCGATTAGCTGTTTAACATCGATCCCCAGTTTCTACACTAGCCTATCAAAAGGCGACGGTCATAAGCCTCAGTCGATGTCTCCCAAGAAACAATAAAGAACATGAAGGTTTTGAAATTTTCTAGAGAAAAACGTTGCATCGAGCTTTTTGTATTTCTAGAAATATTATCCATGCCATACGAGCAATATTGTACTAGAAAGCTCAAATTTAAATTAGGTGAAAGAATGCTTATACTATGAGTATTCTGATAATAGACATAATAGGCTATTTTATATCGGAGAACAATGCTCCGTGCTTGATTGTAGAGGTAAGTAGTGCGGGATGTCTGAAAATTATGGCAAAACTTTATCGACGGATCTTTCATCGTCGAAAATCAAATATTACAGAGAAAACTGCCTCATTTTAAATTTAATATTAGTGAAGTTAATTGTATTTTGCATAATATGAACCTAATTTTAAAAAAGTGCTATTCAACGCTTCAAACAAGAGAATAAGAAAGGCTTTTATTTTAAAAGCATTTTTTCAATAATTTTATAAAGCTAACTTTTTCATTAAGTTAAAAACATATTTAAAAAAAAAGTTTTTATTTAAATGCTCTAAACAGTATAGATTTTCCTGTGTAAAGGAGATTGCTCGCGACAAGCTTTTATATCGTAAAAAAATTATATAATGTAACAAAATGATGGGTTTGATTCACTTCAAAGTTCGGATCATAAACGGTAAAGTCGTCCGCCATCTTGAACTAAATTTTTGACTAGAAATTCATAATCCACGACCCCAAAAACCCCCAGATATCGATTTTGATCGGTTTAGATCTAAATGACAAAAGTCGTCAACCATATTGGCGCCGTCATTTTGAATTTATAGATTTTGACTAAAAATTCATAATCCGCGACCTAGAAAACCCCCAGATATCGATTTTGAATTGAATCGGATCTTAAACGGTAAAGTCATCCGCCATCTTGAAGTCGCCATTCTGAACTAAATTTTTGACTAAAAATTCGTAATCTGCGAACCCCAAAACCTCCAGATATCGATTTGGACCATAAAAGTCATCCGCCATATTGGCGCCGCCATTTTGAATCTCCAAGTTTTAACCAAGAATTCATAATTGGCGATCTCGAAAACCCCCAGATATCGATTTTTAGTCGAATCGGATTATAAACGGTAAAGTCGTCCGCCATATTGAAGCCGCCATCTTGTTTTTTTCTTGTATGAAAATGTTAAAGTGTATTGTCACCGGACTTATACATGTGCAAAATTTCAAAGCTTTGGCTTAATTAGAACTAATCGAAATTTTGATTAACAGAAAATAGACTGTAATTCGGATTTTTCTTAATGAATCTAAAGGCCGAAAAAGGACTGTAAAAAAATTATTTCATATTGGAGTCATGAAAAAAGCTGCATTCAAGAAATGCCGGTTCAAAGCTTAAGTGTTAGGCTTGCAACCAAATAGTCCCGGGTTCGAATCCTGGCTAGAGTATGGATGTTTTGTGGTGTTTTTCATGTGTTGCCGTGTTGGTAGCAGTGGATTAGACGAAGTTGTGTGAGAGACAACACGGCTAGTTGCTGTACCACTCCTGAGTTCGAGTCTCAGCTGCGGCAAATGGCAATGTCGTAGGAAATGGTCCTTATATAATTGTCTATGTGTATGTGTCCTGGTTGAGTGATGGGATAGCAAATGCTAAACACCGCCAGGACATTATCTAAATAAGGCGTTAAAATAATAGTAATAAAAAAAATAAAGTTGTTTGCAATAGATTAACCGGAAGTAGAAAAAAAACCGTTTACTATGACAAAAGTAGGGGATTTATATCTTTATAAACATCCAATTCTAAAAATTATATTTTGAAGAATAAAAAAATTACTAGACTTGTTATATGCTCCTCTGTCACCTGATATATGCCCCTTAATACCCCAAAGATATAGTGTTATGAGCCCAAATATGCATTTTCAGATATACATATACATGGTTATGGTATCTTCCTTGAGAAGAAATAATTATATGCACAATCTAACAATTCATTTTTACTTATAAAAAATTAATTCCAGTGTTTTATATAAAAAAAATGTAAATAAGCATTATTTACATTGTTTTCGTTTGTGGTTTGGTCCCCGAAAGTGATTTGGCCCCCAAAAGTGTTTGGCCCCGTCGGCAATTGCCGACCTGCCGACCGGGCCAGTCCGAACCTGTGTGATTGTAATATTGTACATTCTAATTAAAAGTTATATTTATCAACGCACTTCTGATAACAGTACATAATACTGTTTTCTTATATGTCCCTCATTCCTTTGTTTTGGGTATATTGATCGAATTTCGTAATGCGTCATCATTGGATGGAAATCGAGTCTATCTATTTAAAATTTCATTCTAAAATGGCACTTTCAATAATATTTAATATCTACATGCAAATTTATATTCCTTTGACACATCACATAACCTCAATAAAACGTTCCGTTAAGAGCTTAACTGGTCAATATTCTCCTGTTAACTTTGACAGGTTGTTTTCTCCTAACTGTGATTGGTGAATATGTCCACAAATATTTAACAGGTTGTTAATGCTTTAACAGCTTTATTTAACTAATGATGGTGAATATGGGTGTAAAGGGATAAGAGTACAACAGAAAATTAAAAAATATACAGGGTGTTCCGTTTAAAACGTGACCTTCCACTTTGTGTAACATGACCTATGCAGGTATTACTTTTTTCGATGTATTTATACAAATTTTGAATTTAACTTTTTTTTAGAATTCTGAATACAGAGGAGTTGGGGAGGGTCAACATATAATGATTAACTCTGTACTCAGTTTTATTTTTCTGAATTTATAGATCTATGTCTTTTCTGTTTTGTACCTAAATAGGCTGTTAATGACATAGATTGTTGTTTGATATAGGAGAATAATTAGTATTATGTATTTATTTTTTAATTTTACATTTTGAATATTTTGGTTTTCACTTGTGATTTGCTTTGCAAACTATTTAAAATAAAAAATGATTTCTTGAAGAAGTCCGTTTATGTTAAAATATTCGGGGCAAGAACCTATCAATATTTGTTCAAAAATTTTAAAATTATTGGGTTTTGATTTTTTTATTTAAAACCACATATTAAATACGAGTTACACCTCTAATTAACTAATTCTATGATCATATCAAGCCAAAAGTTTTTAGTATCAAGTACAAATTTTTCCAAATATTTTTCTAATCCTTAAAAAAAAATACAAGTGTTCTTGAAAAGCTCTGAATATAACAAATTGAAGAAAAGAATAATTTTAGAAAAGTTGGAAAATTTCACGGAAACTTTCTGAGCATTTTCATAAAGTGGAAACTCCTCCACCACTGTTGAAACACATGTTTGTACTACAAAAACAACAAAATCTACCATTGATGCATAAAAAATCCAATTAATACCCACGAAATTTTGCTCCAAATTCCATCTAACTATATACAAGAAACTATCTAATCAATAAATAAAATTTCAATACATTATTTACTTCTCGTATTCCCTAAATTTCTATCCAGTTTATGGGCTAATGGTAAATAGATAAAGGAAAATACATACCTTCTTTTCTAATTTAAATAAGATGGAAAAGAACAATATAAATACTATAGTAGTAGATTTGGTCATCGTGTACCTAAAAAATTAACAATTCAGAAAGTGATCTTCAATCTGTTTACATTACAAATAAACTATTAGATAGGTACCTATAACAAGGAAATCACATTTTTTACAACTTCAACAAAGTAGTAGGTAATACTCAAAATTGATCTTAGTAGCGTTAGTACTGTTTTCCTATATACTGTCAATGAACAATTAAAAATTACTATTGACAAAAGGGTGAAAAATTATTACTAACTAGTTATTTGCTGTTAAAGTAAGTGTTGTTATTATTATTTTACTGACATTCTAATGTCTGGTTTATATGCAGCTTACTGTTATGAATTACAAATGTGGAATATTTGTAATCTGAGAGAATTACTCAAAATAAACTCTCTGGAGTTAAGAGGGATCCATTAACAGCATTTTTGACTTAAAGGTAGTCAGAAGTACCCATAAGTTTTTGTGCAGTACTAAAATGGAATAGTGCAATTAGAAAAGGTAATAACTACATAAAATTCTAACTCCCAAGACATTTACAACAGATTTTTTTATCTGCCCCACGTGGTGCAAATTCACCCACGTGGAATCACTTCTACAGCAGTGAATGCTCCACAGGCATCCCACACTTAGTAGCATTGTAAAATGTATAAAAAAATCACGTAACTTTATTAGCTAACTTACAACTATTCAATTCTGGTTGAAGGCTGTCATAAAACTGAATCTACAATACATATTAATATATAACGTTTTTGATAATAAGCATCTGCGCTGGAATTTTTAGATTATACGGTAATATTATTCTTCAATGATTAGGTCAATAATATTATTGAATCGAGATCATGGGAATTTCAATTTAGACAATCCTTTACCGATCTGGTTGTCAACTGTCTGCATGTACACCAATCGAAATAACCATACTAATATAATTAAATAAAATTTGGACGGCAAGTAATCTAAGTGCTTACTAATCTGGAAAATAGGACAAGAAACGACAATGATTCCGAGGAACGGTAACTAGCACTTGAGTATTACGCGGACCATGTGGCGTTTAACATATAAAAAATTATTACAAATTGTACTAGCTATAAATTTGCCTTTTAGGGCAGGTATATTCACCTTCTGATAAAGTTATCTGGCAGATAAATTCCATGAAAGCAATTATTGATACAAGTA
Organism: Leptura quadrifasciata; assembly: GCA_963675555.1. Lineage (NCBI taxonomy): Eukaryota > Metazoa > Arthropoda > Insecta > Coleoptera > Cerambycidae > Leptura > Leptura quadrifasciata. The sequence continues at coordinate 154,497,793 of OY776673.1, forward strand.
TATCCATGGAAGTTATCTCCCACGCGCAGGGTATAGCGGGATAACCGTAGCGAAAAATGCACCAAAGCCAAATTGAACTTAGTGTATATAGTTTGTTAGCTCCTTATAAATAAACAAAATTTCTGCCTTATTATTGGGATTGTTACAGAAGGAAATGTGATATCCAGTTTTTATTTCATTTTGCATTTCCTGTTGCATCGAAAATTTTGAAAAAACAAAATAGTACGGGGTCTTGATTTCTTTCAGAATTATCGATGCAACAGAAAAAATGAAATTAAACAAAAACTGAAAAGCACGTTTTCTTCTGTAACCATGTGCACAATTACACAAAGTCCAATTTGGCTTGGGACATTTTTCACTATGCTTATCAGGCTATGCTAAGGTGATCATACGTCCCGCATCATGAGGGATTGTCCTTTATTTTTATGGTCTCGCATTTAAGAATCTTGTCCCTCAAAAACTTCATCTTTTGAATCAAATGACACAAAATTCTGTAATTTTACAGCCTGACATCTCAAATATAGTTCATTTTATCGGTATGTAATTAACCAACTAGAAATCATTCTTGGTCATTGATTTCAATGGAAATACTTTCATTTAGGTACTTACATTTTCCCTGTCGAAAATTAAGACGGGTTCTTCTTATAGAATTTTTCAAAATAACCTTTTCCTGTCCAGCTACACCCCCTAAAGGGGTGTGCAAAAAACGGTTTTTAATTTCTATTTCAAAATAACGTAATTGGAAAAATACGAAATTTGGCACATCTCGGTTACTGATCAAAAGGCATCTAACGAAATCATTTCATCCACCTAGCATGTACACAAAGGGGTGAAATTAACTACCCTTCTTGAAATTTTGTAAATATCTTTATGCCTGCTATTTTTTTTTTAATTAAAAAAAATAACCAAACATTATGATTCATTTAGAAACTTTTATCTCTTGAAAAAATTGCGTAAAATCGATCATTTTTGAGAAAAAAATTAAATTATATCTGCCTAAGTAATAAATCAAAAGTGATGAGCGCGGTTATATTAGTGTGTGTATGGGTTGCAATGGCACTGGTTTACCATCAATTAGCAGTCATTTTAAATGAAAGTACTTTGTTCCAGTCACTTTATATTAGTGTAAAATACGGTCGGCTGGTGTCAATTTATAATTTGACAATATTACGTTGTTTCTTGCCTTTGAAATAATAAGATAATCATTCCTTACTACTTAATACTAGTAGTTTTCTAACCAGATTTTAAAATGCATAATTTTAGTAATAAAGAATATGCAGACATACATTTAATTTATGGTGAATGTAAAGGAAATGCTTCAGCGGCAAAAGAACGATATCGATATAAGTTCCCTACTCGTACTGTGCCAAATGTTCATACTTTTTCTAATATTCATTTGAGGTTAAGAAAATCTCATCTGCCATCTTCAGGTTCTCACTGAAAGCTGCCTACTGCTGCTCCTCATTGCTCGAACTGAGGTGTTTTAAAAAAAAAGAAATCATGATCGTGGTCGTCGGAGACAAATAAGAGATGCAATGAAGGCACAAATATTACATTATTTTGGTGAACACCCTGGATGTAGTATTATACAGGCTGCTCTTCAATTTCACATAACAAGAATATCAGTATGGAGGATTTTGAAACGGCAAGGACTTTACCCCTATCATTTACAGATAATACGAGAGCTGTTCCCTCATGACTTTCCAATAAGACTTAATTTTTGTAGAATTAGGAAGACGTTAGATTTCACAAGAAAAGTACTATTTATAGATGAATGCTGCTGTACTCGACATGGAATTTTTAATTTTCGTAACCAGCATTTATAGAGGGACGATAATCCTCACGCTGTCCTAAAAATGGAAGATATCAATACAACTTTTCAATAGAATAGAATAAATTTATTCACCATAATTTTGTTACATAAAATGAACAATATTGGTTTTGTCATAAATGTAGAATAATACAAAAATATATATTTTATAGTAATAATATAAAAAATATATGGGTCAGAATTATATGCAATAAATTAATAGGGCCTTTTGAGTTACCAAACAGATTAAATGGTCCAGCTTATTTAAACTTTTTACAAAATGACCTGTATCAACTTATAGGCGATTTACCTCTTGCATTACGTCAAACACTGTGGTTTATGCAGAATCGTGCGCCACCTCATTATTCTTTAGAGGTTCGAGAATGGCTACACGCAACATTTAGAAATCGATGGATTGGAAGGGGGCGAGAAGCTACAATTAAATGGCCCCCTCGGTCCCCAAATATGAATCCATTAGACTTTTATTTTTGGGGCCACTTGAAAAATGTTGTTTAACTCTCCACGTTTTAAATAGCTTGTATGGCAATTTTAGGAAATGATTGCAAACCTGTATTCAAGTTGGAGGTTGAACAAATGGTTTAATATCTAAAAACAACAATCGTTGTCTTCGTGTTTAAATTTTTTTACTGTTTAAATTCATCTTTTGTGTATTTTGTGTTCGTTTTTTTTTTTTTAGTGTACTAATAAATGATCTTATCAGTACGTAATATTGTCAAATTATAATTTGACACCAGCCTACCTTTAATATTTTACACTAATACAATTATGCTCATCACTTTTGATTGATCATTTAGGCAGATGTAATTTAATTTTGTTCTTAAAAATGGTCGATTTTACGAAATTTTTTCAAGAGATCAAAAGTTTCTAAATGAATTATAATGTTTAGTTATTTGTTTTTAATTGAAAAAAATAGCAGGCAGAAAGATATTTACAAAATTTGAAGAAGGGTAGTTAATTCACCCCTTTGTGTACATGGTAGGTGGATCAAATGATTTCGTTAGATGCCTTTTGATGAGTAACTGAGATATGCCAAATTTCGTCTTTTTCCGATCAAGTTATTTTGAGATTTGAAATTAAAAACAGTTTTTTGGCACACCCCTTTAAGAAAGTGTAACTGGATAGGAAAGGGTTATTTTGAAAAATTTTATACAAAGAACCCGTCTTAATTTCTGACAGGGAATCCACAGTTAAATTTTTTTGCACGTTATTACGGGACACCCTGTATATAAAAAATATATAATTGTCATTACGTCAAAATGTCCCACATTTTGCTTCTTGGGATCTGGTCACCTTAGGCTATACACCTTAACTAGACGTGATATACTGGCCCTTATTGGTACTAGGCATAACCATAATCAATACAATTTAGGATACTTTCAAGCCTAACAAATCAAATGTTTCAATTAATTATTTTCTGCTAAAATGTCAAATTTACTATCGCTGTTTAAGAAACTAGTATTATCCACAAATAGAATAATATAATTTTTATCACAGTTCGCTAAATCATTTATATACACAATAAAGAGTGTAGGGCCCAGAACTGAACCTTGGGGTATTCTGTGTCTAGTTAGTGACATGTCAGAAGTGTTCATATTATGGGCAACATATTGCTATCTATGAGATAGATTATTATTATTATTATTAGCCTTTACTCGAGTCCGAGTATAAAAAAATGTTACAGGCGATAGATTGTGTGTAATAAAAAACAAGTAAAAGGTGTAGTCTATTGTAATTCCCATTCATCTACGGTGCACACGACTATGGCTATAGAGGCCAATTCGGGAGAGCACATGTCGACCACAGTCAGGACAAACATAGACCTGGTTAGGTCTTGGATTCGGCCTTCTTGCAGCAACATTTCCTTGATAGCTGGTCACAACCCCTTGCCATTCGGTTCTGTCCGCTGCAAGTTGTTCCCATTGCTCGTCTGGAATACCACAGGATTTTAGATTTTCATGGAGAACGTCTTTGAACCTCTTTCGTTGACCGCCACGCCTTCTTCTACCGCTTAGCAATTCACCATAACGTGTATATTTAGGAAGGCGGTTATCATGCATACGATGAACGTGACCTGCCCATCTTAGGCGTGCTCTTGAAATAAGCACCTCAATTGGAAGGCTGTTTGCTCTCCTGAGTACTTCCACGTTTGATATGTGATGGAACCAACGGATTTTCATCATAATTCTGAGGTGTCTTTGCTGAAAACGTTCTAATTCTTTCACATGACGACGGTAAGTGACCCAGCTTTCACATCCATATAGCAGTGTTGGAATGACAACTGCTCTGTAGACAGCCATTTTCGTTGACAAAGCAAGGTCGTGGTTGTCAAATACTCTCTCTCTAAGTCCCCAGAGTGCTCTAGATGCAGCGTTAATTCTATTGCAAATCTCGCTGTCTATGTTTGCTTTGCCATTAACAACGTTGCCTAAGTAATTGAACTGATCCACCACTTCAAGAGAATTTCCGTTAAGTGTAATGTCTATTTGGTTCACTTGATGAGGAGTTGACATAATCTTAGTCTTTCCAATGTTGATTTTAAGTTCCAAGGAATCATAGCTCTGGGCATACACATCTAAAAGTTTTTGAAGCTCTTCCGGCGTAGAGACTAAAAGTGCACAGTCATCCGCATACTGGAGATCACAAATGATTTGTGTGCGTGTCTTCGTGAAAGCTCTAAACGCCCTATGTTAAAGAGACCGCCATCAGAACGGTATCTGAGACCTATTCCTCTGACTGTCAGTTTGTTGTCAACAATAATTGTTAGAGCAGTGGTAAACAAATTAAAAAGTAGGGGTGCCAGGACACATCCCTGCCTAACTCCAGTGAGGGTTTGGAAAGGTTCGGTTGCCTCATTATTATACATAGCCTGGGCGTTGTTGTTTGTATGTAGACTGCGACATACTTCAACAAATTTTCTAGGGATACCTAAGCGGAGCATAATTTTCCAGAGCACTTCCCTGCCTACCGAGTCAAATGCCTTGGTTAAATCAATGAAGGCCATGTGAATTTCTCCTTGATGTTCGAGTGCTTTTTCTTGAAGCTGTTTAAATGTGAAGATTAGATCCGATGTGCCTCGGTTTGGTCTAAAGCCACTCTGTGTTTCAGGAAGTAACTTTTCCATAACAGGTGTTAGCCTATTTGCCATCGCTTTAGTGAGTATCTTCCCTCCAACAGCCAGGAGAGCTATACCCCTGTAATTTCCACAGTCCGCAGCGCTCCCTTTGTTTTTGAAGAGGTTGATTAAAAGTGTATCACGAAACTCCTGCGGAGCTTGACCACTTTCCCACACGACATCAAACAGTTTTTTGAGGTAAGGTATGAGTTCTGACGACACAGCTTTAAAGATCTCAGCTGGGAGTGAGTTGGCGCCGGGAGATTTGTTATTTTTTAGCTGCCCAATGGCGGTTAAGATCTCTTCCGTTGTTAGTGGTTTATCTAAGTCTTCGAAGGTGTCATATTGAGGGATAAGATTTATAATATCGTGATCGGCTTGACTTTGCTGGTTAAGAATGTTAGAGTAGTGTTCTTTCCATCGGGCTCTTATTTCCTGGTCTTCTTTGAGGAGATTTCTATTTAAATCTTTAATAGGGCACATATTTTTCCGACTGGGGCCGTACAAGGCAATATGTTTGTGGTCAAGAAGTTCTTGTATAAAAGCTTCATTATCATTGAACCAGTCCTCCTGTTTTTTACTTGCTGCAATGCCAAGAATTTCCTCACTCGCACTTTTTAAACTGTCTTTAATTTGTGTCCAGGTAGTAGCGACATCTACAGAATTGGTTTCTTCTAGTGCACTCAAATTCTCTTGAACTTTTTGCTTTAGCTGTTGGACGGTGTGTTGGTCACGCAGTTTACTAATACAGAGACGGGGTCTACGTTTTACTTGAGTTCTTCGGTGTTTGGGTCTCATAACAATTTTCATTTTAGAGACAACAGGACGATGATCGGTCCAACATTTCGCTATCAATGCGCGCCTTTGTAATTTGGACGTCCTTGAGATGCTTCCTACGTACGATAACATAGTCCAGTAGATGCCAGTGACCTGATCTGGGGTGACGCCAGGCGCCTTTAAATTTATCCTTTTGTCGGAAAATGGTGTTTGTTATAACTAGATCATGTTCGGCGCATCTACTTAGGAGTAGTTGACCGTTAGCGTTCATGTTGCCCAAACCGTTCTTGCCTATGATGCCTGGCCAGGTGTCTGCATCTCTCCCTACTCTAGCGTTAAAATCGCCAAAAATAACGAGTCGTTCCGTTTTAGGTATTCTACAGAGGGTTTCTTCCAGCTGTTGATAGAAGCTTTCCTTGGTTTCGTGACTTGCATCCAGAGTGGGACCGTAGGCGCTTATTAGATTTACCGCGTTGCCATCTGATAGCTTATAGCGTAGCAGCATTAGACGCTCGGATAGGCCTTGTGGTACTTGTGTTAAGTTGGATACAAGTTGATTCCGAACGGCAAATCCTACTCCATGTTGTCTTCTTGAATTGGTGGGAAGACCTTTCCAATAGAAAGTGTAGTACTTTTCTGTGAGAGAGCCTTCCTCCAAAAATCGAGTTTCGCTAGATATATAAGATTTTATTGAAGTTATACTGTTAACATCAAATTTGTAATAACCGAGCTTTTGTATCAAAGTATTATAATCAGCACAGTCAAATGCTTTTGCGAGGTCGTATAGTGAATCATAAGTGAAACTGCTGATTTCAAAATTGTTTATCACAAGTTGTGGATTGATTGTTACGAAAACCATATTGGGAAGCATGAAAAAGGGCCTTTTGTTCAAAGAACTGACAATACTAAATTGTTTTATAGTGAGTGAAAATGGCAATTTTTTTTGTCAAGGGTGTACTTCACAAACGAACAATGTGAGTCCAGCAAGAACAACCGAGGCATAAAAAATCTCTTTATTTTTTCTTGAAATGTCAAATATGAATTAAATAAATACTGTTTGCTGTTATTTTCGCTTCAAACATTTTTGGTGCCGCTCGTGAGCGGCAGTAATAGCATATTATTTTTCTTCAAATGTTAGAAAATCATGACATTTCTTACTCATTTCATGACATCCACTCGAGTGGAAGGGAAAGTACTTTTACTTCCGTTGCTAATGGCAATGCACAGCCGTCTAAAATGTCAAACTTTTATGTCATGAAATAAGTAAGAAATGTCTCATGATTTTCTGACAATTGAAGAAAATAGTATATTGTTTTATTAGGAGTAAAAGTGATGCTTTTGTGACGAGTCTGTAGGTTTAATAGACGAACTAAGTGGGTCCGTCAATTACAGACGAGTCAGAAAAGTGGCTTTTACTCCAAATAAGACATGTTATTTTTTTTTCACACGTCAATTAGCTATAAAAGAATAAAGATTAAAAAATTTGCTGTGCGTTGCCATTAGCAACGGAAGTAAAAGTTCGCTCCAGCGGAAGAAAAAGTATTTTTACTTCCGTTGCTAATGGCAACGCACAGCCGTCTGAAATGTCAAACTTTAATGTCATGAAATGAGTGAGAAATTCATGATTTTTTAACGTTTCAAGAAAAAAAATTTAGCTGTGCATTGCCATTAGCAACGGCAGTAGATGTCCGCTCGAGCAGAGGAGAAAGTATTTTTTACTTCCGTTGCTAAAAGCAACGCACAGCCATCTGAAATGTCAAACTTTAATGCCATGAAATGAATAAGAAATTTCATGATTTTCTGACGTTTGAAGAAAAGACTTTTACTGCCACTTAGAGCTCTTTAGCGGCAACAAAATATTAAGTAAGCTGGTCAAACGAAATGTCAGAGAAATGACAGATTAAGTTCAAAAAATTACTCATAAAAGTCATGCTTTTTTGATATTAAAAAGACTTTTTTAAGATTTCTTCGAAAATTTTTGCTATGATGGACAATAGCAAAATAGGTCTGTAATTCGAAGCGCCGTCTTTATCTCCTTTTTTATATATAGGTACAACTTCAGCTACTTTCAGAATCGATGGATAAGTGTTGTTCTTAATACAGCGATTTATTAGATTTGTTAGAATATTCAGAGAGATATTGCAAGGGGTGTGGTTTAAAGAATTAAATAATTTTTTCCTTAAAACAACTCGATTTTCATCAAATTTAACAAGTATATAGGTAATCCCTTAGTACTAGCATGAGATGACATGATCCGTTGCTTAAAGAAAAGATTATATATATATTTTTTTTTTCTAAAACAGTTCTAACTATTTTGATCTTTGCCATACAGATTTGAAAGTAAATTTATAACAGCAAAATATATTTATCATTATTTTTTAATGGAACAACCAGGATAAATTAGTCTGACCGATTCCTAAATGGAATAGTTTGTTCCAGTTGACTGATTTTTTTTATTCGAAATTTTTGTTTGCACCTTTCTCTGAAGGTTTTGACTGTTTCATTTGTGATAAATGAGGAATCTTGCTTATTAAGTTTATAAAATCATTTTGTAGTTTTGACTTGACTAGGAGATCAGTTTCAATTGCTTTGGTTAGCTTCCTTGAGATAATTTAATAACCCAAACAAACCAAATTCTGTTATTGATTGGTAGTTAATTCTAACATTATTTTTAATTATTTATTTATTGATGTTGGAAATAACATAAAACTCATAGGAATTTATATTTGTAAAAATATTATCAATGCAATCAATTTCTGCAGTATTATTCTTAATTATTGGAACGAATCCAAAAGACTAAGAAAGATTTGTTTACACTGTTTGGTTATGTTCTTGGTTTCAATATTTAAAGATAGTACGTAATTAAATTTTACCTTCAGATTCCAACAATAGATAGCAATTCGGTCAATGCCATCTATAGACTAACTATTTCTTCTAACTATAATTAACTATTTTTTGGTATAAACAATAAGGATTATATTATAAGGACTGTTAAGTATACTTACAATGAAACTTTAATCAGTTCCAAGCCCCAATTGGAAAAACTTATATCGATACCACTAAACACCCCAGTAGGTGCTACAGCTATTATATAGTCTTTCCATCCCAAAAGAATTCGCTGCTTCCCCTGTTTTTTCATAATGATGATACGAATAAGCATGGCAAGAATGTATTTAACCGTCATATGTATAAGCACTGTTATTAAGGGAAATCGAAAACCCTAAAAGTATAAAGTTACTATAATAATTTGCAATTATAAATAACTCTATGTTCTCACTTGATACAACCATCTTTGGTAGAACGTCAATCCAATTGATGGTATGTAATATGTTCCAATTAAAATACCAGTAAATAATGACGACCATACACACGCTGGAGTACAAAATTTTCGTTTCATTGGTTCTAAATCTACTTTTTCGGTGTCGTCAGGATTCGTAACAGCTTTATATTTTAATTTGTTACTTTTAAGAAACATATTGTAGAGGTGCTACTTATTTTATCTTAAAATCTTTACATTCCATAAAGTTCTTATACTTCCTGCTGACAAAATTAGACACATTTTTTAATGAGATTTAATAAATAATACTGTCTTGAATAGCCTTTGGATTCAAAATTTAAATTACATGGTAAACATGTACGGCAAATGGTTTGACACTGACAGTGACATTTGTTGACGTGTATTTTTCGAGGTTGAGTATAAATAAGGACTTTTCAATACATACTTGGTATTGGGTATAACCACCGATAAACCTAAACCATAAAATAGTTACATTTAAGAAGCCTGTAATAATACAGTTTGGTTGAAGATACTAAAAGAAAATATTTAGTATTAGACAGACTATTACGAGACTGATTACGCATATATTTTTCAGCCTCAATTTTATTAGATAATAATACCATTGGCCATAACGCGGCCTACCATCTTTGTACAAAGGAGCATGAAAATTTTAAAAAGCTTACCCCTTTGATATGGACATATGCGAAATGTCCCTTTCACATTCTGTCTTTGTCGTCGGACATAAACATTATGATTAGCCTCTGATTTATGTGGTTTTATTTATATGAAATTAAACCCTATCAGTTTAATTCTTTTCGTTGTTTCGTATTTGCAGGAAATCAACTTTAAACCAGGGCCAGTGGCTAGCTTGCTAGATGTTTGGTTAATTCTTGATTCAAGTTATGTATTTTCTCATCTATAGATATTAGAGAAGATATTGGCTTCGTGAAAAATCCAAATTCTAGATTATGACGAAAATGAAAGCTTTGAAGCCAACAAAATTCTGAATATATTGATATGTTTTTCTCGAAGGCAGTTAACGTAGAAATCTGAAATTTTAGATGTTAAACGTGGAAGGTCCAAAGAAGAACAATTTGAATATTGGTTAAATCAGTACAGCAGGGACTGCTCTAGGCAGGGCCAAATAACAATTTTTCGCCGAATTTAAAATTATTTCAAAGGACGGAATATAGGACTAATGTGGTCCTTCACAAATTTCTTGTTAGAGTCTCAGGAACAGCAACAATTTTTCGTCGAATCAAAAAGGTATTTCTTTTAAAAATTGTTCAAAGTGAAAAGTTGTATCAAAAAGGTGTTCCATAATTTTGGTCGATTTCCCTCCAAAAAATTTACGAAATTTTAAAAAATATTTGAAACAAAAGTATTCAATATGGAGAATTGTAATATTATACAATTGTAGAATTGTCGAATCAAAAACTGTATCAAAAAGACCAAAAAGTTACCTACATTTTCAAATTTTTCGCCAGAGCACCAAAAGGGCAGCTCCAAGCAGGAGAGCTCAAAAAAATTTGTTGTGGAATCCCCGTCCTCTCAAAGAATTTACCTAATTTTCAAATATATATATTTTTTTAATTTTATATTTATAGGGGCGTACGTAATTTATAAATTATTGGGCCTGAAATTATTTTCTAAAAACTATAATTCTGCAGAAGGGACTCTACTTTGCGAGGTCATAACTTGTAATTTATTTAAATTAGATGATTGTATCTTTCTTTTTAGATTTAGAGTAAATAGATTATACTTCAACTCGTTAAGACTACTTTTAGGTATGATTATACGGGTAGGTATATTAAAAAACTGCAGTACGATTTTTGGGCAAAAAGTGAAAGAATGTAATATATTGGAATCTATCAGAATTAGAACATAATCTTTTTCAATTTTACGCAGGGCTTTATCGTTTTTTCTTTTCTTTTAGGGCAACTTTTGACATAGACGGGATGAAACGGAAAATAATCAACAATTCTATAAGTGTTGTACAAATTAAAAAAAAACGTTATTTTCTACCGATGAGTACAAAACAAAAGGCCCAAATGGAGAGATAAGCAAACGAAATCCATTCCTGAGTTATTTCCCTGTCCCTCTGAATAGTGTGTGATGACTATGGGCCAAGAAGGGAAAAATACAATTTACATAAAAATGTTTCATTTTCTAGAAGAAAAATGTCTGCAATAACAATGTAGTTTCTTTTTTGATTTGGGAAATAAATGAGCATACTATCTTAATTTAATAAACTGTAATTTATTATTTCGTATGTTCCTTCTTCTTGATTTGCAGACCTGGACTGATGATGGATATCTTGGTGGCTAAGCATTAGTTTAGTTACTTTTGGGCCAAACTAGCTATAGCTTAGCTATTTTAATAGTAAAAGCGAGAGTAAAAGTTGCTGTGCGTAGAAATCTTGAAAAGTACTTGCATATTTGATGTTTAGGTGCTACATTAGCAAGTAAACTAAAACAAATATTAAAGTGCAATTGTATATATATACAGATATGTATTTTTAAATAAATAAATAAATATTTCCATCAGAAAGTATCCTTATATTCATTAGTAGGTAAGTATCTACAATCATTTGAAAGCAATAAATAAATTACTTAAAGCAGCTTGAGATACTGGAACTTAACATTGGCTTACTTAGGCAAGCAGAAATTATTAATATAAAATCGAAGAGTGCCTAATTGGTTTTAACAAAACACTCTCTTTTAAAGTTTGGTGATCATTCAGCCAAGATAGAATTGAAGATTACACAGATTTCACTTAGTAAAATACCTAATAAATAGAGAAATAAAATTTCTTTTTTGTCAATTCAATTCAAAACTTCTTTATTAAAATTATGCCATGGATAAAGGTACGAATTCGTAGCTGTATAAATATCCTTAAAGCTACGAACTGACGTCATTCTTAAATTCGTATTCGTATTATTTACTCATAAACATACGAACTGATAACATTGGAAGAACTTTTTGGGACAGGGAATAATAGTCCACAAAGTATATTCGTTTATTCAATGAAAACAAATTTTTTAAAACCACTGTTTTTTTGTATGCACATCACTGAACACGTATATTTTTTTTCTCTTTAAACCTAACACTTTGAGATCGGCTTCCTTGGTTCTACCTTGGTTCTTTTTATTTTCTTTGGCATCTTAATATTTTCTAATTGTTATTGAAAATTTTAACCATTTTGAGGATCTACAATTTTGTTAGTTTTCAGAATTTTGTTGAATATTTTCATCAGTTACAATATTACAATATTAATCTCGTATTACCTAGCTGTAATTGAAAATATTGACAATTCTGATGATCTACAATGTCGTTGCAGTTTTCAGAACTTTGTTGAAAAATCAACCTCTGGTTTTAGAACTTTTTTCAGAATAAAAAACTGCGGAAGAACACAATATTTCAGTTTTTGGTCTACTTTAAATTGTTGCCCTTATTTCAACAAAATTACATTTAAAAAAATTATTATTTTTTATATCTGCTTATTTCGGTAAAATTGAAATCGTTCCGTAGAAAGGTAAAATGATGAGAAAAAAATAAAAAATCAAGATAGGCCATAAGGACATTAAAATTTTTCAGATGGGTACGTAATGTTTCATTGTAAATAATTTTTCATAATATTTTGTCGTGTTTCATACAGTACATTTAATTATTATTACCGGAGTAATGCTTCTTGCATTACTCCGGTAATCACACAAGGAAAGTGCATACCCCAACAACTGTACACCACACTCATAAACTCACGAATATTTCAACGCAAGGTAGAAAATGTAATGTCAGTTCATATCTTTAAGAATAAATAATACGAATACGAATTTAAGAATGACGTTAGTTCATATCTTTAAGAACATTTATACAGTTACAAATTCATACCTTTATCCACGGCGTTAAAATTAACAATATAAAAGTACCTTTCCAGGACCTATCCCGGAACGGTTCACGCAACCATCGCATTGATCGCAATGGACGGTTGTAAGACCAGGTGTAGTAGACCTGGTTCGGTTGAAAGGACAATTAAAATCTTAAACCTAACACACCTTCTGCTAAAAGACAGATTAAAAAAGGTGGTGTCATTAAAATATGTCTAAAAAAACAGACTTAACGAAAATAAAAATTATACTAAATTAAAAAAGTCGCGCACTAATCACTTTTGAATTTTGTATCTGACACTGGCACCTCTTTTTTGTCAAATGTGTTATAAATAAGAAAAAAAAATGTCAATTTTAATGTCTAAATCAATTAAAAGTAACACTCTAGTGACTGTTGACATAATTATACATGATGGACACTCCGTGTCTTTCAGTAAGACCTAAAAATTTTAATGAAACAATCTACCCAAACTTCAAGAAAGTTATTTGAAAAAATAGTTTAAGAAACGTTATTCAAAACAACTTTTCAAAAAGGAGTACTTTTAAGTTTACTATATAATTAAGTTGCAGTTTAAGTTTACTATATAATTAAGTTGCAATTTACAAACCATAATAGATTGCAGCTTTTTGTTTAGCTATTTTTTAACAGAAGTAGCTAAGCTACATATAGCATTGGGAGAAAGGTGCATACATATCGATGCACTTTTTCCACTATTATTATTAGCCGTTACTCGAGTCCGAGTATAAAAATGTTACAGTCGATAAATTGTGTACAATAAAAAAACAAGTAAAAGGTGTAGTCTATTGTAATTCCCATTCATCTACGGTGCACACGACTATGGCTGAAGAGGCCAATTCGGGAGAGCAGATGTCGACCGCAGTCAGGACAAACATAGACCTGCTTAGGCCTTGGATTCGGCCTTCTTGCAGCAACATTTCCTTGATAGCTGGCCACAACCCCTCGCCATTCGGTCCTGTCCGCTGCAAGTTGTTCCCATTGCTCGTCTGCAATACCGCAGGATTTTAGATTTTCATGGAGAGCGTCTTTGAACCTCTTTCGTTGAACGCCACGCCTACTTCTACCGCTTAGCAATTCACCATAAAGTGTACATTTAGGAAGGCGGTTATCATGCATACCATGAACGTGACCTGCCCATCTTAGGCGTGCTCTTGAAATAAGCACCTCAATTGGAAGGCTGTTTGCTCTCCTGAGTACTTCCACGTTTGATATGTGATGGAACCAACGGATTTTCATCATACTTCTGAGGTGTCTTTGCTGAAAACGTTCTAATTCTTTCACATGACGACGGTAAGTGACCCAGCTTTCACATCCATATAGCAGTGTTGGGATGACAACTGCTCTGTAGACAGCCATTTTCGTTGACAAAGCAAGGTCGTGGTTGTCAAATACTCTCTCTCTAAGTCCCCAGAGTGCTCTAGATGCAGCGTTAATTCTATTGCGAATCTCGCTGTCCATGTTTGCTTTGTCATTAACAACGTTGCCTAAGTAATTGAACTGATCCACCACTTCAAGAGAATTTCCGTTAAGTGTAATGTCTATTTGGTTCACTTGATGAGGAGTTGACATAATCTTAGTCTTTCCAATGTTGATTTTAAGTCCCAAGGAATCATAGCTCTGGGCATACACATCTAAAAGTTCTTGAAGCTCTTCCGGTGTAGAGGCTAAAAGTGCACAGTCATCCGCATACTGGAGATCACAAATGAATCGTGTGCGTGTCTTCGTGAAAGCTCTAAAGCGCCCTATGTTAAAGAGACCGCCATCAAAACGGTATCTGAGACCTATTCCTCTGACTGTCAGTTTGTTGTCAACAATAATTGTTAGAGCAGTGGCAAACAAATTAAAGAGCAGGGGTGCCAGGACACATCCCTGCCTAACTCCAGTGAGGGTTTGGAAAGGTTCGGTTGCCTCATTATTATACATAACCTGGGCGTTGTTGTTTGTATGTAGACTCCACTATATTCTTCGACTATAAGCCATACCATGAATAAAGTTTGCTTCGTTCCTGGGTTAGGTTACAATATAGTTACCTGCCTCTTACACTATCAATTGTTTACGGTTTTACCAACATAAGCAGCAAAAGCGTGAAACAAAATTGTTTAAATAAATGTAATTTGAAGAAAAACTTGGTTTATTTTCACAACTAGATATGCCGAGACAAAAGAAAAATCTAAATGAAAATTTTACTAATACTGATAATTTCTAATCGTATGCAATGCAAACGATTCTCAACAAAACTGGTCTACATGTACATATAAGAAATAATAAAATGTTCAAAATTGTGGGCTAAATGGAGTAACTTAATGTAACCTTTAATTCAAATGTTCATAAGTACGTCTAGGGTGGACGGTTACATTTAAAAGAAAACTTCAAGAGTTACTCAAAAGAGTCGCTACCTCTGCTAAAATTTAATATATACCTATCCAGGCCGTAACCATCAATACATCACACTGCTATTTAAATTAGAGGTTATTACACTCTAAACTGCAAACTGCACTCAAAAGAACTTCAAAGATGATAATTTAAAAAACATTCACAACACAAAAATATGATGGTAGTTGAGACGAAAATTCCATAAGCTCATAGTCCAACAAGGCTCTTTTTCCAGAAAGTTAGTAATAACTCGTAATTATAACTACGAGAAATGTCAAAAATAACATTAAGATCCAATAATTATTGATATATACAGCTGTAACACAAAAAATTGTCCTCATGTTTACATATTAGGGAATAAATCATAGTTTACCATCCTCTATTTGGGGCGGACTAGTTTGTTTCTGTATTTGTAAATAATATATGATTCTGTGTACGTCTAACATGCTATATGCTCAACAATATTGTTTCATTGTTTT
Organism: Leptura quadrifasciata; assembly: GCA_963675555.1. Taxonomy (NCBI): domain Eukaryota; kingdom Metazoa; phylum Arthropoda; class Insecta; order Coleoptera; family Cerambycidae; genus Leptura; species Leptura quadrifasciata. The sequence continues at coordinate 154,513,547 of OY776673.1, forward strand.
TTTCTCTCTCAACGAAGAAAAGATGTGTTTTGTCTTTTCGCTAATTAAATAATTCCAAATGTTTTCATAAATAGCTTCCAGTTTATCGCAATAAAACATTTAGACTTTATAATAGATATAAACATCTAGACACCCATTAATTGATAACCAATTTTAATCCAAAAACATTTCCATAGTATGACCAAAAATTATTATTGCATTGCAATGTATATTTTGAGGATATTTAAATTTAAAATTCTTTAATAATTATAAAACAATTTATTCGTAATATTAATTTATAAAATAGATTTTAACTTATCACAATCTTTTCATAATGAAATATAGTTTTACAGAAAAATAGCATTATGTTGTTCGATTATGCCTATTTCTATGTTGCCCCCCTCTAGATCCCCTTTGTCGTTTTTCTGAAGATGCACTATTTCCAGTTTGTCGAGTACTATTATTAGAGGTAGACTTAGCAGGACCTACAATATTGTTATGTTGCATCGGAGCTGAAGTAGTAACAGGGCTTTGAGGCAGAGGCGCCACTCTCCCTGCACCGTTATTAGTTCCATTGTTTAAAGGTAAGTTATTAAGTGGGCCACACGATGAAGGTATTTGGGGTAACACTTGATTTGGTTCACTCATGTTATGCTGTTCATTAAACACCATGCAAAATTCGCCAATTTTTTGTAAATCACCAGCTTTTGAAGTATACAAAGTAAGACAGTTTCTCCAAATAGATACATAGCCTTTAGTTAACCTAACAATATCACCAGGGACTAGTAATTGACCAGCCTCATCCCAGACACTGGCATTTATACAAGCACTTTGATCAGCCACTTTAAAAGTTCGAACTTCCCGGTTTTCTTTAGTCAGGGTGGGGTGACCGACCTCTAACACAATAAACACTACGTTAACATTTTTTAAACCTTGACGCATGTCCTTTATTTGGACATAATTATTATCCATATTGACTAATTTACTTATTACAATCAATATTGCAAAAAACTAAAACATTTTCTTGATAAATTTTTACTATGGTAAAAGCTATTCTCTCATGGATGCTTCCTAGTTGAACAGCAAGAAACGAATGATTTTTTTATTTGTAATGTTGGTAGTTTGTATTAGCAAAAATTAGCACCATCATGACATGCCCCGTTAAACCATGAAAGTAATGTAAGTTCACACGATTTGAAAAATAGTTTAAACAGCAATTTATTATATAATAATAGTATTGTTAATAACGCCGTGATGTTAAATTAATTTTGAAATAGACTGTAACTAAGAAAATAAAAATACATATATTGCGCCCTCTATTGCTAAACAGATAGAACTAACTCCATATTTGAATCTGAATGGGGAATATTTTCTCTTATATTGTCCGCCAGAGTGCACCAGCTGTACTCGGTTTTTTGTCCGTCAATGTCAATACGAAAAATATTCCTTTGAATTAAACAGAGTTAAATATGATGTAAAAAAACGCGAAAGGCACCTTGTTCGAGTTGTGGTGCTAGCGTCTTAAAATCAAAATTAAAAATAAGTGAAGTTTGTGAGTGATTTTTAAAAACTGTGATATTTTAATGTTAATAAAGTTATTTTGAATTGAATTGAGGATGTAAAATGAAAACTTGTTGCTGTGTACCAAAGTGCTCTCTCTGCTTCATGTGTACTAACTAGAATATTGTCATGATTGGTTAATCTAGAATAAAAGAGGATTTATAAACAATGTATAATTATATACATTTCAACCAAATCATCTTTTTTTTCGATGAACTTCTTTTTCTCAGCTCCACTTTTAAACGTTTTAAATGACCAACTACCGTAATCCTTTTATCAGTTTGGCTCATTTCTACAAATAAGAGATTGGGAAACTCTCGAAAATCGGCAAATTTAAACTATTTAGAGGTTATATATGATACAAGTTGAGAATGAAATTAAACCGAGTACTCATGGCGTCATCTATTGGATATATTAGGAACTGACTTGGGTTGTTCCTCATTCTTTTTATCAATTTGGCTCATATCTACGACTAAGAGATTGGGAAGTTCTCATAAATCGGGAAATTTAAACAATTTAAAAGTTATAACAACACTTTTAAATAGTTGTTAAATGTCATTCTCAATTTGTATCATATATTATATGATACAAATTGAGAATGACATTAAACCGAGTACGCATGGCGTCATCTATTGGATATATTAGGAAGTGGCTTGGATTGTTCCTAATTATTTTTATTAATTTGGCTCATTTCGACGAATAAGAGATTGGGAAGCTCTCAGAAATCGGGAAATTTAAACAATTTAAAAGTTATAATATAACACAAAAGTGTATTGAGGGTATTGACAGATTATTAGATATTAAGATCGTTAATGTCTTTAGGTTTTGAAATCTGAACTATCAAATTTGAGGTTATCAATAATTATTAATTTTTACCAAACATTTTTATAAAAACACCAGTTGTAGAAAAAAATCTTGTGTGTAATTCGAGCGCAAAGTGACATTGCCGCTCTCGCGAGATAGCCGGGCTCCGCTATGCGTCGCACGTCAAACTTCTCGCTCAGGGCAAAAATATATCACTTTACGCTCTTAATTCACAAATAATAGTTATTACAGCATAACTAGCTTTTAGTTCTTTGTTCCGTACAAAAAAACTCCCTCTGTGTACTCACGGTTAGTATAGGAACGGTTGGATTATACCCGCCCCTACCAATCTGAAAAAAACATTTACTCCAAGTGACGTCAAAATAGTTCTCGTTTACACTCGCATACAGTGCTATCTCGTTCCCCCTCATTAATATTCTTTTAAGTCGTTCTTGGTTCCACATATCTCAATTATATTCATTTATTTAATTGGATTTATTAGGTATTTTATTTTAATGCGAAAAAAAACAGGCATTATTTATTTTATACAAATTTGACTTAATAATGTTATGTGCACGCCTACTCCGCTGCCTTATAGAAAATACTAGAAGGACTGGAAAGATTTCAAATGATAAACTGGAACATTCTAGAGTGATCGATAACATTCGACGCTGGTATATATATAGAGTGGATTCAAGCGCACGGAACAGTTTTGATATGAGACGAACAAGTGAACAGATGGAATAAGTTGTGAATTATAGTAGTGAGACTATAGTGAATGGAACTTATAATTAGTGTGTACTAGTGTATAAGAACTTAACTGTTGTAATTAAGTGACTAATAAAGTAGTGGTTTATGAAAGTCCTGAACATACGTACAGGGTGCTTACTGGAGATTGTAAACACGTGACAATAAGAAACGGATGCACTGTAATTGGAGAAAAAATGTTAAGTTGCTGCACAAAAAAGTCTATATTTCTTATTTTAACATAGCCCAAAGGCGTGTAAACTGTCATCCTATCTTATCATGATTTGAAAGCAAAATATATGTTACCGCAAGGTTGTAGCATAGTACACAAAAATATGAAGACAGTATAAGGAAAATGTAATATACAGTATGTTTCTCACGTACGAACGAACTTTGTATTAGGTGATATATGAAATTTATTTAAAGATATTTTTAATTAAGACTGTTAGGAAATGAATGAAAGTTTGGTAATCGAAAGTTGCCGACTGCGAATACCTATTTGACCAATGAAAATAAAAAATATCTAGCATTATGTAAAACGTTTACAATGAAAACAAACGATAGAAATATGGCGCGTTCCGAGGGCACTTGTAACGTCACAGTTCCCGCCTTTTTAATCCAACCGTTTCTATATGAAGCGTGCTTTGTACTATCACCGTACTATCCAATATCCCAAGGATTGTTAACTACAAAGTATAGTATCTGCACCCAAGATTAATAAACATGAGGGAGGTTGCCTACTAACTTTTCAAGGTCAAGACGCCATATTGCGCGTCATTGTGCCTGTCCTACGTTTGAACAAAATTTTTCTGTCTGGTTTCATATTGAAAACGTGTAATTTGTGTAATATTCTCATGTTTTTCTTTTCGAATTAAGTTTGACTTTAGTTTTAGTGTTCAGCAGTTGTTTTTTTTGTGCGTAATATTAAGTTATTGTTAGTTTATAGTGTTAGGAACAGACGATTTAAATTATAAGTAATAAGTATAGGTTTTTTTCTGAACCTCAAAAGTAATTGTTTAATAATATTACATTGTAAATCACATTTGAATCCAACTTGTTATCTACTTTTAACAGATGCCTGGGGGGAAATATGCAGCGTAGCGATTTGTAAAAGCAATCCGCAGAAAGCATTTGTTATTCTTTTCCAAAGGACCCATCTATAAGAGAAGAATACATACGAAAATGTCACAGAAAACATCGGTTTTCAGCTATTAACAAACGAATTTGTAGTAAACACTTCAAGAAGTAAGATTTCGAAGATGAAGTGAAGGCTACCTTATTGGGAACTCAACCCAAAAAGTGAAAAATAAACAAATGTATGTACAAATGTAAATAAACTTATTGTTATTATGTATTTTTAATAAAATTAATAATAAAAAAACCGTTTTTAATATACAAAAATACTAGAGTTTTAATTTCATTAATGCAACATTCAAATTATATTGCAAACAAAATATGTATGTATGGTTTTCATGACCTATGGAATATTTAATTGTAGATAAGTATACATTATTATATGTACAATTTATACTATTATGGTAAAACTCACTTCATTTGATGACGATTCGCTAATATACAATAATTTCGATACTCCCCGTTGTTACAATTACAATTAAATCGGAAATAGCGACGTCAATGCACCATCATGTGCATAGAAACAATCGGAACTATTTGAATTGGGCAGGCACGGTGATGCGTTCCCGCGCCGGGTGCTGATTGGATGAAAGTTAGTAGGCAACCTCTCTCATGTTTACTAATCTTGATCTTCACCGATTTATTTCCCCAAGGTCATACGCGATTAGTCAGTTGTGACGTCGACAAAAGTCCCGGTCTGCTAACGGCTTGCACCAGCGGCCCTTTTTAAAATAGATACATTTTGTGGGATGCTGTTTTATTTTATTATTTTTTTTTAGGTAAATACATCTCGATATTTTATGAACGGTAAATTAAAAATTCCTAGTTTTTTTCCAATACGTTTATCATATACATATGTATAGAAAAAACCAAAACACAAATATGGTGTGCCTATTATATCGTAGTAGTAGAGTCTCCGTGACGTAATCAACTACCGTCACACCGACAAATGTACCGCTTAATACGGCACTAACAGTGCAAACAGAGTGGGGACTGGGCAACATTACTCTTACGCCGGCTCCGCACATGCGTTATTCGTATACAAACGTTTGCTATTTGTGGAAATGTACGCAAGTGTGTATGGAATGTTCGTGTTCGTGCACAAATATTTGATATTTGGTCCGAACACGAACACGTTCCCACTTCGAGTCGGGAAATAGACGCACATCAAAGGGAACGACACGCCACGAATGCCGTATACAAATAATCGGGTAACAACGATGTTATGTGTGGGGAGTGTGTTCGCCAAATATTCATAAACGAATATGTGTACACAAATATTCGTAAAAGTACACAAATATTCATGGGCGCATGTGTGGAGCCGGCGTTAGGGAAATAGCAATCCTTTAAGATGGGCATATCCAAGAGAGAGAGAGAGAGAGATCCGATAAGGAAATATTTATTATTTTTGACCATAACTTTTTTTAAATACATATATTGATAAAATAAAGTATAAGCCTCCCTAAGTGGAACTATGACAGGTGTAGTGAACAGTCTCTGTTTTTATTGACCTTTTTATGGGCTCGTATATTTTCGAGATAAGCACTATCTAACTGTTTACGAATGTCACTTTTACCTAAAACTTCATAGTCCACGAAATTATATAAATCAGTTGCAGTCTTTGCATGTTTCATTGCTCTTTCTTATAAATGTTGTAAATCGTATACTCCTTCCTGAATCCATGGTGAAGACTGCAAATTGTTGCTTAAAAGGCAAACAAAACGAAACAGCTTATTTCGCTCAGAACACCCACACATCCACGAGAACTTATCATATGTATTTTCTTTTTTAAAATATCTATTAAATTGTCTTATTTTACCCACAGTAGTTTTTTTATATTTAATTCCGAAATAGGCCTTCCTAATTTTTTTACATTAATTTTATCCTCGTAGCTCAGCAATCTGTTACTTAAAATATAAGACACTGAATTCATTTTTAAATGTCTTACGTGTGCCTAAACGAAACGAAATAAACAAATAACAAAACACAGAACTCGCGATTCAAGCAGCGAGATATATAGGGTGTCTCGAAAATGGTGGACAATCTCTCAGATTTGGGTAGAACTAGTGAAAATATGGTCACAAGTTCGTATATTTTTCTTTCCCCCGAGGTACTCCTACGAAGATATTCGCTCTTGACGTTGAAGGTTAAAAATTTATTTTTCGCTATAACTTTTTTATTGTTCAATCGATTTTAATCATTTTTGGATCAGTATCATATTATTTCAATCCAGTTAGGTCAGTGTATTAGAACCTTGAATAACATTCCTGGGGGCTCGGGGGCAGAGCACCCATTGCCTTAATGAAAAAAAATTTCAGCCTATTTTCTTTTATTTCTAAGTTTATTTTCAAATTTTTGAGCCATTTTTACGTAAAAAATGTTTACTTGTTTGATGTCGGTAATATGAACCGTTTTCGAGATAAATGCACCTAATGATGAAATTGCGATTTTCAATCGCACAAATAATAGTAACTTTTAAAAATAAATAAATAAAGACTATTTACTTAGTATTACTTTGTCATATTATGTATGACCTTCCCGTCGATTATTTGAAAAAAAAAGCGACAAAAAATGGTGCCGCACATGCTGAAGCACAAGTTCTGGGGTCAGCATTGAACGTGTTGATATAAATTTTTTAAAATATTTTAAAAAACAGCTACATCGTCTTATCTGTGTAGATAAGACGATGTAGCTGTTTATATACAAAACCAAACGAGTAATAATGACAGTTTATGGTTGCCATGGATCAAAATATCAGATAATTGGAGTGACATAATTTTTCAGTATTAGCTTAATCCGACATTAATTAAGTAATTAATTGGTTGAAATATGGCTTACACATTTAATGTATGGAATGGCTTCTTGTAATGCATCGAAAGTACGAAGACTGCACGCTCGACGGTATCGCCATCGAAGGGTTCCTGATCGCAAAACTTTTGAACGTGTTGATCAACGGCAGAGAGAAACTGGTAAAAAATATGATAATTTTTTTGAAAACTAAAAATCTAAGAATTGTATCTCTACTTAGGTCGATTTGCGTGGACAACACGTACTGTTGAAGTAGAAGAGAACGTATTGGATGCAGTCGCTGCGAATTCATCTGTCAGTATCAGATCATTATCATTACAAATGAATGTCCCAAAATCGATCTTTGGAAGAATTTTGAAAGAGCAACTGCTTCATCCGTACCATATACAGAAAGTACATGCCATTAGCCCAGATGACTTTCCTGCTAGGGTGCAATTTTGGCAGTGGTTTATACAGAAATATGAACAAAACCATGACTTCATTCGATCGGTTTTGTATACGGATGAAGCGAGCTTTGGAAGAAATGGAGTCATTAACTCCCACAACTTACACGTTTGGAGCGAGGAAAACTCACATGCCACAATTCAAACGCGCCATCAAAGGCAATTTCATATTAATGTTTGGGCCGGAATTATTGGCCGGTACTTATTGGGCCCATTCGTGTTACCAAATCGATTTAAGGTGCAACTTTATCTTGAATTTCTCCAACAGCAGTTACCACAAATTTTAGAAGACGTTGACATTGCATCTCGATAGAACATGTGGTTTATGCATGATGGGGCGCCCCCACATTTTAGTCTTATAGTGAGGGATCATTTGAATAGAGTATATCCAAACTAGTGGATATGTCGTGGTGGGCCTGTTTCTTGGCCTCCCCGATCACCCGATTTAAATCTCCTTGATTTCTTCCAATAAAGAGTCTCGTATATGCCACACCAGTAGAGACAAGAGAAGTATTATACCAGAGAATTATGTACTATTCAAATGCAATTAGAGAAAACGAGGGAATGTTGTAGCGCGAGTCCAGCGATTGTCAGTTCGTCGTGGGCAAGCATGCATTCGAGAAGGAGGCTCATATTGAGCATTTGTTATGAAATTTCATAAATCTTCATTTTTCCATGTCCCTAATTAGTTTTCTACAGTAAGGTTTCAAATTTTGTGTTTTGTGTGTTAAAGATTTTTTGTTTTTATAAGTTAAAGTAAGTACTTACTACCTTATAAAGAAATAAATGTTGTTTTGTACATAATCCTCGTGTTTATTTAATTTTTTAAAATCACTATTATTTGTGCGATTGAAAATCGCAATTTTATCGTTAAGTGCATTTATCTCGAAAACGGTTTATATTACCGACATCAAACAAGTATACATTTTTTACGTAAAAATGGCTCAAAAATTTGAAAATAACCTTAGAAATAAAAGATAATATTAAGGCAATGGGTGCTCTGCCCCCGGGCCCCCAAGAATGTTATCCAAGTTTCTAATACACTGATCTAACTGGATTGAAATGATATGATACTGATCCAAAAAATGATTAATGTCGATTGAACAATAAAAAAGTTATCGCGAAAAATCGATTTTTACTTCAACTTCAAGAGCGAATATCTTCGTAGGGGTACCTCGGGGGAAAGAAAAATATACGAACTTGTGACCTTATTTTCACTAGTTCTACCCAAATCCGAGAGATTGCCCACCATTTTCGGCACACCCTGTATAAATATCAGCTGTTAAGCATATAACAGAGATACGATTCTACGATTGCAATGATGTGTGAAGTGTACACAAGTGAACTGTGCCCACATTAGAGCATAAGACGCGTGTCGTTGCCATAGCAACGTCGCGCGTCGTAAACAAAATCCAGCCAGATCTGTTACATGCAGCAACATGTCACGGTCTCCGTACACAACTGATGTGGTGCATTTTGGGAAGTAGATATTGGCAAACTCTAGTTTCGGGGTTTATTATGTTGATAAAAATGTTAAAATGGATAAAAATAAATAAAAATTAACTAGCTAGCTGAATTAGTTTTGGGGACAAGTGCTCCTGTACCCCTTAGGAGTAGCCGCCACTGCTTTAATCTGGACAAAAATGATTTCTTTCTTTCCCCTTTTCTTCTAATAAAATATTGATTGATGGTAGGTATTGCTCTTTAGTGAAGTAGGCGCATATGGTGATATTATTATTATTCGTCGGACGTATAATATAAAGTTGCCTTTCTACATCTCTACAAAATTGTTCATTGTTGACATTGTTCCATTTTTGATGGATAGTTTCGCTTTTCGTAATCCATAGCCACTGGCCCAAAAGTTAAAAGTTTCACCCAAACGCATTTACACTTCACAGCAAGCATACAAAAACCTATTCCAAAATGACAACAAATATTTTTTCCAGCTTTCAGATACCTATTCTGTACCGGCGGATCTAGAGGTAGGTACGGGTGGAGCAACCGTCCCCAGCCGGCGCGTTTGAGTACGGCAAAATATAAAAACTATTAATGAAAAGATAATAGTGGGTATATTATATTATTAGGAGTAAAAGTGATACTTTTGTCTGTAGGTTTGCCGAAAGGGAGTCCGGCAATTACAGACGAGTCAGAAAAGCGGCTTTTACTCCGAATAAGGTATGACGTCGATTAGCTATGAAAAAATAAAAAATCTAGCTGTGCGTTGCCATTAGCAACGGGAGTAAAAGTCCGCTCGAGCGAAAGAAAAATATTTTTTTTCACGACCGGGAGTAGAAATCGATTTCTATGGCATCAAAATTGTGACAGAAGTAAAGCATTTACTCCCTAGGAACGAAATAAGACAATAATTTTCCTAGGGGAGTTTTTATTACATTTTGTTTAACTATTGGGTATGAAATAAAAACTCCCCTAGGGAAATTATTGTCTTATTTCGTCCCTAGGGAGTAAATGCTTTACTTCTGTTACAATTTCGCTCCAATTTATTATAATTCTTTATTTATGAAATAAATGTTTCTACTCCTGATCGTGGAAAAAATAGTATATACACCTCGGGAGAGACCGCCATTTTTCCCCTAGATGTATTTGTTGCCCTCGGGCCTCAAATTACACCTTAGGAAAAATAAGACGTTTCTCTTCCTTAGTGTATAATGTACTATTTCATCCGTTGTTAATGGCAACGCACAGACGTCTGAAATGTCAAACTTTAATGTCACGAAATGAGTAAGAAATGTCATGACTTTTTGCCGTTTGTAGAAAAAATATTTTAAGTACGCTATGAAAAACTTGAAAGAGCAATTTTCATTTTGATGTTTTATTTTCGTATTGTACGTGGAATTCTGCCTCTGATCTGAAACCGATGATAATCCCTCTTAAATTTACGCTAATTTAATGTCAACAAATGTTTCCTATTCTTTTGAAATTATTCACATCTGATTAGGAAATTTGTCCAACGAAGTAGGAAATAATTAATTGTATTTTGGCATTCATTGTTATTTTATAACGGCACACTTTCGGAGCCGATCACAAACGACACATTGATGGGTGTTTCCAGCAGTTCAAATTTAGTAAGGTGTAGTGTCAAAAACAACACAAATTTGGGGATGAATCAAACAAGAAGAATACGATGGAGTCGGATAAAGTGAGATTTTACAAATGTTTGTTATAAATAAATCGCGTTAACTTTCCCTACTAAGCGTGCCACGCGTTGAAAAAAAACCAATCTTGACACCTCAAGAAATCCAGCACTGTACCTGTTTGTAACATTATAGTTTTGAAAATGATTTGAATGAATGATAAAAATATAGTGTGTCTCACTTTTCACCACTACACTGCAATATCTCGGCCATTTGTTGATCAATTTAAATAAATTTGGTATACTTCTTGTGTTTCAGATTGCGACTAAAAAGTTGTTTAATTTTTTTTTTTTTCGAAATTAAGTACGCCTATGATCAAAAGAAATTGGCAAAAAATAGGAATATATATTAGCGATTGAGATAGGCTTTTTGTTTTTACAGAATCTTGTATTTTGTTTTTACAGAATCTTGTTCGGCATGACCTAAAACCACTGTATATTAAATTTCGTTAAAAAATATTCATTCCTTTACAAAAAAAATCATATCTAAGATTTCAATAATAACCACCCTACTATTTGAGTTATTTCAATAATAACCACCCTACTATTTCAGTTATTTATTGTCGCAGCAGTATCAGTTGCAATTCACGAAAATTGGTCATTTATAAAGTCTTATTTCACACATGCGCTGCACGCCTAAATCTCGTGACGATTTGTTTACGTTCTTCATGGAGCGTTTTGAAAAAGTGAGGTTCTGTAGGTTGTGTTAAAATTGTTTGTTCTCAACAGCTGATAAACAAACTAAAATGGATTCGAAACAAATCCTTCTTGGAACTTTTAGACCGATATGTTCTTTTATAATCGCGAAAATACGTCTTACGAAGGTATATAAGAAGGCCGTTAAATAGGTGACGAAAGGAAGAAGGCAGTTACAAATATTTCTTGAAAATGAAAGCTTGTGACCCAGAGCTCATTTTTCTTCTTTCTTAAACGTTAAACACTAGTCACGTTGTACTTCCTTTCACTTTTTCCAGTATTCCCGCTACCGAAACTGGCAAGCGTAGAGGGGTTGAAAGCCACTATTTCATTGGCTATCCGCTGGTAATTCCGCAGCGGTTGCCGTTCAAGATAAAAGCTAACCAACTACATGCGGAATATGAACTGCAACCGCAGCGGCGGCGGACTTTATAAATGGAAACATTGCTTTCGTATTCTTCATAAACACTACGGGTGCGGCAACTGCAACTGTAACTGCTGCGGCTAGTTTATAAATTCACCTTTAGAACACATTTTTATCCAAAACTGGTAGCTATTTTTTAAAATACTTAGAACTCGGCATACCAATATCTTTAACATGGAGTCCCTTGAAATGGATTTGACAATTGTATCGAATGTCAAATTAAACTTAAACGTGGCTGCGCAACAATTAAGTATTGCTGATAAAATTGAAATAATAAGAATTGTTGTGCACTCTTATCGAGATGCGGCCACGCATCTCCATTTTGAGATATCCAGAACGCCCACAGATTCACTACACCACGGTTGGTTCAATTAATAGAATATTTTATAGAACTGGAAATGTACCTATCCAAACTTAGGGCCAAAATATACAACATTGCCGATCGTCCATTGGATCAAGTAATATTATACCGGGTGTTAGAAAAATATGGGAACGGTGGAAAATCTCGAACAGTTTGCATCAAATCAAAAAATAAAAAAATACGTGTCAAAAACTTTTCAAAAAACTATCTACTGATACCAAAATGACCTTCCCACCCACCACACTGTGGGTGGGGCGAGAGGCAACTTTAAAATTTCAAATGGAAACCCCTATTTTTTTATTGCGGAATCGAATTCTGCGGCAAAAAATATGTAACTTTTATTCCGAACATTTTTTTCGATTCTTGCATGGTGTAGCTGTAATCGCAAAAAATGAAAAGAAAACATTACTGTTGCCCATTAAAAAACATCCAATTCAAAAACTGAAAAACACGTATTTGTTATTTTTACAAACTCTATCCAATGACATTGGATTCGACTCTCCCACACCTAACCCAGTGGGTGGGGCGGGGGGAAACTTTGAAATTTGTAATGAAAATTCCTATTTTTTATAGCGGATTCATATTCTACTGCCAAAAATACGCAAATTTTATATCGGGCATTTTTTCGATTCTCGCAAGGTGTCACTGCAATCGCACAAAATTGAAATAAACCTTAAGCGTCCATAAGTTTGTAAATATTTACAAACTCTAGCTACTCGTGTTGACAGAAAAACATTCAGTTTAAAAAACAATATCTGTGATATCTTGGTTTTTATGAATGTTTTTCTTAAAGTGTTCTTAATAACAGTATTTGTTTTGTGAAATTTCTACGAGAACGTTCAGTTCCTTCCAACTTTTGTAGAGGGAGGAGCGCACTTTTGTACGGAAAAAGTTATTTCATTTTTCATTAGTTTTAGCGTTTTTTTCTGCATAATGGCTACTTTAACAGAGGAAGAGAGAGTTTCTCTTTTAATGATGCGAGGGTGGGGCGATAAAGAAAGGTCCTATGATGAAGTTGTGATTTTATTCAACGAAACTTTCCGTGTAGATCAAGTGGGAATTTCGAAATCTACTGTGTCCCGTACCATCAAACGATTCCTAGACACAAGGACAAATAAAGATAGCCCAAAATCTGGAAGACCAAAATCTGAAACATCGGAAGCTCGACAAATGGAAGCGGCCCAGGTATTTGTTGAAAATCAGAAAACTCACTCAGAAAAGCCAGTCACCTGCTTGATATGAGTGCATTTTCAGTTCATAAGAATTTGAAACTTTTGAAATTTCATCCTTACAAAATTCACCTTCACCGAGAGTTAAATGAAGATGATTTTGATCGGCGACTTGAATTTAGTGAATTAATGATGGAAAGGAGTAACAAAAACCGAAATTTTTTGTCATCTCTACTTGTCTTCTGAGATGAAGCAACTCTCGAACTCAGTGGAAAAGTTAATCGCCATAATTTCAGATATTGGAGTGACGAAAACCCTCACTGGATGCTTGAAACACACACGCAGTATCCACAAAAATTAAATGTTTGGGCAGGAGTTTTCACGGATCGAATCATAGATGGAAATTTGAATGGAGAAAAATACCTGGAAATGTTGACAAATCAAATAGTTCCCGCAATACAAGAGATTACAGGTGATGAATTCGATAATATTTGGTTCCAGCAAGATGGGGCTTCTCCACACTATCGGGATATTGTTAGGGACTATTTGAATGGTACTTTCGACAATCGATGAATAGGTCGAAGAGAAACTATTGAATGGCCAGTAAAATCTCCCGATCTCGCGCCACTTGATTATTTTGTTTGGGGTTACGTGAAGGGTAAGGTTTATTTCACTAAACCTCGTAATTTGGAAGAGCTGAGGCAACGCATAATAAACATTTTTGCAGTAATACCACCTCAAATGATAAGAAGCGCTATTGAAAATTTTTACGTTCGTCTCGGACAATGCCAAGAAGTCAATGGGCACCATTTTGAACACCTGCTATAATCTTGAAATTAAAACCTGCTAGTGTAGCAGTTAAGCTGTAAACTAATTGCCTCAACTGGCCGAAATCCTCACCTTGCCTTAAATGGCTGAGTTACCTCCTTGCCTTCACTGGCTGGGATCAAGAAATTGTCTGAAGTGGCTGAATAATGAGGCAAAACTACTGTTAGTTTTTTTTTAAATCGAGTTTTTTATTGCCCTGTAAAAAATGTTAATTGAAAATTACTAGCTGCTAATAAATTTACAGAATGTTAATAGTTGTTGTAATTTCCGCACGACCGTGTAAAATCACTGTTCTCAAAACAGCTCGGGAAATCATTCATTCTGAGGTCAGTAGTTTTACTTTTCGTATTTCTTTAAGTATGCGTTCAAAACTTTCATGTTTCCACGCAATTTTTTGCGATTTCAGCGACACCTTGCGAGAATCGAAAAAAATGCCCGATATAAAATTCACGTATTTTTGGCCGTAGAATCCGAATCCGCTATAAAACATAGGGAATTTCATTACAAGTTTCAAAGTTGCCCCTCGCCTCACCCACTGGGTTAGGGGTGGGTGAGTCGAATCCAATGTCATTCGATAGATTTCGTAAAAATAACAAATACGTGTTTTTCAGTTTTTGAAATGGACGTTTTATTATGGGCACAAGACGCTACTCTTGAAACAATAATGTTTTCTTTTCATTTTTTGTGATTACAGCGACACCATGCAAAAATCGAAAAAAAATGTTCGGAATAAAATTTACGTATTTTTTGCCGTAGAATCCGATTCCGCAATCCATTTGAAATTTTAGAGCTGCCTGGTGGGTGGGGAGGTCATTTTGGTATCAGTAGATAGTTTTTTGAAAAATTATTGACACGTATTTTTTTATTTTTCGATTTGATGCAAACTGTTCGAGATTTTCCACCGTTCCCATACTTTTCTAACACCCGGTATACTGTTAATGCTGAGCCATGTGTTAGTGTCAGATATTTATCTCTAAACATGAATGTAGACATAAATAAAATTTGGAGGTGCCTTGAACGTCATAATTTAAAACCATATAAGCCCAAGTTTTTACACACTATGGCAGAAGGAGATACAGAGAGGAGATTGGAACATTGCTTCTGGATACAGGGTTTATTTTTAAATGAGACAAATTTTTTGAAAAAAATTATTTTCAGTGATGCGAGGCTACAAACGAAGGCTACAACAAATGGCATGACCTCATCGCAAAAGTTGAGGTATTGGTCAACGGCAAACCCACACTGGGTTATAAATTGTAAAAGGCAATACGCCGAAAAGGTAAATGTCTGGTGTGGAATTTTAAATTAGACCTTGATTGGACCATTTTTCTTTGATGACATTTTAAATAGTGTGAGATTCCTATATTTTTAACACATGAATTTGGAGATGCTGTTCAAAATTTATCTTTAGCCATACAATAAAACCTCTATTTCCAACTAGACGAAGTTTCCATTCATAATGCAATAATAGTTAAAAATTGGCTGACTAACAACTTCCCTATGCGCTGGATTGGAAGAAATAGTCCTTTAATTGTGTGGCCACCTAGATCACCAGAAGTCACCCCTATGGATTTTTATTTTTCGGGTATCATTAAAAATAAAGTCTATAAAAATAGGGCACGAAATATAGCGGAATTATGTGACAGAATTAGAGAAGCATACAATGAAGTAACAGTTGAAGAATCAAGAAAAGTTGATAAAAATAATAAGAAGGGAATCGAAAAATGTATCAGAATTGATAGAGGACTAGTGGACAAGGATTATATTTAATATTTATTACTTTTTAAAATTATATTTTTGTTTAAGTTACAATGACTTTACAAAAATAAAAGTTTAGTTATTTGATATTTTCTTTAAAGAAAAAATGTGTCCTAATGCTTAATTAGCGTAATTATTACACGATTGCCATGTTATGTAAATATCCGACATTAAATAATTCGAATAGTAGGGTGATTAATATTGAGATCTTAGATATAAAATTTTTTGTAAAGGATGAATATCTGAAATTTGATATACAGGGGTTTTAGGTAATGCCGAACAAGATTATGTAAAAACAAAAACCCTATCTCAATCGCTGATAAATTCCTAATTTTTGCCGATTTCTTTTGATCATAGAATATGCGTATTTAATTTCGAAAAAAAAAATTAATAAATATTTAATCACAATCTGAAACAGAAGAAGTATTCAAAATTTGATCTAAATCGATCAACAAATGGTTGAGATATTGGAGTGTAATGGTGAAAAGTGAGGCACACTTTATATAATTAAAAATGTTCAACTTTTATCCAAAGATTTTATCAAAAATTACAAAAATACGATTTTTCAAATATCAACGTTAATGCATGTTTGAGAACAGTTCACTATATTTCTTACTATTATATTAATCAGTTGCAGAATACTTTTACTTACCATCACATACGTTAAATTTTCTTTCTAATAACTGTTCCAAGTTGTCGGATACTCCATTGCACATTTATGACTTTAGGTGGCTCCAGACAAAATAATCTAGAGGTGGAAGATCAATAGTCCTCGATGGCCAGTTAACTGTACCTGCTCTTCCTATCTGTTGGGGTAACACTGATTTAAATGATCTCTGACCAAAGCAAAATGATGACCATCATACATCTCTGGTATCAATGTCTCTCAATAAATTGAGCAAAATATCTCTTAGAAAAGTTAAATAAACTTCACCAGGTAACCCCCTTCAAAAATGCGAGGGCCCATTAGATACTTATTATAAATTCCACACCACACATTAATATTAAATCTGCGTTGGGAATTTCTTGGAAATATTATCTGTGGATTTTCGGTTGCCCATTGCCCAAGTATGCTTGTTTCTAGTGTTTATTAACTCCATCAAGTGTGGATTGAGTTCCTTCCATGGATAGAACTCAACACTGTTCTTCTGCGCCAAAATCCACCTACACAATACTAAGCGGGGAACGTCGCCGCCGTCTTCAATTCTTTGAGCCTTCTGAATATGAAGTGGATATAAATTTTCCTTTTTTTAATGTTATTTACCGATATTTATACAAAGTAGGTTATTATATATTTCAAATATTTTTACTATTGTAATAGTCTTGTATCAAGGTTAGATCACAATATTGACCTGCATAATGCGCTGTGTTCTGAATTTTAGCATCCGTAAAGTACAAAGAAGCTGAATTTTTGGATTTAAGTAGGAAATTGTGGAATCAAATAGAACAGTTTGCAGATCTACCTCTGCTGCAAGTTCCAAAAGAGCGTTGTAACCAAAAATATGATAAGCAAAATGCAGCAGAATAAGATTGTTGTGCATGAAATTCTACTCAGGACCGATCATAGTTCCAGGCAACCCAGGCAACTGCCTAGGGCGCCACACGATTAGGGACGCCAAACGCCAAACAAATCTCGAGTAGACAATTAAAAAAAAAACAAAATGTTTTCTGTATCAAGTAATTAGGAAGAAATAAAAATCCGACAACACTGTCCGGTATGAATTACAGAAGAAGTTATTTTGTTATTTTCGTTCATTTCAAACATATATTTTAAAAACAAAGTGCTTGTCTCTGTTTTACTCTAATGCCTGTTGAACTAATGTGAACGATAACTTCAAATTATAACATTGATAGGTGACTATTGTTTATTGCCATGCTCTCTGACTATTTTTACAAAGCGATTTAAAGAGGGGGCGCCAGAGTTGAACTTTGCCTAGGCTGAAAATAGTAATTGGACCGGCCCTGATTCTACTCAAGAAAGAATTCTACCATCTTTTTTGTTTAGTAGGCAATAGTTTTTGCGTAGAACGCATTCTAAAATTAGCGATTTTTCGATCACCAATTTTGCAATGTTCACCCAAAATATCAAAATAATTTTGAAATTCTTGCGTAATGTCTTTTTTCCTTTTCCTCTTCGGTTATTTCTAATAAAAAATACAATAGGAGTAAAAGATAGTGAATGAGTTAATTCTAAAATATTGCTTGCAAAATTCATGATTCGGTTTAGTATCGGTAAAATATCCTTTCTTAAATATATTTTGTTGTTACTTTTTAAGTTTTTATTAATTTAAAATGTAATATTTACATGTAAAAATGTTTGTAAAATTTAACGACATTTCAAAAGTTGAATACTTTACGATCTCGTATTGAGTTTTATATTTTAAATACTGAAGGTATAAGGCCAAAATACACACGATACAAAGTTCTTCGATATCCTGGATAAATAGTGCATAATTGTCACCAGTCGAATATATTTTTTTAATTTTAAAAATATTTTCCGGGGGACCTCCTCCTTTTTAAAATGTAATATTTTAGATTTCTCTACGATAAAGGAGCTACAGCAATTTTCGTCCGTCTATATACCTTGACTTCTGTAATTAACCACATCTTGTAGCACTGTCTTTAGATTGCGTTTCACATGAGAATCATTACGTGATATAAGTGAACGCAATGATGAAGATCCTTTGTACATAGAATTTCATACCCTACAATTTTGTTCCCCTAGTACCCGGCACCTCCATCAAATATGTCCGACCATCCTTTTGGATAGCAACTAGCAGCCGCTTGTTTTATGAGCGAGGGAGATTGAGTAATTACAGACACAAATGTAAAAACAAATATAATTTATCAATAATACAATTCAAAGGTTGCAGATTTAACCAACAAATGCAACTGGTGAGAAATGAAGTGAAAAACAATTAAATGTTACAGAAAGGATTATTCCTACCAAAAGTACAGAATGGAAGAAGGTGCGTGCCAGGACATGGAGTCCAAGACAGATAGATTTGACTACATATAGCCTTAAAACCGGACTGGGCTGGCCCCCATATTATGTTGGAAAAATAAATGTTTATGTTCATAATGGTTAGTTGTTTAGCAGATTATATATTTGTTTTAGGTATAGAGTGCAAGATTATATTTTTATTATTAATTATAATTGACATCAAATATAAAATCTAGGAAACTTTAACTTGGTGGATCCAAAGGTAGCTTCGCCGGCTGAACTAATACGTATTTGATGGATCAGAAATGTCAGTGGTTCTCAAACAGTTCATGAGTGAAACTGATGCAGTCGCTACATAATTATAAAAATGTTAAAGGTGTTATAAAATCAGTGCCGGATTAACCCTAAGGCAATGCCTCTGGCCCCCCACCAAGTTGCCTTGAAAATGTATTTTATTACAAATAAAAAAAAGGTTCTCATGGTTTACACTGCAGAAGCCCTCCACCACAATTTTGCCTACAGGCCCCCGCCCATGTTAATCCGGCCCTGTATAAAATGTTAAGTATAGTATTGATTCATTAACTTCATTTTTTAGTGTTATTCTGATAACAAATGGGCACAAACAAAACTGATAACAAATGAAATGCCCAATTCAGTCAATAACAATATTATTTATTAGAAAAAATAATAATAATCGAAAAGTAATATTGTTCGAAAACTAATATTTTTACAGTCCAGCAAGAACCGCGGTGAGGTATGGGCAATATGAGAGGATGGTAATATTAGTAGGGGAAAGGATATTAGTGATATAAAATATTTAATGTACTTAATAACAAAAATAAATATAAAATCTTCATTAGAAATAACGAAAATACTTATATTGTTTTTCTTTCAACGGTACTAAAATAAATCTGGTTGAGAAAATAAATATTAAAAAATTTATCAATTTCTAAGATAAAACAAAATAAATGAAAATTCTTAGATACTAAATAACAATTAACAATAATTTTATAGTAAATAAAGAAAAATAACACGAAGCAGTTTTCATAAACACTAAAATATTTGAACACACTACACTTGAACAATTTACCTACCACGAACGCGTTTCGCCATTTGTGTATTAAAATATAAATTGTTGTAATTGAAACAATTATCAAAGAACACCACTTGCAATAAAGCATTTTTACAACACCAAATACTATACACTCGAACACTGTATTTGACGCGCGTTTCAAGATTGGTGTGTCAAAAATAATGCATTAGTCTTGTTTTTAAAACTGCCAAGTTTTAGATAAGAAGTAATAACCATGCTACAAGCAATTTTAAAGTGGCACTTGACATATGTACAACTTTCTACCCCAGTAAGTTGAAACGTAACGGCGCCCTGAATTCGGGTATAGTGTATACGACCAGAATTGAAACCGTATAAAAACTAAAAGTCAGCAAAAACAGGCGGCATCTCTTGCGGAGGTAAATAGAAATGCTTGTCATAAGAAAAACAATAATGAGATGCCCACTGTTTTTGCCGGCTTTTAGTTTTTAAATGGTTTCAATTCTGGTCGTATACACTATATCATTTGGTATTGAGAAAATAATTTCTGTTGTAAAATTAATATTTGCGTAAATTTGGAGTAAAAACAAGAATGTAATGCTTAAATAATTTCTGATTAATTGTAGTTGTAAAAGCAAATGTTTCCCTGAATTTAAAATAATATAAGACTGATTTTTAAAATAGAATGGCCCAAGGGGCGGTCCGCTTCAGTACCAATTGGACGTCGTAACACTATAAATATAACACAGTAAATACTTTCTTAAAATTTTACCTGAAAAGGAATTTTGAAACACAAGAAAAAGACAATATAAAGTTCCAAAATATATATATTAAATCTTTTAAAAAATTATGTTTTTACAAAACGTTCAAGAAAATGTATGATAACTATACATAGTGAGGAACGGAACGACTTATAATGTAACCAACTACCATCCAATATGCGGTTTACAGCTAATGAGTTCACAAAAAGTTTCAGTAAAAAGTTCAATGTTTATAATTTAGGTGGGCTTTTGCTTGCCTGTCTATTGACGTATTTTCATTTCAATATCAATTTAGTTCACTCCTCGGAGCATAAAAATGCTTGAATCGCAACTACTTTGAATATATTGTGGCAATTATATATTCATACGTTCAGGCAAGGCGGTCCCATGCACATCTGAGTACATGGTAAAGATACTTTTCTGACACTGAATCACTGAGGAACCGGTTTAGGGCAAATACGCGGAAAACACATAGTTTTTCCGCCAAAATCGATGGTTGAAAAGTGAAAGGCCACTCTCGACGCTAAGGGCTATTATCGCTAAAACTCTCGTAAAAGTTTGATTAGAGACTAGAGAACGTGTCCTCATATTTAACATAACGCATGAGTTGCAGTGCTGCACTACGTGGATTCGTAAAAGGGTTTTTATGTTCGAAAACGCAAAACTAATTTCAGATTCGTGTTCTACGACCCCCATAGGGTATCCTAAAAAAATCACGCAAAAATTCGAGGTTTCCGTTCTCCTTTAGAATTACCCTTGGGATAGTTAAACGACCGTAATTGTCACAAAAACTACTACTGAACTGAAGTTGCAGCCTGATTGTGATGTCAGCTGCTATATAGTCTAGTATCACGTCACAGAAGACCTCCACAGAAGCCTCATGGTCACAGGGTCATAGCATTTTTTTATGACGGTCGCGATTTTTAGTTTGCATGATCCAGTGTCGGACATTGCCGGAGGTTTTTAGTCAGGGTTTCCGTTTTGCCAGTAATTAC
Source organism: Leptura quadrifasciata (assembly GCA_963675555.1). Lineage (NCBI taxonomy): Eukaryota > Metazoa > Arthropoda > Insecta > Coleoptera > Cerambycidae > Leptura > Leptura quadrifasciata. The sequence continues at coordinate 154,535,160 of OY776673.1, forward strand.
TGGCATTTGCCAGGACTAAAGAATCCTGCCAGTAAACTTGCCAGGATTGACTTAACGCCAGGAATAACATTTTCAGGAATGTCGACTTCCAAGTAACGCGATTCGATTTCAGTTTTCGTTATACTTTCAAACATTTTGTGGCCGGGGCGGTATTACGTCCCCGCGCAGCGACATTTAGTATACTTTCTAAAACTACACTCCTTGATGGGTTTCCAAGATTTTGACATAAAAGACGCTCCGTAGAGCGAAAATGTGAATTTATATATAAAAACCTCTTCCAACGGCGATTTTACGTGAAGCACTCTTTTCATGCGAAATGTCGGATTTTGTTATAGTTTCGAAAAGTTTATCGAGGGATTTGGCATGTTCTTTAACATTCACATATTCCTAGAGTTCTAGGTCCAATCTTACATGTGCAGTAGTTGCTAGGAACCAACTCATTTTCCTCCTCGTCACTATTGTCTTCTCTGCCATATTTATTAGTTATCCAGGTTTGATATTTGGTAGCGATACTGAAAAAACTGAAATTAATTTTCAAACGTACCAGTTCAGGTTCTTCAATAAGCTTGTCTAACTCAAATACATCTGTCTGCTATTTCTGGAACCTACTTTGATATAGGTGGAAGACAATTGTAACCAGTATATCTCGAATGTAATGTGTTTAAGATAGTCAATACAGTGTCTAGGGAAATGTGCTAACTGATTCTGGTTCAATTGTGTAACGGTCCATTTTTATCGGGAGTAAATTTATTGAAATATTATTAAAATATGCATAAATCTGTATATAAACTCACTCTTACGTGTTTTACCCGAGACAGAGTTCGTTTAGCATCTTCTGGATTCGATTGATGAATTTTTAGATCGGAGGCCCTGATTGGTTTTAGGTATTTTGTGTCGTTTGAATGAACACGAGCGGATACACAAAGAAGACTCAGGTTGATGTTATGGGACACGCCGAGATCAATAAGTCATACGGGTGATTAAAAATCTTTAAAAAGAAGCATTGCAAGTGTTATATTACCGTGAAATAATGTGTAAAGTTAAGTTAATTACTTGTAGATTCATTTGATGTTAAAGTCTGTCGATATTACCTTAATGAGTTGCCGCTAAGAGAGAAGTTTTATTTGGCTAGTGAAGCCACCATGTATGTATGCTGTAAACGGTGAGTCGGCCATACTCATTACGAAATTTTCACGTTCAATTTTATAATTACAGCATTAGTCCGTACCTATACTGTACTGTATTAGTAAAGTGTAAATCCTAGAAACTTTCTCAGCGAAATAAAGACTGCGGAAATGATCTTGTTTAGCGCATGAACCCTTACTGCCTTAAGGGTTAATTTGTACATTTTCGAGCTATGCACCCTCCAAGTGGGTATTTGGTTGATTGCTGTAGAGTGCCAGTGTTAAATGAAAAAGTGCTACGAAACTTGTAAATACGTTCTAGTTAAGTTCCCTGAATGGTTTTCGGGTTTTTGCAAAAAATAAAATCCGTGGCGCCCAACTTTCCTTTCGAGATTTTGAAGAAGTTGTTTCAGTTGATTCCATTTAGCATTACGATTTCGAAAGTTTTTGAACTTCGACTCTCACCTGCAACAATATTCATCCGTTCCGTCATTTCACGTGCCAACCCGACATCCATTTCAATCAACCATCTGCAACGATTTATGGTAGCCCCAGAAATCAGGTAAAATGATCCAATATTAACAATATGAGACAGGAATAATGTTTTCGAAAAACTTAGAAATTTATTTTATACGACCGTTCCTCCCTTCACATCAACCTACATAGATTTGTACATCAATATCAAGTAGGGATTGTCCCAGTGTAAGCAGTAGCGGCACCGTATAATTTATTCCCAAATCTTCTACAATTCGAATGACATCCCGATAGCCCCTATCCAAGATGTCTCCCGAAGCAAACCATGGGCATCTATTTCTATTTCATTTTACCATCACAACGTTATTATTGTGGAAGTCGGCAAAATATGGCCCATGAATTTTTAAAACGTATCTATCTGGTGCAACAACCAATGTCGGTTTTACTAGATGGCGTTCTTTATGTCTTGAATAAGATTGTCGTTGTGCTGTAAAATTATTACTTTTGGGAATATAGCTGTATCAATATAGACAATTGCAATCGGATTAACCATATCAGGATTGTAGAGCTCATGGGCAAATTCATGTTTTTAAGGGTCGGTTTATCAATGCAGGGTTAACACTTAACTATAGGATAAATGTCAAACGAAAGGATGGGTATTTATTGTTTGGTTTGACAGTTATTCTTTGGTTAGGAATTAACCTTGCATTGGTAAACCGGCCCTAAATGCACTTGTCCCTTGTAACGGCAGTTAAACCAATATTTTCCTACGAAGCACATCATGAGAGATTGCTTTACTAATCTAATACTCGTGTATACAGCTTGTCGACTTGAATATCGAAAGATTTCATCATTTAGACCTTGTTCTATCTTACACAATTGAACTCATCTTCCATGAAATTCTCATCTTCAAATGTGGTTTCTTGTGCTATTTCACTCATTTGTGTCAGAAACACTTGCAGTTCTCTTCCTCTAATTTTTTTTAATGACTTCGGTCGAAGACAATACTGCCAGTCACAAAATATCTAATTGATAGTCAAATTAACGTTAATAAATTTAGTTTAAGAACACTATGTATGTCTGCCAAGCTGATTTTATGTTCTAGACTGTGTCTTGATGAAGCTGCTTTTTTAACTAATGTATCTACGTGCTCGTTGTGTTTTATTCCTATATGTGCTTTGACCCAGACGAATGTAAGTATTTTTCCAGATAAGTGTATTTGATGAATGATATTTTCTATTTTGAAGATATATGGATTGACTTTGTAGCTGAAGGTGTTTGTATAACTTAACTTATTATATAAGTCGAAGATGTTTAAGCTTGAAATTTTGCTTAGTAGTGGCGTATTGAAATAAAATTTTTTCAGCATAAATTTGTTGCTATAAGAAATTCTCTCATTATATCAAGAGGGGGTCAAGAGCTTCGACATAAAGTGGATTGATAAGAGTGAAAGTCATCGCACCAAGACAAATCCCAATAGCTTTTCGCTGCGTAATATATAACCTATTCAGTATAGACTTATTTGCAGATCCATATATAATACCATCATATAATCTATGACTGATCTAATATAAGCTTTATAGAAAAGCAATGCAACCTTTACATCTGTTCCCCTCAAGGTTTTAGTGACTAATATTAAGAAATTGATTCCTGTGTTGCATCTAGTTATAATCGATTCAATGAAAGATTTCCACGTCAACTTTTTGATATGGGAATTTATAACCTCCCAACTGGATATCCAAAATATTTGAAGTATTGTGTCTGGAAAATATTGTAAAAATCGGTTTTCTTGTGATAATTCAAAACCGTTTGTGGTAAACCACTTCCTTAGGTCCGTAATGGTATATTCGAGAGATTTAGTTGCCATATCCAATTTCTTATGTTCTACGTAGATGCAGAAATCATCTGCATATTGGACTATATTAACATTTCTCGTAATGGAATTGTGTAGGTCGGCTGTGTATAAATTAAATAAAAGTGGGCTCAATACTGATCCGTGAGGTAGGCCGGTGTCATTTAGCCTCGGACCAATCCTTTCATTTTTATTATTTCTTATATATATAATTCGGTTGTAAAAAAGACCTACAATATATTGAACAATTTTTCTTGGAATAGAAAGCAATAGATACAATTTACTCTCAAGAATATGAAGATTCACTGATTAATATGCACCCTTAATATCTAAAAAGAGTGCGCACAAATAGTTATTACGCGTAAAAGAGTTTTGTATATCAGTTGTTAATGTTGACAGAGCATCCATAGTACCAAAGCCTCTTTTAAAACCAAATTGACATCAGGGAGTAGATTATGATATAATAGCCACCATTCTAGTCTAGCTTTAACCATACGTTTAAAAGTTTTCAGTATGCATGACAATAAGGACATTGGAACCTGAGAGATATATTTCGTTGAAAATTCCCAATAAAAATATTTTAGCAGTATAAGGTAGGTGGCTAAGCATAGGGTACTTAATGGCGTCATATTCAGGAGCCGTATTTTCTACATTGTTTATTACAAAATTCAATGCGTTATATTCGAAGAAGATTAGAGCTATCAGGAATAAAGTGTTGGAAATTGTCTGCTGAAGGTGGAGCTATATTATTGAAAAAGTCATTTACCCATGAATCGTTTTCTGCTACTTTTGTAGAAATTCTGTTGATGGTAGAGATCCTTTGCATTTTTTTTGCTTGTGACTATATAATAGATAACGGGGTGTTTTTGTTTAATTTAGAGCACCAGTTGACCCAACTAGCTTTAGCAGCATTTTTGGGAATTTTTTTGTGTTTGAGCAGTTATTTTTTGGCAAAGTATAAAATTATGTTCAGTGGGATTTTCTTTTTAGTGTTCAATGGCTCGCTTTCTCTCAGAGACAGCATTGTCACAGTTAGAGCAACACCAGGGCGATGGAGCTCTCCATTTAATTTTAAAAGGTTTGTAAGTTGGTATAGAGAGTAGTGCAGCATTGTTGATACATTCTATGAGAAAATCATATTTATCATTTGTGTTTCTAAAGCAGGTAAGGTCGCAAGTGACTGTTCAATTAATTGAGTGTATAAGGTTCAGTGGGCTTTTTTTAGATTCCATTCCAGTGCAAGTTCATTATGATAGGAAGATGATCTGATCCGAGAGTGCCTGAAACGGTATTCCATGTGATCAAATTAGCAGGTTTGGCGAACAAAAGGTGATATCGACCACAGATTTTTGCTGACCTGGGCGTTCTAATCGGGTAGCATTACCATTGTTTAAAGAAACAAAATCAAAGTCATCTAAAATATTTGATTATCAACGTTTTCATTTTTAGAGAAGCCCCAAAGCCCATTATGGGCATTAAAGTCGCCTTCTATTACACAAGGAGAGGAGACCTGACTAAAAATATTAGTCCAGTCATTTGAATTAGTAACAATGTTAGAAGGCCTGAAAATGGATAATAACCTGCTTTGCTTTGTCGATAAGTACATCTGCGCCACAAACACAAATGTCTTCATTAAAATTTACACAACAACACTACTTTTTAGGCCTTCACCCTTTCGGGCCTTTGCTCTTCTTTGCCAGAAGTCCCCAAAGTACGTCGGCCAGTTGCCCTTTCTAACTACTGCCCCTTGCGGACATTCACTTTCTTACGATCCTGCCTCTTGCGAAGCTAAGTCTCGACTCCTTTACCCGTTCATTGATTTTTTCATTTTTCCACCCATTTCCGTTAGCCCGATATCCGAGTCAGCAATATTCTAGTATGACACTATTTTATTAGAATGCTAACTCGCATATCACGCCACCGGAAATCTCCTATTGCCGTCGCCCGTGGAGTTATTTGTACAGTTTCTAGTATAAAATTGAATATAAAAATATGTATTTATTTTAAATTTAGTAATAACTCCACGGCGACCTTCCCCATTCTTTTACAGGGTGGGACCCTTGAGTGTCTTCTGACAATATCATCCATAGATCTTATTCTATTCAAAAAACTATTACGAATTGTGAAAGACTTTCACATACTCTATTTTTTTCTAAATGGTAGGAGGGTGTATTTGTATTTGGAGGGATTGAGGAAGAGCCACTGAATCTAAATGGAAACATTGGTGTAGTAGGTGAAGAGGGGTTAAATTTTGGCAAATTTCCTTTTTTTATTTGGACCGGCACCAAGATATCCCAGGGAGAACGATGAAGTTAATGGCGTCTACGGGTGGCAATTTTCACTGTATGGGCATTTCCATCATCGCCATTAATTCGCATCAGGGATAGGGAATGTTACATACATAGGAATTTATACGATTGCGAAATGCCATAAATTATTGCAGGATGGAGATAAATTAATGTAATAACAAATAAACGATTAACTTGTTGCAACTCCTAATAACCATGATCAAACTGACAATTCATAAGGTTAATCTCAATTTTTTATTATTACACAGCCTACCTTGCATATCATGAATTAAGAAATCCGATTATTTATGTATATGTATGTATGGACATTATACATGAATTAGCATCTCAGGTTATGTACACAATACATAAGGGGAGTTTAAGAATCTTGTGTCAAAGCAACAATTTCAATATTTATGTACCTTCTATGTACGGCGCCTTTGGAAATCATTCTGAATGCGGCTAATAGACCACAATAACATAATCTGTTTGTGGCCAGAGGCATCTTATATTATTCATGTATTTATTTTGTGTTGAATCGAAATCATTTCTCATTGTTATGTCAGTTTTTTTAAATTTTATGTCTTTGGTATGCTTATGATTTATCATTATAAACCGTGATATCTCTGCAAAACTGTAGGGGAAGTAGGGGTGATAGCTGGGGCGATCGGAGCGGTCATATTTCTTAATAAATTTAATTGAAATTTGACATAGGGGGTTTAAAGAGCTTTTTTGCTGCCCATGTGACACATGTTTTCAGATATCCTGAAAATTCCAACAATACTATTGACATCAATTTTGGTGGTCATGTCTGGCCTCCAGGTCCAAATTTCTGAAATTCTGAAAAACGGATCCCGAAGCCATGATGGTACAGCAAATGCTACGAGTGTTGGCGAGGGTAGGGGAATATGTATGTAGATAGCGGTATTGGTCGATTGGTATAGTCAGTGATAAATTATTATAGCGCGTGATTGTGCTGTTCTATGTCAACTGTGTTCCCCTATAGTCCCCACCGCACGCTAATACTCGTAGCATTGACAGTACGAGAAGCTAAGTACCAAAAATCGAGATATTGCTTAACCATGGTTTTTATAAAGTTATGCTGTTATTGACAACAATTTTTTGTCGCCGAAAAGGTTAATATGCAATAATGTGTTTGGCAAGGTCGTCAAAAGCGAGCTGTTCTTTGCAGATTGTGTAATATCAGTATTAATGGTCTGAATAAGATTTTATTATTCTAAAAATATTTCTATGGTTCTTAACTGAAATTTAAAGTACGTTGCACATTTATATAACAATTGAATTTAAACATTTTTATGTTCTCAAGGGAATTATATTCCATTTAACAATTCCTTGTACACCACAATAAAATGGTGTACCAGAAGGAATGAATGGCAATGTTAATTGCTGCATGAAGCTTTTTTAGCGAAATTGTCTTAGCAGCAGCCTAATTAATAAATATTTTGCCTACTTCTGCTTTGTAAAATATCAATAAAAAGCCATATGAACTTTGCCATAACAAAAAACTCAGATTTAGTAATTTAAATGTTTTCTGTTCTACTGCTTGTGCCCACAAGAAAATCACAAAAACTAAATTTGATAAATCATTTATAGCTATATTGATTGGATGTGAACCTAGTGGTCATAAACTATGGAATGTTCAAACCGAAAATTTTCGCGAGTCGAAATAAACGAAATACAAATTTCGCGAGGAAACTGAGGAAACAGAAGTAGTTTCTAAAATTAATAAAACTTACTTAATCTCAGAAAAGCTTAAGGGTGCGTTAACAAAGTCAAATAGTGCGTTAAATATCCTCATTCTTATTTTACACAATTCTTAAAAACTAACCAACAGAATTAGGTACTTTTTATTTAAGATTGACAGTACATTAATCTCTACCATAATACGAAAAAACCTGTCCAATTGAAGTAGGTAATGGCTATTTATATATCCTTTTTATTTTTTCCCTGTTTCTCTGAAGAACAGGTAGTTACTATGTTTTTTATGATTAAAACATTTTATAATAAAAAAATTGCAAAAGGTGCACCCAATTGTATTCATTATATTAGAACACTATAATTTTATTCAAACTTACAGCATAATTCCCGAATTAATATGTGAATAATATATTAAATCTTGGAAGGAATTAAGGTTATAAATTATGTACGATTGTCGATTTTAGTAAAACTGATGTTTGCAAAATAGTTCTAATTTATTTTTGTTCACACATTTTCAGTAACTATCTGTTGGTGACACTGCTATTAAATATTACTTTCTAAAACGGTTGTACCGTTTATTAGAAAATACCATTACTATACATAGTGTACTATAATTATACCAAGGGACAAATTGCATTTTTTATCACCAACTGTGAAGGATCAATTATAGGATGGATTAAAAAGAACTATTTAAAGTAAAGTACAGATATCTTTTACTCCTCAAGGGACAGAACCCACTTTCTACACTTTAGTCCTCGAAAATGACAATTAAAAAGGCACTCTTAGATCACAGAATACTAAAACATCGTTTTTTAGATGAGAAATACTCAAAAGTATTTTTTTTATTTTCCATTGTGGTACAGATTCTTATTAAGGGTGTACAGAAAAGTTTCCACAATTTCCTCTTTATTAAAAAAGTATAAACATTTAAGTATTACACAGAAACATGAATAAAGGGTACATTTCCTGGTGTTCTAAATACCTATGTATTTATTATTCAAACTATACTTATAGCAAATTATACAACAGCACTTATGTGTTTCTGATGGCTAAATTCGGTGATTTACTAATATTTCGTCTTGTGCGCCATCTAAATACGCGCAACCTACAATACTTGAAGATGTTCTGTGTGTCACCGAAGTTTTGCAAAAATTTGTTGTAATCGGTACGTATAAACATGAAATCGCGTCGCGATTACAGTTAGTACGGTCCTGTACGCCTAGACTGATGTGGTTTCTGTGTTATCGACAGGACGATATGTAATTCGATTACTTACAAATTTACTCGCCATGCAAATGCAGTCTTAAATTTTCCGAATACAAAGAATATTTACCGTCAACAAGAAATACAGAAAAATAATAGAAATTAAAAATTCAAAAGTTGGAAGTGAAAGAATTACAAATCATTCAGAATTATTTAAATTAAGATAATGTAGATGATTTTGTTAACATACTGCTATGTGCAAAAATATTTGTCGAAAAGATTCTTCAAAGATATGGTGAAATTGAAATATTAACAAGGAATGATCAAAATCAGCAAGCTAATAAAGATGAACTTCATTCATTTATAAGCAAAACTTGGTCTTAGGTGTCTAAACCTCCAAATAAAAGCATCATATATTGTAAATGGGTACTTACATTAAAACATGATGAAAACCAACAAAATATAAGGCACAACTAGTTACATAAAGGTTTAGCCAGAAATATTTGTTAAATAACAATGAAAGGCTTGCACCAGCATCAGTCATTGGTATAACAACTTTTAGATTTTGCAAATTAATACAATCTGCTAATCCATCACATGGAGTATTGGAATCTAGGCAGTAATTAGTTGTAGGATAATTCGCAAAAGATCTTTTAGGTCGAAGTGAAATAAGGCTATCTCAGAGCCAAACAACCTCTTGAGCAATCTACAATCCATCACATACTTAGTTGATAAAACTGGAATTTTTAAGTATATTCCAACATGCTACAAAAGAATTAAACACGTTGTCATAAAAAATCAGTTTTCCAGCCACAAATTACAGAAAAGAAAGTAAATTTTAAAATCATTTTTACAACTGAACAACTTGCTGATACCTTCACAAAGTCACCTGCTGCAATAAAATTTAATAAGGTTAAAGATTGGTTTAAAATGGAAATAAACACGGGAACCCGTCTCAGTAATTTTTTACCATAAAAAATATTACTTTATATTTATTTAAGTTTAGATATTAACTATAACATATTAATAATGATAATAGTCAACAAGGAAAATTTTAGTTGGCGAAAATGGATTTATTTCTCGAGTAGGGGGTGTTAAATTACAATTATATCAAATTATTATAGTTTTTTGATTTTCACAAAAAAAATATATTACTTGAATAGTATCTTTTAACTATTGTTGATGAAAACAGATCTTGATAATATGAAGTAGTAGTATTATGAAAACAGATTAATAGAGGAACCAGAGCCTTCGCGTCACCCATGGTCGAAGAAATCGTTGTTCGAGACGATCCAGATTTTCGCATTTCTGTCGGCTTGGAAGTATTAGAATCGAAAATACTTTTGGGCGCGTATAGGGGATCGTTTACTGAAAATTGGAACGTATTGCTACATATTTCTCTGCCGGTCGATGCCGGCGAAGCAGCGGAGAATAAGAGAACACCAGTATAATTATACATAGTTATGGATTGTATGTTACCCTTGCTTTGAAGATATTTAGATAAAATAATTTGATGTTCAAATATTATAAGGCAAAAAAGGCGAAACATGCAAAATTAAAATAAATACAGGCGATTGTAAAGTAAAAAAATTGAAAATAGAATTAAGAAATTTATATAAAATGAGGGTCCATCCATTGTGTGCTGTGCTGAATATTTTAAATTGAACTATATGCAATATGGCATTTCCGTAGGAGAAAGGAACAACCAATATCGTCTGCTTCGCCCTTCGTCTAATGTTAATGAAACTTGTTTCCGATTTGACAAATATAACTCAAACCACTATAATACCATTCCTGTCATTCTACTTACACCACATAAGTTCAAATTAATTACCAGTATATTTCTACTTGCAAGGACAAGCAAGGGCGTAAATAAACTTTTCTTGTGAGGGGGGGGGGGGGTTACTATCACCTACGCCCTTGAGAACAAAACTATATGAAATACTTTAAAAAAGGAGATCTATTTTGGAAACTATATATTTCTTCCTCAAAAGATTCTAAAATTTTTAATAGAAATTATATCTTTTTAAAACTTATCACATTACGCTTTCTTGGTAACTTTGAAAAACATTTACGTTTCCTAAAATTAGAAAATTAGCAGTTGTGTCAGATATTTTTAATACGCCTACGATATTTTCCGAAGATATAAAGTTTGTGAATTTTAGTCTGAGAAGTTTTATTAAAGACACTCGGTATATATATTAAGTATTCGTTTTAAAATATAAAATAATTACGTAATAAGTATATTAGTTAAGAGTTCACAGTTCAGTTTAATTATATTTTTTTTGTTGATTAGGACTTTAAATGCAAAATATAGATAATGAATTCCCATACAGTCAAAATGTTTAGCACATTTTTACTGAACTAAACATAATCCGTTTAGTGTTTAACCTTTCAAGTTGATATTTACCTTATTAACGGTGTTAGTAAATTTATTTAGGCCAGCGCAACAAAACCACCTTCTAAAAATAGAATTATTGATGTCCGCATCCTTCATTTTTATTTCGCTGCCCCATTGCGAAGACTCAGATATCCGCCGCATAGATTTACGGGTAGCCAATTTTCAGTATATTGGAACAAGGTTTAATATTGGTCGGATAGAAAGTTTGCTTACATCACATGCTTTTTATGTCATGTTAGGTTCCGTGTACAAAACTCCGAGGCTCAACATCACTTGTAGTTTGTTGTTAGTGCTGTAAAATGACCTTAGCTACACTTTAACTCTTTAACGGGCGGGCAGTGAAGTTATAAAAGTGTTTTTCCCGATTATTTTTAAGTGTTTTGTTGTTCGGCTTAACCCAATTATAATTCTATTAACGCAGACGACTCTAAATTTAACTTTTGTGTGTCATAATTTGACTATTCTTTAATTAAAACTGTGCCGTAAAGTGCGAACATCTGGTCGAAATGAGTAAGAATTCTATGCCACCCCCATACGGGCCACCGCTAGCAGCACCACCTAGTTATGCACAAGCTGTAGGGGGTGTACCTCCCTCTAGCCCCTATGTTCCAAATCATTCGTGTAAGTCAATAATTAGTATATACTAATTTTACATTCATTCTAATTATGCAAATTATGTCATTATAAGTATGTACCTACATGTTTACTTACTTCTCTTAAATGGTATCTAACAGGTGTTCCTGAAATAATCTATGCTTCTTAGTCTTGCAGGTGCATTTTCTAGTTATTATTTCAGCATTTTTACTTATTTGATTGATTGATTTGAGAACCTGAGGAGTAATCAAAATTATGTTCAGAATGAATATCTAATATTCATTATCCCTTAGTACCAGTAATTTTTGGTATTTATTCTTTTTTTCTTTATTTAATCTAGAATGTTTTGCGCCTTCTCGTTTATTCATTATTGTTTTTTTCCTTTTTTACTTTTTACAGCTGGATACATAATGGGAAACATACTACATACTAGTACTACTATGTACGTATATGTTAAAATAGAATAAATAAATATTGCATAACTCTATTATTAGGGTCTGGGGACTGTATTGGGAAAAGAGCTAGTCATTTTCTTTCCTGCCAGGTTGTGCGAAACTCCACAATAGATAGATTGTACAAAATCTACATATCTACATTGTCCTTATTTTATACTTATCTAATTATGGAATATTCTCAAACATATTTAGAAAAAGAAGTGAAAGTTGCAGTCAAGAGTGGCCGACTTCGAATACCCGTTTGATTAATATTTTACTGGAATCAGTACGGCACAATTCGCTTTTGTCAATTTAAAAAAAAATTGTTTAAAAAATGCTTTGCTTCGAAATGTTCGTGCTTTCCAAGAAACGTATTTTTTGGAAATTACAACATGGTATTGAATTATACAATGTGTTCACGGCAAAGCGGTATTATAGGTGTAAATGACAACTTTTTTTGGATTACATACACAATTTTTTGTTTCTGCTCTCGCTTCACCCAAAAACTATTTTTATTATGTTCGATTTTAGAAAATTTATAGATGGCGCTGGAACAGCTTAAAAATAAAAATCGCATCAGGTAAAGTGCCTTTTCTGGGCGAAATCTTTTAAAATTTTATTAGAAAAACTTGCTCAGAATTAAAAAATATGACGTACCAAATTGTGGAACTAAATACATTTTTTTATTTATAATTTTTTTTTAATATTATAAATGTAATGATAATTTAAATGTATTTATTCTACCCTTTGAAGCACCATAGCCCATATACAAATTTGATTTTTTCGTACTTATTTTCCAAATTCAAGTAATAACTCATTTCATTTTTTACATGTATCTAGTCATTTAATATTGAACACAGTAAAGTTATAGTGCTGGAAACCTATAATTGAGAAGGAGGTGCGAGGTGAGATGCTAAGAAGGCGAGCCTTGCAAACACATGGTTGATGCACATTTAGATGCACCTCCCAAACTTTCTCTCTCGTTTTAATGCACATGACATAAAAGACGTAAGGCATGCGATGATGCACTACTATTCCCACTACGTCTGTGATTGTTTTCATTTATCGTTTTCCTCTACAATACCAGAAATGCATTTTAATTTACATATTTTTAAAGCAACATAAACGCTACATTTTTACGAAGGGATCCAACTAAAATAAGCCAAGTAATAGAGTTTGTTTACAATGGGCGAGATAAATTTCAAGTACTTTTATTGCACCACATAGGGTGAAATCGCCTACCCTTTTCCCTCTTTTGAATATAAGGGACGGAAATATAAAGTGTTTGGGTGAGAAACTACGAAGCCAGTATTGGAATTTGTAATGTAAACATTTCCAAGAGTGTGACCAAAAGTCCGAAGCTTTCCGTACAAACTGTCACGTCATTTAGAATATACAAGGAAGACCAGGCTGTTCACCTGAGGAAGAGGCAATGGTAATCACACCCGAGTTACATCGCAGAACTTCACTGTTCGCTGGACTCCTGGAGATTGCAGTTGAAACACACCTGAGTTAAATCGCAGAACTTTACTGTTCGCTGGACTTGTGAACGATCCCTCTTTAATGTGTCTGAAGGACTTATATTTCTATCTTAAAAAAGTTAGAAAAAAAATTTAAAAAAAAAATCACTCCATTTATTTCAACACATTGCTCTCCCACATATATATACACTGTGTCCCAAATTGGGGATGCATGCATTGCTATCTCTGTTATTATTAGAGATAGAGAAACGGTTAAATGGGGACTTTTTTGAATAATTTTGTGACCGTCTTGATGCCGTTTTTAAATTTGGCCTAGCTATCTTCGTTTCCGAAACATTTTCAAAAAACTGAAAAGGTACATTTTAAAAAACTTACACTATTGAACATACAAAAAATCCAATATGGCATCCATAAGAAAAACAAAGTTAGTGGCATTAACTGAGAAACAAATGACGGTAGAAATTTTTTGGTAACGTCAACGAAAACACCTTAAAAAGTATCCTAACAATGTACTTACTTATTAAAATATCACGAGTCATCAAATTAGGCAGACACGGGAAGCTTTTTAAAATACATCTTTTCAGTTTTTTGAAAATATTTCGAAAACGAAGATAGCTAGGCTAAATTTAAAAACGGCATCGAAACGGTCACAAAATTCTTAAACATAGTCCCCAGTTATCCGTTTCTCTATCTCTAATAATAACAGAGATAGCAATGCATGAACCCCCAATTTGGGACATGGTGTATAACTCTTAAATAGTTTTAGACTACCTCTAATTCCAATCTTTCCTAGTGTCTTCAATAATGATGGGAAACTGAACATATCAAAGGCTTTGACCAGGTCTAAGAATACAGCTAATGGTAGTAATTTTTTGTCAATTTTACGGTAAACGTTATCCGTTATACTGGGTGTTAGAAAAGTATGAGAACGGTGGAAAATCTCGAACAGTTTGCATCAAATCGAAAAATAAAAAAATACGTGTCAAAAATTTTTCAAAATCTATCTACTGATACCAAAATGACCTCCCCACCCACCACCCTGTGGGTGGGGCGAGGGGCAACTTTAAAATTTCAAATGGAAACCCCTATTTTTTATTGCGGAATCGGATTCTACGGCAAAAAATACGTAAATATTATTCCGGACATTTTTTTCGATTCTTGCATGGTGTCGCTGTAACCGCAAAAAATGGAAAGAAAACATTACTGTTTTAATCTGTCCAATGACATTGGATTCGACTCTCCCACCCCTAACCCAGTGGGTGGGGCGGGGCAACTTTGAAATTTGTAATGAAAATCCCTATTTTTTATAGCGGATTCGGATTCTACGGCCAAAAATACGTGAATTTTATATCGGGCATTTTTTCTATTCTCGTAAGGTGTCGCTGCATTCCCAAAAAATTGAGTGGAAACATGAAAGTTTTGAACGCATATTTAAAAAAATACGAAAAGTAAAATTACTGATCTCAGAGTGAATGATTTCCCGAGCTGTTTTGAGGACAGTGATTTTACACGGTCGTGCGGAAATTACAACAACTATTAATATTCTGTAAATTTATTAGCAGCTAGTAATTTAAAATTTAAATCGGGTTTTTATTGCCCTGTAAAAAATGTAAATTGAAAATTACTAGCTGCTAATAAATTTAAAGAATGTTCTCTATTTTATCCTCTTTAATTGGCATTATACATACCATCAAGTTTTGCCAGCCAGTAAAAATAGACGAAAGAATCAATCGGCAATAATTTTTCATTTAATCAAAAATTAAATATGCGAGTTTTTTTTTAATACATTTATTTAACGTCGGCCTATTTCCACTACTGAGGCCTAACACCGACGCCTGTAGACGAGCTACCCCCAACCAGGAATTTTGCCGAACCTCCTCCCTTAAGAAGAGTAGGGATCTTTTACTTGCCTAACATTTAATAGTCAAGGGACCGAGGGCTTTACATCCCCTCCGAAGGATGGTATATCTCCTATACAACCCTCGCCTAAGGTTGTATAGCTTCCGCGCATACACTGATATACAAGCCGTTGGAAGACGTGAGGTGAGGACGCGGTTTCCGTTGGAATGGTCACCCATCCAAGTACTAACTGCGCCTGTCGTTGCTTTACATCGCATACGCAAGTATGTACATAGTAAAGACGCACATACGCTCGCCCAATATGCGAGTTCTTTCATCAAAAACAAAGCTATCGTTTCAAGAACTAGTTATTTGTTTGCTAGTAATATCACTAACAGCTGTCAACGAGCATGCTTTCGTAGTTCTTGTGTTTTTAATAAAATTTTCTGTTAATAGATTATCTTAAGTAAATTATTGAGTAAAGTTAATTTTAATAATTACTTATAGCAACTAAAAGTATACTGACATACTTTTACTATGGCAAAGCAAATGATAATGCTTACATTGGTGCAAGATTGTACCGGAAACGATTTCATTCACGTAGAAAAATTCCAGATCCACGTGTATTCACAACACTTATTGCCGAATGGCTAAAAACAAACAATTTAACATCACTATGAGCCTGCTGCAGTACCTACTCACCATCACGTTGAAGATAACGAAAATATTCTAGCAGCATTTGCTTCATATCTTCATATACAGGGGCTCGAAGGTGGTGAACGAAGAATAATATTTTATCGCTTTTTATTGAGGTCTCCCATTACTTGAAATCTATTCTAAGTGCGGATGAATTAAAATTCTCCCAATTTTCACAATCTCCATTACTGAGCGGGCCAAGGCGACAACCCGTAAATGAAAAACTTCTTATTAGAATAAATTTTGTGTCAATGTGGGGATAGGTGTAATTGTTGGACATGTCGTTCGTCGTTGGACCTCATAAGCCAAATAAACTGAATGAGACGTTTATCTCGACTTCTTGCAGAACGATCTACCTTGGTTCCTGAAAAATCTGCCAATTAACCCTCGCCACCGTATCATTTCTCAAAACGTCGGATGCCAAGATCAGCTTGACAGTCCGCCAATTCTTACATCGGACATATCCCGATCGGCGGATTGGGCGTAGTGGACCTATTCTGTTGCCTGAAAGGACTCCAATGGATTATTACGTCTGAGTTATGATGAAAAACTTATGCACAATGAGGAAACATAAATCCGGGTTCAATTAGTATTAAAAATAGAGCGAGCCGCTCTACAACTACAAGAAATAATATTAAGGACAACTGTAAGGCGTGCGAGGAAATGGAAATGCAGTAGAAATAATGTAAAAGATCTCATTTTGAACAACAAAAATAATTTTGTTCTCAAATAATAATTTTCGTTTTAAGTTTTTGAATCGATAACTTTGTTTTTTGATTAAATGAAACATTATTTCCGATTGATAATCTTCGTCTATTTTTAGTGACTGGTAAAACTTGGTACGTATGATAACACTGCTTAAAGGGGATAAAATAGAGAAGTTTTAAAGTAATTGTAACTGTAATATCTATAAAACTTTTTAAGGGGCATATCCAAGAAAGAGAGAGAGAGAGATCCGATAATGAAAGATTTATTATTTTTGGCCATAACAATTTTTTCAATTGCTACGGATTTACACGTACATAACCAAATAAATACGTTGGATATTAATGATTATGAGATATTACGTAACGAAATCACTTGGGCTACTGTAGCGTAGCAGATATCGTAGGCAAACTTAACCCGGAAAGTGATGTACGTGCCTACGATAAAATTTCACTAGCTCAGACTATCTCAGGGCGTTAAGCCCAAGTTAACATAAACTATGATAAATTATTAGTTTACTTACTTAACAACTCACTGAGGTTTCCAAAATGTAGTGGCTGCAGACGAAATAATGACACTTTCTTTAAAAATGAAATGCACTATTTTATTCAATTTACAGATATTGGTTCTCTAGCATGTAACCTGGCGATGTTCAAAGTTGTGGCCAATTTCACGATTAATAAGTTATAACATTCATAAAAATGCCTCGTGTAGCTACACATCGGTTTACAATGTCCTCAAAAATTGTCATAGATTCTGCCACAAAGGTTTGATTTAAAGAACCTCCTTAAATATATGTAAATGCATAAAATCCTTAAATATGTACAATTTAAAAAGTATCCAGCCGAACCACTGAAGGTGGTTCCCGGTAAGTAAAAAAAATAAACACAACACACTTATTCAGGGTAGTACGATACCGAGTCCGGACGTGGAGGAACTGTAGCCCTACGGAGATGTCTTCGGGACACATAGAAATGGACCCAAGGATGGGGTTGATGGTAGCCTCACCAGCCCTGGCACCTTCCACTGTGTGTGGATGCCCCGTCCGTGGAACTATCACTGACGTGTGTAAAAGCCCCGTCCGTAGAACCCTCACTGATGAGGGAACAATCCACCAAAACTCCTGGAAGCCACAGTCGGATAAATGGGGTCGAGTCCGCCTTTCAGGTTGACACGGTATTTCCAAAGGAAAGCCTTGTGTAATTTAATATCCTGCTTCCGCAGATAAAATTTACTCACAACCACAAAATATTCCGCTAAACGGAACAACAACAGATTGAGGAAATTTTCTTGAGTTGATAATTCTAAAATCCACCGGGATGCCTTGGATTAACAAGGTTCACAGAATTATCAGCTACCCACGCCAAGCCAACAAAAATGGTTGCCTACCCGTTTTCCGTTTCTCTTTACTGATCACGTGTCACAAGGGTATCGCCCTCCCGTGGAGAATAGCGAAATGTTACGGACGTAGCCGTTGTTATAATGTGGCCCACAAAACGCTAAAGCGTATGGTGGGTCGCATACGCTAAAGGTCCGCAACACAATACATATATTGGTAAAAAAAAAAATAAGACTACTTAAGTAGAACTATGACAGGTGTAATCATATGAATTTTCACTCAATAATTTCAGTTGTTTGCAAATTTACTTAATTTAAATTTAAAAAAAATATAAGTTTAAAAAACCAAAAAACACGCTTTAATAGTAAACCGAACTAAAAAGTAAAAAATAATGATTAAATATTAAGATTCTTATTTTATTGTAAAAAGCGTGGGGTGCTTGACATCAATTGTTATAAACCCCACGCTTTTTACAATAAAATAAGAATCTTAATATTTAAACATTATTTTTTACTTTTTAGTTCGGTTTGCTATTGAAGCGTGTTTTCTAGTTTTTAAATTATTTTTTTATTCACCCTCTTGCCATTCATCCCTCGGCACGTTTCTCACCAATAATAAAATATATATTAATAACAACGGCTCCTCCGCCAAAATCTCGACAATTGATTGGTCATTTTTTAAATTTTATTTTATCCTGATGATCCTGGTGAGGACATTAGGACAAACTTGTCAAATCATTGTATTGCCATCGGTCCTTGATAAGTGTGCAAAGTTTCAGTTTAATCTGACGTTTTGAAGTGGGTGAAAATCACGTTCAAAGATTCCATTACAGGCAAACAACCTAACAAACTAACAAAATAACAAACAAACAAATATACAGGTGAAGCTAATAAAAGCGTGTTAAAAATAGTGCAAGTCTTCATATCTTGTAGTTTTAAATTAACTAATTTTCAAACAACTGATATTATTGTGTGAAAATTCATATCATTACACCTGTTATAGTTCTACTTAGGTAGTCTTATACTTTATTTACTAATATATGTATATAAAAAAAGTTATGGACAAAACTAATAAATATTTGATATTTTTTTTGTTATAGGAGACAGAAACTTAAATTTTTAATTGTTGGAAATTTACATATTTCGAATATTAAAGGAACAAATATTTCAGAACAAAAAAACTTAATTTTAGTGCATAATACTTATACGAATAAAAAAATGAAGTTTCTTTTTAAATACAAAATCAGCCATATAAGGAAAACCGCATTTTTCATATAGGTATGTTGGTCATATCGATGCCAAATGACTCCCTTTACCTTCCTGCTCAGGGCCGGCATCGCCTTACCTGTTTATTAATTTAATGAATACACATAATAGAAAAACGAAAAGCTTGTGTCTTAGAAAAATATATATAGGGTGTCCCAATAGTGCGTCAAAGTCCAATATGGGCCTTATTAGAAGACCATGGAAAATTATTTTTTATGGAAGTGATATAGCGTCAAAAGGCGCACATTTTAAAAATATTTTGAAATATAGAGGGTGACTCGCTACAGCGGAGCATCTTCGACGTCATATTTTTTAAATAGAACACCCTCTGTTTTTTTACATTTATGAATTCAGCGTTTTTGACGTGGCGTTGCCGAATTATTCGAAAAAATATGAACATTTTGGTCGGAACAAGGTTTAACAAATTAACTCGCTATATGTGCATTACTATTAATTAAGAAGATTTATTTTGCAATTATGTAGACAAAAGATATATTACAACGATAAAGCCACTAAATATTGATTATGAACAGGGTGTATTTTATATTATTAGTGCTCATTCAGGACATTTAAAAGTGAATTTTCTCAATTTTCTCAAATGGAACACTCTGTATACTATTGTATTTTTGAATTGGGACGTTAATTCTCTACGATTTTTGTGAATAATATCCTGTACCTAAAACGGATATTTCCAAAGATATTTTTATTTACTTACTAAAATGAGAATAATTGAAAGTAGTATTAATTTTTTTTCTGGGTGCGTCTTGGTTGCCTCAGTAGTATTTTTCACAGTTTAATTAAATCACATTTGAGTCTATCTTAAAAATTAACAAATAATCGTTTAACATTACAAAAAAGTTGACATAAATAATAGCAACAGAAAATACGGTATTAGGTAATACACAAATTGGTACTATTTTAAAAATTCAAAGTTATTTTGAACCTAATTTAATGAAGTAAATAATACCTAGTGTTTATAGGAACTGTTCAAAGTGGCCTCCCAGTACGTCTATGCATTTCTGTAGACGATTTTCGAATGATCTACCGACATTGCTTAAAATATCTACAGCAATTTCCTTATTCTTTCTTTCATATTTTCTATTGTAGTTATAGGAGCCTTGTATACTTGCTCCTTAACATAGCCCCATAAAAAGAAGTCTATTTTGGTCAAATCAAGGCTTCTGGCACCACCCGTAATTCTTCCAGGCTGTCTTGCAATCATTCCAAATAAATTTTATCATTTACACGTCTATCAAAATAATGTGGTCCTATCACATAATCGCCAACAATTCCCCCCAAACATTCAACGATCATCTTGTTTTTTTTATTATTTTATTTGTTAGATGTATAGGATTGGTTGTGTCGTAATATTAAAAATTAGGACGATTAACATGTCCATTTTTATGAAACGTTGCTTCATTGGCAAACAAAACAAAGTCAAAAAAGTTTCCTTGTTGTTCTATTTTTTGTTTTGTCCATTGACAAAATTGTATTTGGTATTCATAATCCTTATCAATAATTTTTGCATTAGTTGAACATGGTAGGGATGAAATTTGTTTTTTTTTGTAGGATTCGATGGACCGAAGATCGGCTTTATAGTTTTTCTTGCCAATTCTCTTATACTGTGATGAGGATCTTCAATCACGCTCAAAAGTATGATTGTTTCGTTTTCTTCATTTCTTC
This sequence comes from Leptura quadrifasciata, assembly GCA_963675555.1. Lineage (NCBI taxonomy): Eukaryota > Metazoa > Arthropoda > Insecta > Coleoptera > Cerambycidae > Leptura > Leptura quadrifasciata. Next base: position 154,556,257 of record OY776673.1, read on the forward strand.
TTCGTTCCTTTTTCTCATATTCCATACTTTCCCCGTATTGTCAAATCGTTCCATCAACCTCTCAAATGATTTTTTAGAGGGCAGTCTTCTTTCCGGATACCGCTCCTTGTAAATTCGAGTTAATAACAAACAATTTTTGTCATTCGCACCCAGAACATAAACCATATCGATCATTTCTTCTCTCGAAAAGTGCATTATTGGAAAGTGCGACTTTTAACCTAATTTATAACTTAAAATATGTGTAAATACTTTGTCACAATAGTTAATAATTAAACGCCCATAAGATAACTTTCAATTATCTCACTTTATGTCAAAATTATAGCTACTAGATCAGTTCGAAATGAAAAGTATTATAATTTAACGGTTTTTAATGAAAAAGTAAAAATATCTCTGGAAATATCGATTTTAGGTATAGGATATTATTCACAAAAAAATGTAGAGAAATAACGTGCCATTTCCAAAATACAATAATATACAGAGTGTTTCATTTGAAAGAATTGAGAAAATTCACTTTGAGATGTCCTGAATTAGCGCTAGTATAAAACACACCCTGTATAATTATAATCAATATTTGGTGGTTGTGTCATTGTAATACACCCCTTGTCTACATAATTGCAAAATAAATCTTCTTAATTAAAGTGTATATGAACCTAATTGAAACCGTATAAAACTAAAAGACTGCAAAAGCAGTCGGCATCTCTTTATTGTACATGGGCGGAGGTAAATAGAAATGCTTGTCATAAGAAAATGATAAGATTTTCGGGTGTTATTATATTATCCGCTGTTTCAAATGGTCTCCAGAAAGCCATGGTAAGTTAGTAAATAATAGCCTTTTATATAGCAGTAAATATTTATAAATATGAACAACAACTAACTAAACTCCTACGCTTGATATTGATATTATAACAGGTATTTATACACTGCACTGTCACATTGACAGCACATCTCATTAAGTCCACCGTTGACTACTGAGAAACGATTTACGAGTTTTTTTTAATGCTAGTAGGCCTGTCCGTTTTATTATATCTAAACCAGTGCAGTCGTAGATGGTTCATTCAGGCTGATTACGTTGCCAGTCTCGGATTCGCCTGCACAGTTTCAACTACCATTCGAATCTCGAAAACATTGCTAAATATCTAGGACAAAATATCAAGTTCAGTAGCACGGCCCTGTGCTTTAACACTGACCAGTTTCAATTGTCCTCGTATAAAGTATAATAGTAATGCACACACAGTGAATTAACTTGTTAAACCTTGTTCCGACCAAAATGTTCATATTTCTTCGAATAACTCGGCAACGCCACGTCATAAACAAAAAATCTGGAGGTCGTTGGATAGGTAATTTTACGGTGAATTCATGTAAAAATATATACGGTGTTCCATTAAAAAAAAATGACCTCGAAGTTGCTCCGCTGTAGCGTGTCGCCCTGTATATTTCAAAATATTTTTAAAATGTGCACGTTTTGACACTGTACCACTTCCATAAAAAAAAGTTTTCCAAAGTCTTCTAATAAGGCCGATATTGGACTTTGACGTACTAGTGGGACACCCTGTATTTATATTTTATCGCGGGGTTTAAGGATTGAGGAACACAAGCCCAGGATTTTCGAGACCTGTTTTTTCCGAGATCTCGGAATTTCAGGATTCTGGGATTGAAGTCCTTAGCCTACACACACGTACACGCACAAATATTTGAAACAATTTTTTTATACGTGGGTTATTAATAACTTTTGTCCGGTTGTACCTATTTCTATTTGATGGAATCAAATAGGTGTAATAATGAATAATCCATTCCAAATGCGTTTATTGTTGGGTGCTTTTATTCAAATATGTTTTTTAGTATTCTATCCAGGTTTGTTTAAAAATAAAAATGATTAAAGCGACTGCATAATCTTTTATAAGTTATTCTGATAACATTGAAATTGTAATTTGAGAACTAATAAATAAACAATAACAGTAAGATAATTAATGTGTATTCAACATTTGTAGATATGTTGTTAATATTAAATACGATTTCTAGATTTAGTCCGTATATTGACTACTGGTGTTTCGAAATAATTGCGAAGATAAAACTTTACTTTCAGAAAATTCATTGCCGTAACTAATTTATGGGAGTATGTTATTTACGCCTGCTAAATTAATAAAAAAGCATTATGAACCCACATGTTTTGACGTTTGTACGGTCTTGGTTTTTAATTATTGTTCTCTTCCATTGACGTAATAATGTTTTTTGTTTCCTTTGATCCTTTACAGTTCATGCTTTCACATATTAATATCATGTCAGTTTTATTTCTGTTTTAATTCCGTTTAGTAATTCATTAATAAAACGGAATAATTCTAATAATGTTATTAAAATAAGCAACGTAAGTACCTATTTACGAATACAAACAACACGTGTACACAAATAAAACGTCAAAAGTAACTCTAATAAGTTGTAAATATCTAAATAACTGATGCTTTATTGGGTGACTTCTGAATTTTCTGTGAATTGTTGATTTTTTTTGTAAATTTTAAATAAATAAATAATAAATAACACCACAGGTAATTACGACCCCATTTATCCCGGAAGGCTCTAGAGGGAGGGGGCTACACATTTAGAGACAAGGGACACACACCCAATATCCCTGTATAGTGGAAAAATCCTCTCACAGTATTTTCCACTGCCACGACCGGAGATCGAACCCGGAACTTTTAGGAGAGAGGCAAGTGCGCTTACCTCTCGACCACCAGTCATTCCGATATTTACAATATTGTCTAGTAAACTTTAACTTAGCGGGTCCAAAGGTTGCTTCGCCGTTTGATATGTATTGGATGCGTCAGAAATGTCAGTGGTTCTCAAATAGTTCATGAATGATATTTGCGAGGCAGTCGCTAAATAATTTTGTCATAAAATGTTAAGAAGCATTAATTTAGTAATTTCATTGTTTAGTGTAATTCTGATAACAAATGGGCACAAATGAAACTGATAAGAAAAATAAATTGCCCAATTCAGTCAATAACAATATTAATTATTAGAAAAAAATAATAATAATAACCGAAAAGCAATATTGTTCGAAAACTAATATTATTACAGTCCAGCAAGAACCGCGGGTGATATGGGCATTTCTTGCCAGGAAATTAGTATTAGCATTAGTAGGATATTAGTAAAATAAAATATTTCATGTAATAACAAAAATAAATCTAAAATCTTCATTAAAATAACGAAAATAAATTATTTTTCTTTTAACGGTAATAAAACAAATGCTGGTTCAGAAAATAAATGTTTAAAAAATTATCAATTCCTAAGATAAAACAAAATAAATGGCAAATTTAAAGGGCAAATTCTATTCTCCGCATTTTTTTGTTTGCAAACCGTTTAATTACATTAGTAATTTCGATGTCATCAAATACAGCTCGGTGAATGTGCATCAAAGCCAATCCATTTAAACGATCTTTAGATATTCTAGATCTAATCCACGTTGTTAATCGTCTTAGAGTCGAAAAACTCATTTCTGAACTAGCAACGCTTATAGGTAGAGTAGATACAAATAATTTTTAAAAATTTACAAATTATGCGAAATATGATTTTATCGCAAAGTTGTAAAGTTTCCTAACCGTCAGCAGGTAAGTCTTCATTTACGGTGTTTGAGTAAGCGCTCCATTTCAGCTTCCAAATATCAAATTCTTTAAATTTGTCCAAAACTATTTTTGGATCTTCTTTTCCAAAACTAACTGCGTACATATCTGTCAGCATCTTCAAAGCTATCATAATTTCTGTTTCAGTTGCGTTCATTGCATCTGTTGGCAAACAAATATTTAAGCTAAATAGAATGAGTTTTCCACTGAAAATCAGCTTTTCAGTTCTTTCAACATATTTTGAGTTTCCGTCAATATAGCATTGAAACATTCCGAAACAGCTTCTCTTTTATTATTAAGGGCTGAAAGAGTACAAGATATCATTACGTTCTCTGTTTATTGTATGTGAGCTTATGAAGATTTTGTGACGTAAATAAACAATTTTTTAGGATACTCGATTAGTCGTTTAAATCCATATGTGCGACGCCGGGCGCCGAAAAAATCATCGTCATTTTAATGTTGATTTTTTATTTTTTTGCGATCTAGGGGGATGGCCCCTATGGCCCCTCCCTGGATCCGCGTCTATTCGCGTATTAAAATATAAATAATGTCATTGAAACAATTTTCACAGAACAACAATAGCAATAAAGCATTTTCACAAACACCAAACACTATACACTTTATTCGACGCGTGTTTCAAGATTAGTGCATTAAAAAATAAAATTATGTAAACTTAAACTTTCTGCTCCCAATTTTTATTGTTTTCTTTCTCTCACTCGTTTACTCCAGGATATACAGTAAGCGGCAAGCAAGTGCGTACATTGGGCCGCGTTTACATGCGAGGTAACCAACCGACTTGCAGCGCACGCAGTGAAATAAATGTAAATACCTTCATACAGCATGCGATAAACCGCGGCCGTCTCGATTGAATCCCCACCATTTACATTCCTTTGTATCATTGTGCATTCAATCTGCTTAGCACCTGTGAATATGAGATGTCTAGATACCCATAAATTCTTCCATGTATAAATAGTCATTTGCAATTTTTCTCTGCAGATAAAAAGGCAACAAAAACCCTATGACGTCATTAAAATACCGTTACTCTCTGTACTATTTTGCCCGCAAATTGAATCACGTATCTTTGTTGGTTTTTAATGTACGTCGGCTTGTTTGTTTGTTTGTTTTGCAGCATGTAATAACTCTGAAAATCAAAATAGCAAGTATAACCCCAAAACGTTATTTGTAGTGTTTTCAGTGAACTATGTGACCTAGGCCTAAGACATCCAAGCTTGCTCATACTTATTTCTAAGTTATAAAAACAAATGTACGTTTGCTCAAATATGAAAAAAATTTATAACGTAAAAACGATGTGTACTTGCAAAAATTTCCTAATAATTCATATATAAATGCATGAAATTATTCAAAGATATTCACAGTTTACCTAGCTATAAAAGAAAAAAAGAAAATAAATATGTTCAAAGCAAAGAGTACAAGGATCCTAAAAAAGGAAGCACTGATCTAAATTGTAAATATCGTAATATTTTGCAAGCTAGGTACTATTTTTTAAAGTTAATTATCTTAATTATATATAAATGTTTACCTTCATCGTATCACCTTGCAATTTAATAACGTTCATTAAAAAATTACGTTTACTATCAGATTTTCCTTGAGAAATTGATAATTTTATTTTTATAAACATAAATCTTTTAGTTATACAGGATTGGGCAAATGTGTGGAAACACCTGGGTTCTCGCTAAACTATAATTTCGAATAAAAAATACCCCTAACAAAAGTTTTTGCGGTGTTTTTATTCTATTGACGTACTTTTATTTCCAACAGCTACCATATTTTTCGAGATATGATATTATCAGTAGTTTTTTAAATGGATGACCCAGTATATTTTCAGATAGACATTTCTTCATCAATTATAATATTTTTTGTTAATATGGTTTTTGCAAATTTTCTTTAACATAACTCAAATCATTCGTATTACTGTCAGATGCAGTCAGTACCATCAGGTAGTTTCCGTGTGAAATATTAACATTGTTTTTAAATTATAGGTGAACTAACTGAACGTGAAAGAATTACGTTGCTAATGCTGGTTGGTTTCGGAGACAGGCAGAGATCTCTAAAAGAGACACGCACCACTATTTTTAATGCAAAATCCGGTCGAAGTAAATCGGCTACGAATGAAGATATTTCACTTGGTGTTCTTCTTAACCTGCAAGAAAAACAAAAAGCTCCAGTATCAAAACTATTTAAAATATTCTTTATCTGATAGCCTTGATAATTAAGACGTAAACAGCCATCTCCTTATTTTATTATTTTATTTAATGTTTAGAAAACCACAAGTCGCACATCCACCAAACCTTATATCATTATAATTGATGAAAAAGTGTCTATCCGAAAATATAAAAATATACAGGATCATCCATTTAAAAAACTACCGATGACGTCATATCTCGAAAAATAGGGTAGCTGTTGGAAATAAAAGTACGTCATTGAATAGAATAAAATACTACAAAAACTTTTGTTAACGGTATTTCTTATTCGAAATTATAGTTTAGAGAGAAATCAGGTGTGTCCATACATTTGTTCAACCCTGTATAATTCCAAATAATGAATTGACTAAGAGTTTTATTTTGCTGAAAACTATTGTTACCAGACAATTAGATAAACATTTACATAGGTTTTCAAAAATAATACACGATCGTTACAAAACACATTCTTAAAATATTTACAACTGGAGCATACAATGAAGATGATCTCCAGTTTGTCAGTATAAAACAACAAAAGCTCTGTGACGCGTTTTTCTCCACCTCACACGATGACGTGGAGAAAAAACGAGCTCCGGAAACAAGTTTTCGGTTTGCTCGGGCGCCAGTCCTAGTTTAAGTGATAGGACACACTACCCTCAAGCCAAGTACGCGAGGCTGAGTAGCTCAAATGGAGAAAGTTTACTCCGGAGGGTCAATATATGGGAAATTAGACGTTCACACGCAAACAATAAGACTCAGAGTTTTTCAATTAAATCAGTATATTCAGACAAACCTAGTATTATAATGCTACGTTTCTTAACTAGTTACTTTCTTTTAAAAAAAATCTACAAAATACTATACAAAATACTACTAGTACCAGATGACTCAGGCGACCGGAATAGCAGGCTGCAACACAGAATTTACGGTTAGCAAAAATAAACAGGGTGCAGACTAGATACGGACACCACAATTATATCTATAAATAATATAAAAACTACAGTGTAACAGTTTATCAAGTACTTGGCTAGTGTGCGTTGATAAATTTGCCCTGAAACGTTAAAGTATGATTATTAAACAGTTACGATGCAACTTTTCAGTGCTTCGAGAACCCCAGCGGGTGATATCAGAGCACCTACAAGATGCAATTCTCGTGGCAGCAGTTTAAAAGACAAGGTCTGATTAGTACACATTGGTGCAACTTTTCAGTGCTCCAAAAACCCGAGCGGGTAGTATCAGAGCACCTAAAAGATGCAGTTCTCGTGGCAACGGCTGCAAATGCAAGGTATGATTAATACACGATGGTGCAACTTTTCAATGCCCCGAGAACCCCAGCGGGTAGTATCAAGGCATCTATAAGATGCAATTCTCGTGGCAACTGCTGAAAAGGTAAGATATGATTAATACAGTAATTGCACTAGCTAAGTTTTCTTATTCAGTTATCTTCCTTTTCTATGGTCTTACTTAATTCTTGGTGTAGAATTGGACACGTCTGCAGTCGGGAACGATCAGCTCGGACTGACACCCTTCTCAGGTCCACAGGAACTTTTCTATCGATAAAACAACTTACTGTGGGAGTGGGAGTAGGCGAAAGACGGATGCGCTACTGGTCGATGCCGTAGAGTGAAATTTCCACAGCTTGGAATTTAATATATTACAATACTGGGAGTGAACACGTCTGCTTGCGACGAGTCGCTCTGGGTGACTGCCGACACAGTATGAATTTAATTACTTTTTCAAATATGAATAAATGGGAGAAACAGCGGAAACTAGATGCGCGATGGATCAATGTGACGTAACACGGACTTGACAAATACTTCGAAATATTTTAGGACTTGGAAAAATAATTCAAATACAGATTTTTGGACTTAGGAAAACTATTTCGGAATATTTCGCGACTTTGGCGTTCATCTGTACTTTACAATCTGGTATACCTACGCAGTGCTTCTAGAAATAAATACTTTTATTAACTTTTTAAACTAATTTACCTACAGCGGTACAGCATATCTTCAAAAATAAATATAACAGAACAATTCCTATAAAATATTTTTAACAAAATAATTATATCTTGTGCATATTTCGGTGACGAAAAACAGTAAGTAACAGCTCACGAATACAATATTTTTGTAAGCGCTGTTTTATATAGAACAAAATCAGTACAATATAACAATGTCTTAAGTATATTCAGAAATAAATTAATAGACCGGTTCTGTTGATTGATAAATGGTAGTACACCTAACCATGACCACATGGTTAGTTCGATTTTGACTACGAACTGCGAAATAAATTTTATTGTGAATTATGTGCCGTATATAAAGCCAAATTTTGACGCGACACGCGATTAATGACTATTTCTATACTGTTTGAAATATGAAAAAATATAATTTTATGTATATCAGTTTTTTGACAATCGAACTGTTTCAATTCAATTCCAGTTATAAGAACATATTTAAAAGATGTCGTTTTTCTTTATTAAACTAGAAAAAATGTGAATATTTTGAATTTTAGGGTTTTTTCATGTCGTTCTTCAATATGGCGACCGTTCAGACTTGGAATATTCCCACCAATGCTTCTTGCTAATAAAATATATTTGTGATGATAACAAGTGTTTTATAGTAATAAAAACGTGTGATTTCCGTAAAATATTCATTTAATAGTTTACTTCATGTTAACTAAACGCTGTTACAGTAAATAAATAAATGAAAGTGAATTTTGGAAATTATCAGTTTTTCTGATTTTCTCCAGTTTAACCAGAAATATGTTTGAATTTCTGAAACGCTTGAAGATCACCTCACATTTAGACTAGGTATCTACCCTTCTACAATTCGCATCGATATAGAATACAAATAATTTTAGGTAAGGAGGCAATTTCATATCAACATACAGTGACAAAATTCTATTCTGTTTTCACAATCAATTTTTATTTCTTTCAATCAGAAAAACTACTTTCTTGATATGAAATTTATCGAATTAAAGTATTTTCTTCATAAAAACTTTACCAGAATCTTTCCGGATACTGTAATTATGGTGGAGCTGTGTAAATGACGACATCTAGATGTACGTCTTCTAAACATATAGAATCGCACATTGCAGCATACGTGGGCGGTAACGCATAGACGTCTACACTAATCATGTAAGTCTGAGTGACGTACGGCCTTCTATGTCAGGCGACTTCTTCATAATTGGTGATTACAGTATGAATGTAGAATCTTACTACTACGCTAACATCCTGTCATCCTGGAAGTTTTCCATACCGGAAGCAACGATATCACCGGAAATCCTCTATTGCCTCTTGTTGTCATTTATACTATTTCTCTACCATAATGAAAAACAAATAATAAGTTATTTTTAGTTTTAACACTCAATCAATTTTGTGTTTGACGATACACACAGACTATTACACAATGATCATTCCCTATGACATTGCCATCTGCCGCAGCTGAAACTCGAACATAAGAGTGGTAGAGCGACTAGCCCTGTTGTCTCTCACATAACCCGCCTAATCCACTGCTACCAACTCGGTAACACATGAAAAACATCATTAAACATCCATATCCTATCCAGGGTCTCCTTAGTCTCAAGCCTAACGCGTAAACGTTGAACCATTGAGACCTTTTTCAGAACCAGCGATACCTTCAGTATCCTTTATGATGAAGGTTGTTTGGTTGTTGACGGGTATTTCATAGGAAATCAAACAAACACCTAGTGTTTACATATACTCGAACTAAATCTGGTTACGATAAAACAGATTATAAATAAAAGAAGAAAAAAATTAGAATCACTAAATTATATTTTCCTAAGGAAGCAAAGAACGATATATCTACTTTACCAGAAAATATTGATACATATTCCCCATAAGATAGATGGTAAATGATACTTCCATTACAAATCAACATTAAAGTTATTTAATAATAGAATTAAGATGGACCCATATACACCACGCCATTGTATTACTCGTAAATTAATGCTACAAATTAATACCTATTAATTTTAAAATAATTGCGAGTGGGATCACTTGTCCAGAGCAAGTGACTATTTTGAGATAATAAACGCGTTACATGTTAGATCATATCTGCAAAATTATACCAAATTACATATTTACAGGATTACTCATTATCTCAATATCACTGAATGGTGTCAGTAGCGTGAACAAGACCGAGAACCTTGACTGAAAAGTTTTATTCAGAAATAACTCGTTTAACATTTGATTTGTAATAAATACACATACGGTTTTTGTAACGGAAATAGAGCACTTAAATTTCACTAAATTTTACACATTATCTTCAAACAAATTTTGTATTTTCTTAAAATATATTTCAATATTGAAAAATTTAAGTTTAGCAATATCGGTTTTAATTACTCGGATTTGTTTTTTTAAGTAATGGACCGTTTTTTATAAAGATAGTAGTAGAATCTAGCACCTCCGGTCAGTGTATTGTATAAGTTGTGCGTTTCTAGCACGATTTTCAATATTTTGCCAAAAGGTTTTTTTTCAGGTGGGCATATCCAAGAGAGAGAGTTTCCATATATTGGTAAAAATAGTATAAGACTACCTAAATAGAACTATGACAGATGTATTGATATGAACTTTCACTCAATAATTTCAGTTGTTTGTATAATTGGTTAATTTGAAATTATAAGATGTGGACATTAATTAATTTTGCAAGCAACTGAAATTATTGAGTGATAATTCATATCAATAGACTTTAATAGTTCTACTTAAGTAGTCTTATACTTTTTTACCAATATATGTATTAAAAAAAATATGGCCAACGACCGCACATATTGGGATAAAATTTGGTATAAATATTACATTATTTTAGTCTAATCGAAAGTATAATTAATTTTAGAAAATTCCAGGACCGGGCTCGTTTTTTAAAAATACTCTCAATGCTCTGAACAATACTGTGTTTATCATTTATTGGAAAATGTTAGTAATATAAGTATTTAAGCTCTTTTTAATTTAAATTTTCATTCAAAATAACACATTCCATTTCATTCATAGAAAAAAATTAACTATAAGAAGGCTTGTTGCTATCTTTAATTTCCATTGACAGCCGAGCGAGAGCGGATATGCTAGATGTTACATGACCTATGTCCATTTAACAGTTTAATATAAAAACTAGTGTTTTGTTTATGTTCGGCACAATCTGTGTATCATTTTGATTCAGTTTTTGTAATTGGGACTGTTTTCATCTAACAGAATTTTACTTGTATAACTGCTAAACCATTTCACACTGTTTTATGTACATATTTTTATATCTTAGGAACTCAGTCATGTTCTATTAACTATTATGTATTTCCGTTCTATACGGCATTATCCCAGGAAACAACTGTCTAAAAAAAACATTTATTTACATCAGATACCTATATTTCAATTTTTATATTTTTGTTTACTATGAAGTACATATGGTTATTTTCTTTACCTTTTCTCATACTGTATATAGTATATCCTATAAGATGCAATATATTTACTGAATTCTCACAATAGTCACAATACGTGTTTACTATTTTTATTACAGCTGTTCATATTGTTGGTTATATACAAAATAGAAATTACAAATTGAAGCAAAGACAAATCAGCTGTGGTATGGAAGGAATAAAAACTTTTATTATAGATTCCTTTTATCGATCATATGCCACTATTTTAGTTGTGAGTAAAGTAAATTGTAGAATTGCGACCTGCAAGTTGTTGCGCTTAACTCAACCGTTGACAGATGGCCATACCTGTACTATTTCTATATTTTTATAGCTTTCAATTTAATTAAGGAATTAGATTTCTCAAGTTTATTTGGTAGCATTATTTTCCAGTAAGTAGGACAAAAAAAATTACCTTATCAGTAAAACTCACTAGGAAATCATTTGCTTGCAGCCTTTGTACTGATTCGAACGTATATAAATTTTAACTGTGGACTTCAGTAATTGATATTACATTTTTATATCCGCGCTAATAATAACATTCAGGTAAATTTTATTTATTACTCATTTAAAATTTAATTAATCTTCAATTTTTGTCTTTGATGTAATTTCAATTATTTTTAAAATAAATTTAAATTCAAGGTCAATTCTTTTTAATTTAATAAGTAGTTAAAATACTATACATACCATACTATACATACCACATTTTTTTCCTTTCTCTTTCATTTTTTTGGAAATTTATAGAAGAAATCAGCTTATATACTTAGATGCTTAGATACTTAAATTCTTAGATAATTAAATTTTTATATACTTATATATTTCTATATATTTATATGTACTTATATGTTTATGCACATATATACTTATACATTTTTGTATACGTTTCTGCATAGCTTCTTCATTCCTGCATAGCTTTTGCACAGCTTATCTTTCATATAGATAAAATTTCGTTAACTTTTCATAAACCACCTAGTTGGTTAATTTTCCTACAATTTTCACTCCATTTCATTAAGAGACGTAAATTGCCAAGGAAACTTTAGAATCTATTCTTGCAACAAGAGACAATTGTGGGCCTGGATTGCTGTCCCAGAACCAGTCACCTCAACAATAGTCAATCTAGGATCCTGGTATAAATTTGTTATATATATTTTTTTAAATTTCAATTAGTCTTTAGAACCGATTTGTCTATTATTCGTGTAATATATTTTAACATTCATTTCAAACTATCTTTTTATTTCTCTTACCAACAATTTCAGTCTGATCTATAGTAGACTGGTTGTTCGAGAAAATGAGACAATTCTACTTATTTTCACTATAGATGGTGCCCAATTTAACATCAATTTTTCTTTGTCTCCTTTTCTCGAAATAAACAGAAATCTGTCATTTATGCTGTACATTTCAGAAAGGGTAAGTTTCTCCACTCTTACGAATACTCTGGATCCACGGCTCTCTGCCCCGACTTAAACCAGCTAGTCGTCCGCATATGTTGCCTCAATTCTTTCTCAAAAATAAATAATAAGGGAAAGGAGGTAACATAGATTTCGACGACGACGTCTGGGACTTTTAATAAAAAATGTCATCTAATTAATTAGTCATTCACATCTGTATGGGAAATATATATATATATATATATATATATATATTTATTGTTTGTCACATATTGTTTTATCATTATTACATTGCGAACAAAATAAGGCGACATTAAAAACATATTATTTTCTATGACAGTTGTTATTCGAAAAAAAAAAAAGAGAAACATGACAAATCTTTACTGCTAGAGTAAAGAAATACTTCATTCTCTAGCACAGTTGTTTCCTTGTATGTATTTATTTAGAGAAAAGACTTGGAGAAAGTTAGATTGTTAAATTATTACAGAGCTATTGTGGATAATATTAATGTGCATAAATTAAATTTAACCTACTCTCTATTTAAGCAAAATAAAAGCGAATGTTGTCATGTCTTTATTTATAAAATATTTATTCCAAAAGGTTTAATATAGTAATAAAATTTAATAAAACAAGTTTTATGGAAATGAAAGATAAGAGGATAGTATATCGCAGTAAAGTAGCGATGTAGTTTTTTTATTAGATAATATTTAAATTTTATTAATAAATAATGTAATTAGCTCTTCTCTTTAATTTACGTCTTTCAAATTATCAAAAGTGTCGCTAGGAAATTGTTATATAGTATGTCCCCGGATGGGGTACCGCACTCTTGTAAGCTTTCTTATTTTTGATTTGCCCAGAAAAAATCATTCTTTATAAAAAGTATTGTTCGTCTTAGGAAATCATACAAATTATACAAGGTAATCTATTAATTTGAAAATAAAAGCTTTCATGTTAGAGATTCATTAGCTCAAAATAACATAAATAGCGACTTAAGTAAAATTAAACAAATGTATCAAGAACACAACTTAAAATTGAATCCAGCAAATGCAAACTAATATTATTCGTACCTAAGAAACGTTTAGCTTCTGTTTGTGAAAACCTTAGTTTACTGATGGTGGTACCTACCTTATCCCCTGAAAGTGCAGTAAAAAATCTGGGATTGAATTTAGATCAGCATCTTATGTTCTCTGGGCATGTAAATACTGTTAAAGGCATGTGGATTTATAAAGTTATTGTGTAGTAGTAGATTTTTCATTAGTCGCATTTTAACTATTGTGATGTAATATATACTAATTTTATCGACACTATAGAAAAAAGAAAAATACAAAGAGTATAAAACTCCTGTTGTCGTTTCATATTCAGCTTAAGAAAATATGATCACGTATTACACTCTTTTTCTGGTTTAAACTAGTTGAATATCCAATTTCGGAGGAAACTACACTTTTTGGTTTTCATTCATCACGTTATATCAACATCGGCACTATTTTATCTCATCTGTAGTCTCAGTGCTAGGTCTGTAGTACATAATAGGACTTATTCGCTTTGGACAATTATATCATATCCAGAGGCACTCTACTGCCAAAATAAATTTAAAAGGCCCTTGGTTCTCGTACACACACTAAATCCCAATTTAATTTTTACTCTCTTTAATAATAGGGTGGGGGGTGGCAATGGGGGTGGTAGAGGGGGTGATTAATGCCAAAAAAATTTTAGAGTCCCTTGGTTCTCATATAAAAACTAAATCCCAATTTAATTTTTATTCCCTTTAATAATAGGGTGGGGGTGGTTAACGCCAAAAAATTTTTTGAGACGTTTTGTTCTTGTATACAACATAATCACATTTTATTTTTTTTACTCCCCTTCATAATAGTGTGGGGGTGGTATGGGCGGTGATAGTGGGGAGGGTGGCTGATGGCAAAAAAAAATTTAAAAAATTTCTTTCGTTCCTGCCGCCTTGAAATTTCTATTCGGACCATCGAATTTACAATCTGCTTTACCTATATACCCTTATTTACCTCATTTACCCCTCGAACCCCTAACGGAATTAGATCAAAATATAAGCTATTTCCAGAAACGTGCGCATAAAAAAGTTACAGACAGACAGGAAATTTTTTTCACTCAAATTTAAAATCTCGACGAAATATTTTTTTTTGCGTTACTATACTTCCAAAACAAGCAAATAATAGTCCATAAAATTGCAATTTAGGGCATATGCGAAAGGTTAAGGTCTCAAAATTTGTTTTGGCAACAGCCCTCACCCCATTAGCACCCCCACACTATTATGAAAGGGAACAAAAAAATTAAAATGTGATTTAGTGTATATACAAAAACAAAACGTCTAAAAAAATTTTGTAGCGTTAGCTATCCCCTATACCATCCCCATTGCCGCCCCCACCTTTTATTAAAGGAAGTAAAAAAAATTAAAATATGATTTAGTGTGTATACAAGTACGAAACGTCTAAAAAAATTTTTTTGGCGTTAGCTACCCCCTCTACCACCCTCATTTCCCACCATCACCTTATTATTAAAGGGGGTAAAAAAAATTAAAATGTGATTTAATGTGTATTCAAGAACGAAACGTCTAAAAAAAATTTTTTGGCGTTAGCGTTAAATATGAAGTTCATCAGGATAAAGTCCTAAGAACAGCAGAGCCATACTTGTCATGTCCAGGTCATGAAGAAGCTGACACGAAAATTGCGTTTCATGCTTGTCAATTGAATTTTGATGCTGATATTACGATGAGATGCTCGGACACAGATGTTCTTATAATTATGCTGGGAAATGTGAATTTTATTCAAAGAGATCTAAAAATTTCTATGCATGTTGGTACTGGAAACTATCAAGGATTCATTAATATCAGCAAATTATATGAAACATTGGGTTCAACGTTTATGTTCTTCGTTGACAGGATTTTATGCCTTCACAGGTTGTGATTCTAATTCAGTTTTCTATCGAAAAGAAAAAAAAACCGTTTCAAATTCTACGAAATACTCAAACGTATATTCAAGCCTTGAGTGACATTAAAATTTTACCCGACTGTAACTTGGTTCAGCTTTTTACAACACTGGAAGGTTATGTTTGCAGATTGTATGCATTTAAAGGAATTAATAACATTAACGTCTCTCGCATATCAACTTTCACGAAAACGTATGGGAATAATCGTAATGCCGATGTATTGCAATTAAAAAAAATTGATGGTTCTATGTTCCCACCTTGTCAGTTTGAGCTACATCAACATTTTCTTCGTAATTCATACATCGCCCATCTTTGGAGACATGCTCAGCTTCCAATACCATCCGAGTTATCGCCTACTGAGTAAGGATGGGAAGAAAGAGATGATAAAAATTTTTTGAAATGGTTTGAGGGAGATCACTTGCCACCATCCATCACAAGCATCACCAGTGTTAACGAAAACCCTCAAGGTATGAGTAAACTTATTCTTTATAAGTTTCTGGCGAAAAATGTTGGCCAATATGATTTCGTTCAGATGGCGATGACAGAAGATAATGAAGGTGATATAACTATAGATAATTCCGACGATGACAGTGACGAAAATGAAGAAGGTGATAAATGCAACTTAGTATAATTAATTAATCCTAATTATTTCATTTCATTACTATTATCGACAAATTGATAAAAAGCCTTTAAATGTATCTGAATTTTATACATGAATGATATGCAGACATTGCCGACCTGTATCTTCGGTAAATTGTTAGAAGGCCGTTTGAAATTTGGAAATGTAATAGTCTTAATGAAACAAAATTTGAAAATTTTAATCAACTGAATGTGTATTGGGGCAAAGGTCGTCAGTTGGTCCGTGCGTCGCGCCGTATGGATTTATGAGCGCAACCATACGTTCATGCTCCAACTGACGGTCTTTTTCCCACTATACATGTAGCTGATTATTATTTTTATACTTCTATATGTATCAGAAGTCATATAAAGAAATTTTATTCGGCCCAAAATGATTTTACTTAATTTTTTTCCTAAAATAATTTAAAAAATAATTTTTTTCGCCAAGTTCTATACCCTTCCACAAGCGTCCCCACCCCTACTGGAGCAGCTGACAATCGTTTCGGTTATTAGCTACATGGTATCTGTTATGTCTGTTAAAATAGGCCGGCATGCGATGACTTGGTAAAAATACTCCTGCCTCCCGGGCTAATATAATATTACCATTTTTTCAATGGCAACTTCCCTTTTTTTAAACGTAATATTTTTAGTCGCAAACTCCTCTATAAATCCTTATTTTACTATAAGGAACCTAACCAGACTGCAACCAACAGCTACTCTCCGGGCTATGTGCCCCGCCGAGCGCTGAATTACAAGTTACAAGCCTGGCGCGTTAAGTGTAATAATTGCATATTACCATCAAAACGCTAATGCTTCGATTGCAACAAACACCAGCCGAAAGACTGATCCTACTTAAAGGATCTACCTTGCACTGACGAGAGCCAACAGCTCGAAACTGCAGTCTGCAAGTGGTGTGTGACGACTGGCAAGGGAGCTCCTTTAAGTAGGATCAGTCTTTCGGCTGGTGTTTGTTGCAATCGAAGCATTAGCGTTTTGATGGTAATATGCAATTATTACACTTAACGCGCCAGGCTTGTAACTTGTAATTCAGCGCTCGGCGGGGCACATAGCCCGGAGAGTAGCTGTTGGTTGCAGTCTGGTTAGGTTCCTTATAGTAAAATAAGGATTTATAGAGGAGTTTGCGACTAAAAATATTACGTTTAATATTCCGCCCTCTAAAAGCACATTTGAACTTCCCTTTTTTTGTTACGGAATTTGGAAGAGGGCATTTTTTACAAAAAATTTGTACACTATTTAACGAATTGATCCATTGCTTTACGAAAGTACTGGTTACTTTCTTATAACTGGATAGAATATGTAATTTTGATCTTTGAATTCTCATTTCTTCAAATATGCCTGCTTTTCGGTTAGTCGTACTCCATCTGCATTTTGCATAAATTTCAATCAAACAAATAGGCTTAGTAATAAATGTGCAATATATTTACCTTATGAATTTTAAGTTTCTCCGTTCATATATCTGAAACCGATCAACAACTACTTACTATAATATCGTATTGGAAAATTATGTGCTGATGGCCACGTCCAATTTTTTTAATCATAAGTGTAGGGACAACCTCTCAAGTTAAAAATCGTAACTTGAAACGAATCGACTGTAATGCCAAACATAGGGAAAACATATATTCTCTAGATACATTTATTAAGTAATTAATTATATGTTTCTTCTTTCAGTTATGAAAGGACCTGAAATTGTTACCACAGTCGTACCTGTAGGACCAAACCCAACCCATATGATATGTCCACACTGTCATGCTGAAATAGACACTACAACTAAGTCAAAACCTGGTTTAATAGCATACGTTTCAGGTGCAATACTTTGTATAATTGGGTAAGTTGATAAACAGTTCTTGTAGCAACCAATAAATCGTTTCCAACTGATTTCGATGTAGTAAATCGGTTTCTGAGAAAACATTTGTCTGGTTCAATTCACTTCCCAGATAGTAAATCATTAATTTATTTTAGATATTATTACTTGCGCACATTTATAAAAAAAGTTTGGAGACGTTTCAATCGTAAGAACCTTACGAAAAACATACACTTTCATTAATATATTTTTTTAATGGCATTCTAAAAATTTGGAAAAGATGTATGTTGTACAAAAGTACTTCAAGATGATGTAATAAAAATCATGGTTGCCCTTGAAATATAAACTATTTCAAAAAAATATTTGTGTTTTTTTAAAGGTTATTACGATTCTATACTTCTGCAATTTTTAAAAGCTTTTATTAAAATTGCAATGTTTGTTAAAAGTTAGTTAGTTTGTTTAGGTCAAATTTTGCAATCAAAATTTTGATTAGTTCTAATTAAAAGCTACAGCTTTGAAATTTTGCACATGTGTATAAGTCCGGTGACACTTTAGCATTTTCATACAAGAAAAAACAAGATGGCGGCTTCAAGATGGCGGACGACTATATCGTTTATGATCCGATTCAACTTAAAATCGATATCTGGGTGTTTTTGAGATCGCCAATTATGAACTCATCGTCACAATTTAGGAATTCAAAATGGCGGCGCCAATATGGCTGACGAATTTTGTCATTTATGATCCAAATCGATCAAAATCGATATCTGGGGGTTTTCGGGTTCGCCGGTTACGAATTTCTAGTCAAAAATTTAGTTTAGGATGGCCACTTCAAGATGGCGGACGACTTTATCGTTTATGATCTGATTCGACTCAAAATCGATATCTGGGTGTTTTCGAGTCCGTCAATTATGAATGCTTGGTAAAAATTCTGAAATTCAAAATGGCGGCGCCAATATGGCGGACAACTTTTGTCATTTAGATCCAAATCGATCAAAATCGATATCGGGGGGTTTTTGGGTTCGCCGATTACGAATTTCTTGTCAAAAGTTTAGTTCAGGATTGTGGCTTCAAGACGGCGGATGACTTTATCGTTTATGATCCGATTCCACTCAGAATCGATATCTGGTGGTTTTCGAGATCGCTAATTATGAATTCTTGGTCAAAATTTAGTAATTCAAAATAGTGGCGCCAATATGGCGGACGACTTTTGTCATTTATGGTCCAAATCGATCAAAATCTATATCTGGGGGGGTTTTCGGGTTCGCCGATTACGAATTTCTAGTCAAAAATTTAGTTCAGGATTGTGGCTTCAAGATGGCGGACGACTTTATCGTTTATGATCCCATTCGACTTAAAATCGATGTCTGGGGGTTTTCGAGATCGATAATTATGAATTTTTGGTCAACATTTAGAAATTCAAAATGGCGGCACCAATATGGCGGACGACTTTTGTCATTTATGGTCCAAATCGATCAAACTCGATATCTGGGGGATTTCGGGCTCGCGGATTACGAATTTCTAGCAAAAAAATGTTCTTCAATAACAACAACATATTTTTCCCTAATCGAAATCACCTCTGCCGTTCAAATGTTATAATTTTTTTTCAGTTTTCAAATAATTATTAACTACCGCTAAACGGTTGAATTTTAACGGATGAAATTTTACTCAGTACTAATCTTAAAGGCAACTGAAATAATAAAAATTATCATGATCCGCGCAAAGGCCAATAGTCTGTTCTTATCCAGCTATAAGTAATATTTCATTACTACTTACTACTGAATTTCAAGCACTGCTATTTGCCAAATAATTATAGCTGGTACTATAACATTTACTTAGTATATATATAACTATTTTATATACTTAATTTAAAAATCTGAATAATTTTTCACAATAAGGCTCGTTTTGTAGAGAAGCACAATATACAAGAACCAATAATGCCCCCACTGGTAATTGTAAAATAACGCTACAGACTTAAATCAAAATTGCGTAGGACAAGCATAGTAGTACCAGTACATAATTGTAGAGTGGCTAATAACCGTTTGTGATCCTCATTTTCCGTATTAGTATTTTCGCTAAGTTGCACGACAAAGTTATAGTCTTCACCCTACTATGAGGGAATTATTCAGTTTACATGAAAATTATCAACAGAAAAATGTTTGCATATAATAAGCTTAGCTCAATCATATTAGAGTGAGAGCTATTGGCTATTTTTTTGTAGGTATTTGAGGGATGCCTAAAATCTATTAAAAACATATATTCAAATGTGCTTTCAGAGGGCGGAATATTAAAACATAATATTTTTAGTCGCAAACTCCTCTATAAAATCCTTATTTTACTATAAAGAACGTAATCAGACTGCAACCAACAGCTACTCTCCGGGCTATGTGCCCCGCCGAGCGCTGAGTTGCAAGTTACAAGCCTGGCGCGTTAAGTGTAATAATTGTATATTACCATCAAAACGCTAATGCTCCGATTGCAACAAACACCAGCCGAAAGACTGATCCTACTTAAAGGAGCTCTCGTGCCAGTCGTCCACACCACTTGCGGACTGCAGTTTCGAGCTGTTGGCTCTCGTCAGTGCAAGGTAGGCATGTGACGACCGACACGAGGATCCCTTGACTGCTTGGTACATTTCGGTATCTTTAGGGTAGCGACATGTAAAATAGTCAGCAGGCGCCATTTAGCGGTCCAGTGTCTGTTGCTCCATGGCGAATATGCAGCCAGCAGGACAATATAAGAGTACTTTTAGGTTCTCACTTCCGAGGCTGTCGCAAAATTCAAAGTGAATTTCCATAGGCTTATCTGGACGAGGATATATACCGTCCTACCAGGAAAAAAGCTATCCTGGAAAAATATCCCCCCTAACAGAACTACATGGGCGGTATCTACCTTCAAACCCTTTTAATTACCAGGAAGAGATGGAATTTTCCCTGCCTTATTTCAACACGGAATTGAGGAACTTACTCCATGCCTAAAAAGTATATTCATAGTAAGTTATATACTTGGGTATATTCTCCAAGCTTGGAGGGAAGCCAAGGTGGCGTTTATTATAAAAATAGGCAGACGTCCACGAGACGATGCAGATCTTATGCAAATTGCCTTAAATATAACAAGCAAAGATAGGGATAATTTATTAAAACTTAGAAGTTTTAGTGGTATTAAAAAAGGCATGTAGGCTCTTCTTTAATTGAGCACCTGTACACTTGTAAGGGTCTTAGGTCAGTTATATAGTATTTCAAGACAATTTTCATTTATAAGTAGTCTTATAAGTATCACTTGAGAATATCTTAAGAGTATTTTAAAACAAAAATTGTTTCTTAGGTTTTTACTACCTGCAGTTAAGTTAAAAATATTATTCCTGGTAACCCCCACTAGTATATTGCTACACACCATATCATGAATGAACTCACGCTGCACGCAGTGCACCTGGCTATTGAATACTATTTATTGAAAAACATAGTCCTGTTTGATGTCAATACTGATACAAATTAGGTAACATTTATTTGCCAGTAACTTATATAATTAATATGTCTACATCACGACATTTGAATTTTAAAAATTATTCTAATGAAGAAATTAAATAGGATATATTTGCGTTACTCCTAAAAATAAAATGGTAATGAAAACAGTATACAAGTTCAAAAGGAAATGTCTGTAGTGTGTGTAATAGTAAATTCTATTATTAGAATGTGTATTATTCATACTTGCGAAAGGTGCCAAAAGTCGCTTACAAATTTATTTTAATTAGGCTACATGCAAGTTCGTTCTTTTTTCTTCATAGACGTACAGAAAAAATGTAAGGAAAATGTATATTATTCGTATATATTCACAGTATATAATGAAAAAAGTTGTAAATGAATTGGTAATTTGGTTCTATTTGCAAGTAAAACTAGAACATCTTATGCATATTTTCAATTTGGTATGTATAACATTAATTATGGAGACAAATTGCAATTGCAAAAGTTAATATTTTTTTAAAATTTTGTACGTCTCAAATTGACTTCTTAGTAAGCTCATTCTATTCGATTAAATAGGTATTACGGGCAAAAATTTTTAATAATTGACACAGAAAAGAAATATTTGGAAACTTACTTAGGTAGATTGTGAAAAGACCCCAACCCCAGCCTATTAATTATGAATAATTAACCTTGATCGTGACACAATCAAGAATCTATCAATTCCCACCCAGAAATTATTTATCTCAATTTTATGTCAAGATAAACAAACAAATTAGCCATTTATGTGATCGTCTAGTTTTATTTGGTTAGGACCTTAATTACGTTGTGTGTGTGTGTAGTAACGCTTTATATTTACCCCAGGTTTTTTTATATAAAATTTGGTATTACTTGTTTCTGTCTGATACTATATACCTGAGAAAATTAATCACTCTGTTAAATTAAATACCTTGTAACCTTGAACACACTGTCTATTAATTAAGAGACGTAGTTAATTATATATGTTATTTATGTGGTATTTAAGTTGAAGTGTGTTTTCTATTTTAATTTCAAATGAACCCCTTTATTTAGTTTATTACTTGTTTGACGAAAAACAGGTAAAGGTGAAAGAAAATACAATAATTGATGGAAAGAAATAGTAAAAAAAACATTTTATTTCATATAAATTGATGTAGTAAATAGCTGTACGTTAAATCAAAAATAATCTAAATATTTGAGACCATTGTCTAAATATTATAACAAGGAAATCTGCGTAGCTATAGTAATGACCATACTATAGATATGTCGAGTGTTTTGATGTAATAACAAGGACTGAGTTATACAAAAGTATGCTGTGTTATTTTAATAGTAATTTGAATTGTGGCAATGGCCTGGTAATAATAATTTATAATTATAGCTGTTAGCAATCGCCAGGTAATAATGATTTGTAATTAAAGAAAGTTGTCAGCAATCGCTAAGTAATATATATTTAGAGTTACTAGCAATAGCCAAAAAATGAATCGAATGCAAAACAAAGGACCAGAATCGTATCATGTTTGTACATTATCAAAATTAAGTTGAAAAATGACCGTTAAATGCTCATGTAACGTATCATAGAGTGTTGAGGAAATATCCTTTAATTATACACTGTTTATTGATTGACATTAGATTAGGAGCAATCGTTCAGATAATCATATTAATCTTGCTGAGGTGAGAATTTACACTCACATAAAATCTTTTAGAATGCTGGGGAAATCTCCCGATAGTAATTAAATAGAACAGCAAACAGAAGTTTGCGTATGATTGTCAACCATACGAAGCCGCGAAGGTAAGAAAGTGGTGTTGTATCATCCTTCAGTTGAACAAGTGACCAGACATCTGCCTGAAATATTGACATCCCTCGTTGTAACGGAATCCAATTGAGAACCGAACCAGCCAATTGGCCGTAGTCAGCCGAATTCATGTAACTATAATATTTTATTGTAAGTAAAATGGCCAACAATCAGAAAACCTTGTGGTTACAGTAGGAAAATGTTCCTAGTGTACTTTGAATAGAAAGCATTCTTGAAAACCCTACATAGGATGTGGTGGACACGAGAGTCAACTATTATATAATAATAGACATGAAGTTTGCTTATATAGTATGTGATAAAGTACCTAGTTATTGCATGTCTCTAAATATATAGTTCGTGAATATAAACTTGTTATTTTGCAAACGCAAATTTCCCTAATAAAATATTCAGCAAAATGAAATCATAACATAATATTCCCCATAACCAGAATATAAAATCAATTTTAAATAATAACGCAGATAAATAAATGATACTTAGATAGTTATGTTGGTGAAATTGTCATCGTGTAAGCCGCGAGGTAATTCTCTACTTCAGAGATAACGGCTCCCGACTGAAGAAATAGGTTACTAGAGCACGCTAACGCGGATACTCCGGTAATTCCAGATGTTGTAATCGATGTAGAATGGTTATGTGCAATATCCAGTCGTTTGGTTAGACACTCCGGTGATTCCAGACGTCCTCGGCTACAAGAGCCGCGCTGGAATAGTCGCCAATTTTAATGTGTAGTAATAATTATTGTCGCAACACTCTGGTGATTCCAGAGCTGAGCTGGAATAGCTTACTACTTCTAAGTTTATGTAAGCCTCCGGTGATCCTAGACGTACCCGGCTACAAGAGCGGAGCTAGAATAGTTGCCAATTTTAATGTTGGGAGAAATCGGAGGGTTCAGCTAGCCTGCGAGCGAACACGTATCAGTAATTTCTGCCTTCTGCAAGAGGTTGCTTAGCTTTTATTCTGTTCTTCCGGCAACGCGGTTCCCAAATAACAGTTCCAATTTTCCCTTATCCTGAACGTGGTCTTGCATATTCTCTACATGAGATGTGTCTTTGGACCTCTGCCTTATCTCTGTCTTATGTCTATGCTTATTGTTGTCCTATTCACTTCTTTCCACAGCTTGTGTGTGCAGCCCTACACATATCCCTGACTTTGCTAATGCATTTATCTTGTTAAAAATTTCCCAGTATTAGATAAGAAATAATAACCATGTTATACAAGCGATTTTAAAGTGGCACTTGACATTTGTACAATTTGCTACCCCAATAATTTAAAACGTATCTGCGCTCTGAAATCGGTTATCGTGCTTTGCATAGAATCTAATGACGTAAAAAAATAATTTCTGTTTACTTGTTGTTGTGAGATTAATATTTGCCTAAATTTTACTTTAAGGCAATAATTGTATAATGCTGTGATAATTTGTAGTTACCTGTTGTTGTAAAAACACTGTTTCCCTGATTTTTTAAAACAAACGTAAGAATTTAAAAAAATAGAATGACCCTAGAGGTGGGATTCTTCAATTGTTTCTTAAAATCACTATAACTTTTGTAAATTAGATTTAGAATATTATACCTATTCCCCATTGAAATTGGGACATATCAGACATATGAGGTTATTGCGAGAGCCGTGTAAAATATTTTAAAATAAAATATTAAGGTTTTTGAATGAACACACAAAAATTCGAACTAGTAGAGAATATATAAGAGAAACAAAAAATTATTAATGAAAGCCGACAAATAGCATAACCAGGGTGGGACGGGTATTATAAAGAGAACATTATAAAATGTATATACCTAATTGAAAGAATTTTACTTAATACGTTAATTTTGTTTTGTTTATTTCTTTTTGATTGGATAAAGCATACTGAATAGTAATTGACATTAAAAGAAATAGTGAGGAAAAATAGATATCATTGTATAACACTATTACCGATTTGGAATTCGAAGGGCAGAAGCTATTATGGTATATTTCTTCAGAAATGTGTCGATTGTACAACCGACAAAGAATAACTGTAAGGATCAATGGCGGTGGCATATGTGTTCTTTACCACCATACCGCCAAAATATAATAAGCATTGACGACATTGCCAACAATGATTAAAAAGAATATTGATGAAGGCAAAGCGTATTATACAGAGTTGGCCTTTAAAATTTGCCCAGAACTTTAGCTTTTTGCAGGGCATTCAATATAAATCTATTCTAAGTTATTCTTAATTAAGACCGTATAAAACAGATTAATTGTAATAAACTGATAAGATACACTTTTTCTGTTAAAGTTAGAACGATCGAAGATGGCCCAACCAAGTGTTTCTGAATCTATTATCTACGAATGCGTTATTGTAATGTTAGAGAAATTTTTCTTCTACTCAATTTAATACTTTAATATTTCTTTACCAAATGTTAAAACTGAAGCCTTAAAAATGTTTTTATGACCTAACCTAAGACCACTTATGAAACTGTAATACAAATAAGTTATTTCTGAACCCACCCCTGTTTAAGAATTAATGATCGTCAAATACAACAAACCAAGCTCACACTTGTGGGGCAACTTTGTTTACATTAGAAGTAATTTGGTCATTTTTATGAGCTCAGTCAACTGTATTTGATATATTTCTAAAATTATATCTGTATCTGTAAAAATATTTGGTATGAATATACAAAATAAACAAAACAAGGATCCATGTATCTATAGATTTATTGCTTTTTCTTATTTTTTTTTTAAATTTATTACGTAAGTTATACACACTGAAAATCAAAAAATAAAACGAACTGGAGGTCTATTAATGAGTTTTATTAACATACCTAATTATATTTTCGCAAAAAATTAATTGGCAGAAAAACGGAACGGCTAGAAAAATCGGAGAAATAAACGAACAGAAAGAAAAGTTATTTCGTTACAACATAAACAAAACAGATTTAGGTTTTTGTTAAAACTTTGTATCCTTGTGAAATCCTGCCATCAAAACCGAAAAATATGTACAATAGACCAAATTGCGGCATTTCTAAAGCACTTTAAGATGATTCAGAGAGGCGAGTGTAGGTATGTCTGTACTATGTACATATTTCGGTATGCGATGTAAAGCAATGTCAGACGCGGTTAGTACCGTTTCAAGTGTTATAGTATATTTCATTGATCCTTAACGACAAAAACAAATTCAATAATCTCAAAATTCGACAAAAAATTGATTCTTTCACAGCAGACAGCCAAACTATGAAAAAAGTAATAGAAACACTTAATTCAATCAAAAACTACAAATTCAAACTGAAAAAATTCACAAGTAATCGACAATTCACAATTAATCCAAATTCGTCGATACTACCTTTCAAACAGTCAAACTAAACAGTTTACAGCTCAAACTCTTCTAAATAACATCTTAAAAAATACAGCCCCCATATGAGCAAACACAATGTCAAACATACTTTCCGAAACTTCAGTCATAAAATTTTATTTCACTTCGGTTAAAGTTTTACAACATATTCTCACTTTCAAATCAACTTCTAATTAAGTCCTTATCGTTATGTCAAATTACATTTCAATCACATTCATGAATATTCTATAGGAACGCAAGCACAATTGTTATCAAAACTTACTTCCTGACATGTTGGCTTCATCGACATCAAAACTTATTTACACATCATATGTTCAGTAGCAATGCCAGCACCTCATTCATCAAAACTTACTTCCCGAAATGCTGACTTCAACGACGTCAAAATTTACTTCCACTTCGTTCTCATATGATATCAATATAGCTTAAAAGACGTTCGAAATATCTTACGGGACCATTTCCAAATTCAGACAGTTATCGCCCACAACTCTAAAATTCAACTCGATTCAAACTTAGTTCTTATATAAAAAAATTCTCCTTTTTATGGCCGACATTGTCGTATAATTTTCATTTCAAAATATTAAACTTTTTCCAAAGATTGCGCAATGCGTGCCGAAAGGAGCTCTTTTTCCAGATGAAAAACGTTCCAGCGAGGACTGGCCCCGCTAAAATGAAACGCTACCGCACCTATATAAGCTCGAGCTAAAGCGAGCCGAGCAAAGTCAAGTCTGATACGCGTGCCGCGTCGTGAAGTTATAATAATTATAAAGCAAGTGACGCCTCTAGTAGTTTGTTACACAAAGTGTTTAAAAGTAATCAGTGATTAAGTGGGCTTAAAAGCTCGGTTCTCATCAGTGCCAGCAACTAGTTATCCTTCTACTTCGCCCGATGTTTAATTTCCTTACAACGAGCCACTGTAATTTTTGCTTCATTGTTTGAGTCAAGAGAAAAGCTAAAAACTTAGTCGTATTCATAAAAAACTTATATAAAATTCTTTTTTCAGTATTTTAAAAATACGCATATAAATAATAATTTTAAATTTATTTATGTCTAAGAATCAATTCAATAAACGCAAGCCGGAAGTTTTTGGTTGTTGAAAGTTACCTTTCACAACTTTGTTAAAGAAAAAACTAATTTAAGTTAAAAAATAAATTTTCGAACTTTGTTCACGTTCTAAATAAACATATTATACTTTCTTCTAAACACAGGTGTTCTTATTTTAAGAAGTCATATACAGGGTGTAGCATTCGACGCTGCCCAAAAACATTGAAAATTAAATAAGTCGTTTTGAACTTTAAATTAAAGTGAAATACCAGTGTCAGGTGGATATACAGGGTGTAGCAATTGACCCTGATCATGATCAGCAGTTTATTGAGCGACTCACAAATCTTTCTCAATAATAAAATTAAAGTGCACAAAGGCCCCAAAAGTCTCAAGCTAAGCTCAAAGCTACACAATAACTAAATTATTTTTAAATAAAAGAGCTCCTTCGAGTTCACAAGTGTTATATATTTCAGGCATCAGTGAAAAAATAAAATTAAAAACTTCATAATTTTCAGTATAAACATAATTTTCGAATTATTTGCCAAATAATACTAAAGAAGTCATTCAGTAACCAAAATTTATCAAAAACTACATTTTTACTAATCAAATTCAAAAAAAATTCAAGAACACTCATTAATTCAAAAATAAACCGAAATTACCGATAATAGCATTTAAACTTTTGAATTAACCATTTTACAGCCGAAACATTACAAATTACAGCCCTAAAAAATAAAGCGTCCATGGTAACTTCAATCTTGTCTAAATTGACCTACGACTCTCCATTCATATCATTTATCTTCTATTTTTACTAAGTTTCATTCATATAATTCAACCTCTAAATTTAATTTCCCAGCCTTTCAATTTAATTTCAATAGGTAACTCATGAACTCTCCGTCCCCGAAATGTAACTTTTTTTATCAAAATTTACTTCCCTTCAGCAAAATGCAGTCGAGATACCTATACGCTAAAGCTCTCGTGTAAAGCTCCGATACACACATTCGCCGTTCGTATCGAAGTGGAGACCTTCGTAAAACATTACCGAACCGAGTAGACGTCAATCAGTCCTAGTCTCGCAGTTAATCTCAAATAACTCAATAGCCATTTCGTGTGGAGTCATGAGACCTACTTCAAAAGATGTCCCTTATATTATGCCCAAATTTCTATATAATTTTCATTTCCAAAAAATTTTGTTTTCAATGAGAAAAACGCTCTCTCGCCGAAAGGAATAGACGGTGCACGGCAACAACGCAGGGATCAACGATCGGGCGAGACTACTGGAACCGGTGAAACGAAACGCTTCTGGCACTATATAAGACCGAGATTTTTACGCACATGCGTGTCAGTTTGCGGTCGACCACTATACGTTACATATCTTCGAGTGTTAGTTTGGCAGTATTAAAGCAAACGTGAAGTGATGTACTAGTAATTTGTGGGTTGTTTAACTAATGTTATTTTAGTACCTCTGGCTGGTTAGTTCTCTATTCCTACTATACACCACCTCATCGTCGCGAGTAAATTCTCTGTAAGTTTGGCAATTCCGAATATTAGTTGTATTTAATACACTGTGTGTTTCTACTTACACCTCATCTTCGCGAGTGAATTTTCCTGTAATCGTAATTCCAGCTGCATCCTTGCGCGATCAAGTAAAAAACGCACTTAGACATCTTCCCTGTCGTGCAATTCATGTGAGAGGTGAATTCACAAAGAAAAGGTACCTAGACCTCTTCGCCGGCGCATAATTCATGTAAACGAGAATTCGCACAGTGAATTTTTTCAGAATCTATATATTATACTACGTTAATTTATTTTTTCACTTCTAAGCTAAGCTAAGATTTTTTTGATAAATCCATATACAGAGTTAAGCTTTTGACCCTGACCATTTCAATGAAAAATAAAACAGAGTTTTTGATTTCTTTAACTACAGAAAATGCACGAGGTACTCCAAGAGTCTCAAGCTACGCTCCAAATTATTACTTTTTTTATTCCCCGAGTATCCCTCGTGTTCACAAGGGAGACCGTATCTACTCGCCTCACATCTTCCAACGGCATGTATATCAGTGTATGCGCGGAAGCTATGCAATCTTAGGCCATGGGTTGTGTAGTGGATATACCATCATTCGGAAAGGACGTAAAGCCGTCGGCCCCTTGTCTATTAAATATTAGGCAAATAAAGAATCCCTACTCCTCGAAAGAAAAGAGATTCAGCAAAATTCTTGATTCGGAGCAGCTCGTCTACAGGCATCGGTGTTAGACCTCAATAACGGAAATAGGCCGACGTTAAATAAATGTCAAAAAAAAAGGTGACTCAGATAATTTTTTTTAAATCTTGGCCGTTTTCTTTTGAAGGTGATGTTTTAGAACAGTCTAGGGTAGATTTTTGTTAATACTTCAGGAACACTTTACGCTACAACGATGAGATTTGGCACGTTATTTAATATAAGTAAGGGCTACTATTTTATGGTATTGACAAATTCAAACAAGGGCGTAAAAATATAAAATTATGGTTTGCTGATAAAAATTACACAAAAGTCCTACCTGTTAAACAACAGGGCCAACTGTTTTTTTTAAATAAAAAAATGGGTTTAAAATAGTTATTGCAGGGTCACAAAATGTCAAAATTTCTAGTTCTTCTAGTTCTTTATAATTATACATATACATATATTCGGGAGTGTTATTCATTTTGTGGTGATGATGAGGAAATCGCTATAGCAGAATGCGGTTGCGGTGAGACGGGCGGAGTTTATGTCACGCCACCTAGTCCGTTCATTACATCGCTCATATGAAAACGAGACAGATGATTGTTATGTTGTTACCGAGCGAATGAATGCATGTGTCCAGAATCGTCTAGTTACAGATTTGTGCCACTTGAGTTGTGGAATATATATTTTGAGTGAAATATTATACGTCCCTAATAGTAATTTTTTATTTGTCTGTTTACTGGTATTTATTCAAAAATAATTGAAGGTGTAATAATATAAAAATGTTTCGACGAGCGAACTGTACAGTTAAATTCGGGTCTGCGTTTGAAACCGCAGCAAGCATCTTGATCTCACGCTTCACCGCACAACTACACTAATTAAAAATTTTCTTTAGTTTGATTTGGAACTGCAACAGGTTTTCCCTCGGAATTTCACATAAGTGTAAGTTACTAATGGAAAACATTGACAATTTATAGTTTTTTCATCAAAAATAAATTCAACAATATGCTGTTTTCCTTGTAAAGGCGCATTATACATTCGCACGAATGGCGAGTCGAATCACAAGGCGAGTGGCCGATCAAATATGTAGTCGGTTCACTCATCATTCGCCTCGTTCCCCACCTTGCCGCTTGTAGCGCTCGCGTCAGAAGCGGATATTTGGAGACGAATCAAAAGCTTGTAGATTTCCACGTCATCGTCGTCCATTCGCCTCGGCTTGATCTGAAACGCGCCCGCCGAGTGTGAAAATGGTCATTTGCGGCTGGAACGAACGTGCGATTGCCTCTCGCGAATGGCAGTGAACGACGAGACGAAACACGAGCGCGTATATGTAAAATAATGCAATATAAAATTCATATAACGATGAGTCACTGATGAAAAATAAAAATCAGTCACGCGAGAAAGTATGTGCGGTGTGGCCTTACCTCTCATGATAAAGATCCTATGAAGACCAGCGAAATAAAGAAGCCACAAAACTCGAGACTGATATTCAGCTAGAAAAATATCTTCAGGACTATATCATTTTAAAAACCTCTTCAGATGCAATGTTACTTTTATAATATAAAAAAATATGCACAAAATAATGCAGATTGAATTGAAAAAAGGAAGTTATGAGCAAGAATCTATTTCCAATCGCTGTTGTAGTTCATGTTCTATTGACGTCTTAAATTAATGACATATTAATGCTAACTGATAATAAATAACGGTCTAGAAAGTTAATATAAATAATTTAGATACTATACTTTTATTTTTAATCGCTTCAGCGGCAAAACCAACATAGCCGTCTAAAAAAATAAATTCCTTTCTTAATAGAGAGTGTTAACTACATTTTAGACCTTGACTTATTTTTAAAAAGCCTTTTAATGAATACCCCACGTAATGAAATGGCTTAATTAATTTTCATCAATTTATATATCTATTCATGTCCCAACAAGGACAAAACTCAATTTTAACGAAAAATATTCAAGCAAGTTTAGTAAAAGACTAAATTATTACGACTTTTGTATAAATTAGGTATGTGAGATATTTTATTAGTTTCTCATACGAATTTGTTAGTATGTATACTAGTGCAGTAAAAAAAACATTTTAATTTGCACATCCTGGATACAGCAACATTATGATTTTATCCTATTTTGGGTATCATCCGGAGTTTATTCCTAAGTTTTGGACCTCGAAAACCTTGTGCCACTTTTTTTTATAAACAATTACAATTCTTTTACCGCGTTTTTCGAGCTTAAAATGTGAATAACTCCGGTTCTATAAGTCGGATTAGGGCAAACTAAAAACGAGTCTCTTCGTAATAAAATTGCCCATAAAACCTCGTTATTTTCAAGTCTCTGAATTACGTGCATAACCTACAAAACTAAAAAAACTAGAAAAAAACAGTATTTTTTTCGTTTTATACCCAAGACCGTCAACCACACCAACTTTTCGGTCTTTTTATTACATAAAAAGTATGTTTTCTGAAAGTTTGATGCAAATTGGTCTAGTTGACGGTCTTGGGATATTAAAATGAAAAAAATATCGGTTTTTTGGGTTTTTTCAGTTTTGTAGGTTATGTACGCACTTCAGAGACTTGAAACCAACGAGTATTTATTGGAAATTTTATTACGAGGAGACTAGTTAGCGGCAGTCGAGAAATGCTTCATTTCCCTGTGTGACGTGCTTGAATTATTGAACGAACTATAATAATTTCTCATGCTAAGGGAAAAATTTATTTAAAAAACTTATATACTAGTTTTTTGTAAAATTTCCTGCTCTTTCGCGTAGTGCTATCCGTTTTTTTTTTCATTATTTTTCGAGATATTAACAAAAAACTTAATTGTTCCGTTTCAGAGGGTTTTTTATAAGGGTTCGCGGGGGTAGATTTTGGTAAACTTTTTTGAGTCACTTCCTATTAGCAAGAAACTAGCCTTTCATGAAACAATTAGCGAGATAACAATTAATTCCGATTTAAAACCCCTGGCAACTGGGCTACTCTTCAAACTCTTTCATTTGACATCCACATTAACGGGGTTGACAAAATGTACATCATCCGCCATCTTGTGGCGGCGGCCATTTTGAAAATATTACAATATTGAGTATTGCATATTGTATTGTCACTAGAACTAAAGGTGTATGCAAAATTTCAGCAAAATCGGTTAGGAGGAACTGGTTCTAATTCAGCTTGCAAGATTTGACCTAAACAAACTAACAAACATTGCAAGTTAATAAAAGCTTGTAATAAAATAGCTTTCAACAAGTAATTGGTTCAATAAAAGTAGAGAGCGTTCTAAGTGTCATAGAACTGCTCAAATAAAGTGATTTCAATTCATTACCTTATCTTAAACAAACAAATCAGAATATAGAAACAAGTAATTTCAAATATTGTCTAAAAGTTATTTGTGGCATTCTACGAATATTCTTTCCTATTATTTGGGTTTTCTACCACATGTATTATTGTGCCCTTCAAAAACAAATCACCGAATCTACAAAATAATAGAATTATTGGAAAAAAGCCTCTGCGCCCGTGACGTTTACGCCAAATGAATAGTCAGAGGTTATGTTTTGCAAATAATATAAATCGGAATAAACACAGAAATAATGTATTTTGCTGACGTTTCGGAAGATATACGTTTTCAAAGCTTTTTTTGGAAGAGCTCTTATTTAAAAGTACGCATTTACATAAATTTAGAAACTTACTAAGGGAAAAACAGATTAGGCAATTACAAAATATAAATAATAATCCTTTAATTGACAGAACTGTCATTAATATGTCAAAAAGACTTTTGTCCATTTCAGACAGGCTTGTCTTATCAAAAGGTTTAAATTTTGCAATAAACCCGAAATCTGTTCCAAAATTTGATATAGTAGCGGCAATAGAGAAAACGGCTCAAAATTTATCAACAGATAGTGGTAATGAATATCTCATACGGGCAAAAATCGCTTTAGAGAAGCAATACAAAATAAATAAAGATAATTTAACTCCAGAAGAAAATGAATTCGATGAAAGTATATTGCCAGCAGACAAAGGTAATGCCACAGTCATTATAGATAAAGATATATATAACACAAAAATCATGACTCTTGTAAATGAGGGACCCTACTCAAAACTAAACAAAGATCCAACAAAATCAATAGAGAGCAAAATTTACAAAACTTTGTTTAAATACAAACATGAATTTAATGATTTTGAACGAAGGAAACTTACACCACATCACAGTAAGCCTCCTCATTTTTATGGCTTACCAAAGACACATAAACAAAATATTCCTTTAAGACCAATTGTTAGTTTTATTAATTCACCATGTCATAATTTGGCAAAATTTTTACTTAAAATTATTGATCCATTATCTGGAAATACCGATTCATATATTAAAAATGGTAAACATTTTATAGAAAAAATTTATGAAAACGATATTCATGAATCACACCTGATGGTTAGTTTTGATGTAGTTATGGCCAGTTTCTGAAACGTTAGATAGAGTTAATTATTTGTTTACTGTCATAGTTACAATTGTGACAATAATTGTTACTATGACATTTATTAATAGATAACTTTATTTTACGTTTCAGAAACTGGCCATTAGTCTTTTTACCAATGTTCCGGTAGATGAGACCTTAAAAATAGTTAAAGACAGGTTGCTAAATGATAATAATTTGGAAACTAGAACTAAATTAAGCGTAAATAGCATAATAGAACTCTTAACAATGTGTATAAAACCAACCTATTTTCAATTGGACAATGAGTTCTATCAGCAGGATTTTGGTATGGCTATGGGGTCTGCATTATCACCAATTTTAAGCAACATATTTATGGAGAACTTTGAGAACACACTTGTTCAAAATTGTATAAACAAACCGGTTGTCTGGTGGAGATATGTTGACGACATCTTTGCAATTTGGCTTTATGGTGTCGATTTACTAGATAATTGTTTGGAAAATTTAAATAGTAAGGAATCGTCTATTAAATCCACATTAGAAATAAAAAGTAGGAATGAACTACCGTTTTTAGATGTTTTAATTAGAAGGGTAAATAATACAATTGAAACAAGCGTTTATAGAAAACCAACACATACTAATATATATCTAAATTTTAACTTAAATCAGTCAATAAATGTTAAAAGGGGTGTTGTAAAATGTTTATACTATAGTGCCAAAATAATTTCATCTAATAATGAAATATGAAATAAGGAGGAAAAATTTATCAAAGAGGTTCTAGTACAAAATCAATATCCTGAAGCCTTTGTTGATAGAGTTTTCATAAATGTTGAAAATAAGGACAATCAGGTACGACAAAAACCTGAACGTCATTATACAGCAATAATTCCTTATGTATATGGATTATCGGAAAAGCTACGCCGTATAGATGACAAATTTGATGTTACGACGATATTACAAACGGGGAACACTTTAAGATCTATTTTAACAAAACAAAACCGATAAACAGGGAGCAGAATTAAAAAAACTGTATTTACAATATCCCGTGCGAATGTGATAAATGTTATGTGGGTGAGTCATCCAGTCCTTTCGGTGTGAGGTTGGATGAGCACAAGAATTACATTAGAAAGAATGAAATTCAGAAATCAAAGATTTGTGAACATGCTTGGGAAAACGGACTAGAATAAACTGGGACTCGGCAAAAATTTTAACAAAAGCAGCAGATACCAAAAAAAGAAAAATTAAAGAATCAGCAATAATCTTATTAAATAAAGACAAGTACGTATCGAATTGTTCTGTAGATATTTGTACAACCTGGCTACCAATGTTAAAAGAAGAACTTAACAAACTCAACATTATCTAAAAGAAAATATCATCAGTTCTATGTTCTGTGTAAGTAGTAAATATTTATGGAAATAACATAAACAGAATCTTAAAGCTGTGTATTTGACATACACAGCAAAATAAGAGTTCTTCCAAAAAAAAGCTTTGAAAACGGAAAGAGATTATTTTCCGAAACGTCAGCAAAATACATTATTTTTGTGTTTATTCCTATTTATATTATTTGCAAAACATAACCACTGACTATTCCTTTGGCGTAAACGTCACGGGCGCAGAGGCTTTTTTCCAATAATTCTATTATTTTGTAAATTCGGTGATTTGTTTTTGAAGAGGACAATAACACATGTGGTAGAAAACCCAAATAATAGGAAAGAATATAAGTAATTTCAAACTTTACATGAAATAATCTGGGAAAATAATAACAGAAATGGGTTACACTACTACAAACCCAACATAATTTGGGTCCTAATCAGTACAAAAATTAGACAATTACGTAAATTGCCAATTTGTTTATTTAACTAAAATTAGCCTAAAATTAATATAAATAATTACAGGGTGTGATTAAGGATGTGAGTGGTTAGTTACCGACTAGGATTTTCACTATAAATCAATAAGGAGGATTTGGGCTGTCTTAGTATCAAAATAAACAGAACAATAATCTAAATTTAGAATATCAGTGTTTTATGAATTATATACAAAAATAAAAAAAAAGAAGAAAAGAGAAAAATATTTCTATAGAAACTTAGATTATTCCTTTGTTTATGTTGGTGTCAAATAACTTTTTTTAGTTTCCATTAACAGCCGGATAAGAGCAGATTTAAAATTTGCAGATTTCTTGGGTTCAGAAAATTTGTTGTGAAAATTCTATTTCTCAAACAATTTATTTTTTGCCGAAATATATGTTGATAAAACTAATTAATAGACAATTAGTTTAACTTGAATTTCAGTGAGCCGGGTGAGAGCCGATATAAGATTTCGACGACGCGACCGACGAGAAGACAAGTACACGATTGCTAATAATGATGTGTAATGATTAATGATAAATACCTACTAAAATATAAAATTTACATGTCATTTTACGCAAGAATTTCTTAGGTCCTGAATTTGAAATTATCCGTAATTTTATTAATTTCGATTTACTCAGAATGTATCTTTTCTGTATATTTGATCTAAAAGTTAAATATTCTTCATTTCTACCTTCACATTTCATGAAGTTGTAATAAGAGCTTTTTTGTTACAGGTGTTTTTGGGGCTGCTGCTTAATTCCCTGCTGTATAGATAAATGCATGGATGTATCACACACCTGTCCAAATTGCGACTCATACCTTGGAACTTTCAAAAGATAAAAACTCATTATATATGAAATAAACGATTACATGCAATAATTTTAAAAAAAATAATGTACAAGTTTTAATACATGCCAATTTTTCTTCTGCCGGGTCGGCAATTTTCTATGATATAAAGGAGGCTACAAAATTATCAGTTGATAGTAGTGTAATGTTAATTTTCATTTTCAAGCTCAAATATTAATGACAAAGTAACACATTTCAGTAAACTTTTTTTTGTCTTGTCTTAGGCAATTATACAATAATTGTATGTACACTTATGTATCTATATGTATATAATATTTTTTATTTATGTATTAATTATAATTTATTTTAAGAAGCCTACATATTATGTGAACTTCGCATGTCAAATAGTTCATTATATGGATAATAATTGTCAAAACCATATTAAGAAATTCAATTCTGATTAAGTTACATTTTTGATTACCGAAAAATTACTTAGCAAAACGTATAAAATTCTAACAAATGTCTATATATTTTGGTTCAGATACAGATACCTACCACTCGAATAATGAGTCAATGAAGTAAATCACATATTAACGTGATTTTGTTTTAATTTTTCTGAACATTTGACTTGCCAAGTTTATATCTGGGATAGATTATAAATTTGTTTTAAGTATTTATCAAAAGTTAAATCAACATTTTTTTTTTAAATCTTAAACAAAACAATTCAATTCTATCAAAATTGTTGCACGTCACGTCCTCTAAAATATTCTGATTGAAAATTGCTTATTCTGTGGTAGATATGGAAAAAATATTAAAATAATTAACTTGGTAGATTGATGAATTATTATAGTTATAACATTCAGACTTGATATATCGAGTTTAGGAGTGCTTAATATGTACTAGTTAATATTTATCTAGCATCAGCCAATTTTCTATGCGAACGATTGAAAATACTAACATGGAATATCAATAGCTTATTCACACCATAGCAATAATCAAACATCACATGAGATTCGATCAAAAATGTGCGTGACATTCAGTGACAATTGAAACCTGCACATGTATTCCATTTTATTGATGTTAAGAAGGATCTGTTACACTAAACTTGAACTGATTGTTGGCCAATCAATTTGGAAACATTCTGTCTACTATTCCCAACATTTTTCAATTTGATGAACTTTTTTGTACATAGTGTGTTATATTTATTTTGTAAGGAAATCGGAGAATATATGTTTAATATTTTAAGCTGTTAACATGTTATTAATAAAGTTAAATGTTTCCGAGTTTTTGATATTTTTCTTAATACATATGTAAAAGGAAACACCAGCTCATTGTATAGTCGAGGAAATCGCTATAATAGATTGTGGTCGCGGTGAGAAGGACGGAGTTTATATCTCACCATCTAGTCCGTCCTTTACATCGCTTACGTGAGAATGAAACTTCTCGACCTCTCGTCTCACCACGACCGCATTCCACTATGCCAATTTGCCGCGACTATATTCACATAAACGTAAGTTGCCATTTAACAAATAGGTAAACAGATC
Organism: Leptura quadrifasciata; assembly: GCA_963675555.1. Taxonomy (NCBI): domain Eukaryota; kingdom Metazoa; phylum Arthropoda; class Insecta; order Coleoptera; family Cerambycidae; genus Leptura; species Leptura quadrifasciata. The sequence continues at coordinate 154,594,711 of OY776673.1, forward strand.
CATAAAACTCTTGGTTTACTTAACACTATTCGCAGGTTATTGGTAGAAGTTGTGTGGCCTCTTTGCACTAAATGACGCTAATAACAAATATTTTTAATGGACTCGTCACCATGTTTTTATTAGATAAAAGGTAATCTACTATAAATTTTCCAATATTTTCTTTAATATCTCTTATGAAGGAGCGCTTGATTTTCGAGCTACTTTATTAGTGTTTACAATAATTCTGCCTGCGCAAGTAAATTTTGAGCCTCCAATCAGCCTCTGAAAACCATGTTGCATGACAACATGCAATGCAATGACTCTGTTTCGTAATTTGAAATATATATTCCTTTCAATTCTCCTAAAGTGATACAGAGGGCCTACCAACTAAGGGGGGGGGGGGCATTGGACACAGTTGCCCCCGTCCCGGACTTTAAAGGGTAGTTCTATAATTGAATAAAATGTCCCATACCCAGCAAAGAGAGTAGAAAGACCAGACTGCTCAATATTTTATGTAACTTCTGCAATTGACTCAAAATAATACAGAGCAAATAGCAATCTGTGATTGTTATTTAATATTTACGGTTTTTTATTACAAAATTCTTTCTTGATAATTATCTGATAATACTTTATTCTAGTTAAATTCCAGTATTTCCCACTGTCAACCTCGAAAATCTATAAATTAATGTTTTATTAAATTTCTTCAATGCTCAGGCACAAAGTATTTCTCAATATTTAGAGATGAATTTTTCGCAATTTGCACAAAAAAAGGAAAATCTGTTTGCTTGATGAAATCTCTTTCAGAAAGAAAATAATTTTGCTCTAACATGTTGCTTTCGGTAGTAACTTTGCTATGAAACTAAAACATAGTTCGTAGTTTTCACGACAGACTATACGATAGAAAATATAGTATGTGACATCATTGCATGAAACCAAAACATGAACGTATTTTGGAAGGTAGGTACATAAGTCTAGTTACCTTCTTCTGGTAACAACAAAGATTAAATAACATGATATGACACTACTTTCTAAGAGAAAGTTATTTTCGAGATAGATAAAAATATCTTACAAATTAAAGCGATTTAAAGGGCCAGCTCTGTACTATACATGTAGGTTCAGCATTTGGGGCAAAACTAATTTTTTTCAAATAGAACCATATCGGTATCTAGGGTAGTACTATTAATAAGGAATTTATTCATATGTCGTAATAAAATGTGCGATAAATACAAATAAAATTACAGCTAAAAGAAAATAAGAAAATACAATTTTATTCTAATTACCTTGTTACACATAAGGTGGTTTTGGAATACAGAAAATTAACACAAAACATTACAACGTTGTTCAAAATGCTGTCCATTAACGTCAATGCACTTCTGAACTCGCATAGCTATTTCTCGAAGAGAAACCAATTGCTGGGCCGTTATGCTATTAATCGTCTTACTCGTAGCTCCAGGTCTTCACGGGTTGTAACGGCGGTTGCATAGACAATATTTTTTAAATGACCCCAAACAAAGAAATCAAGGGGCGTTAAATCAGGTGACCTTGGAGGCCACCTCACAGGAGCATTCGTCAAAATTACGTTTTCTCCGAATCTCCGTTGGAGGTAATCAATTACTATCCTTGAATTATGGGGAGGATCGCCATCTTATTAGAAATATAGTCCCTCCCCTAAATCTAAAGGTCTCAATCTCATTTTCCAGAATCTCAAGTATCTGGCACCAGTCAAGAGGTCCTTCAAATATTATTGGATCAATGATTCTACTACCGATTATCCCAAGCCAAACATTGAAACCGAACCGCACTTGAAAGTTACCCTCCCGTAATAAATTTTGATTTTCTTGTGGCCAATATTTTGTCGGTTAAATAATCCCAAATTTGTAAACCATTGTTTGGCTGCACGTTATTATACAAAATCCAATTGCAATATTCCATCCTACGTTCGTATTCACTTTCGTACAAATGCTGGTGCAATTGATATTCAAAAGGTTTATAGTGGCATTTGTGCAAAATTCGGCTTACTGTTTGGTGACTGTGATGTCGAATTCAAACCCAACTTGCCTTAAAGAAACAGTCTTATCAAATTCTATTCGAGCCAAAACATTAATTTCCGTTCCTTCGTCAATAATGAAGTTTTCTTCGGGATCATTGTTGGGCTCTATTCGGAATTGGTTTTCAACACGTTTGAAATAATTTTTCGCTGGACATTGCCTATCTGGATATCGTTGTGCTTAAAGGTCGGTAGCCGCAACTGCATTTCTTTTATATTCCCCATAAATAATTAACATGTCCACTTTTTCATCTCTTGTATAAATTTGCGACACAATTAACAAGAATTTTAAACAATTTTTAAAGACACAATAAAAACACCGTTAAACCAACAAATGTTTGACAAGCTAAATATTTCATTGTTTTCAAAGCCACCTTAGTTACTTCTTAACATTTAATTAGAACAAAATTGTATGTTCTTATTTTATTTTAGCTGTAATTTTGTTTGTATTTATCGCACATTTTAATACGACATATGAATAAATTATTTATTAATAGTACTAATAAATAGTACGAGGGTACCGATATGGTTCCATTTGAAAAAAAAATGAGTTTTGCCTCAAAAACAATTTTGGTGAATTTTATTTGCTCATAAATCACGTAATTTACTGTTTTAACGAGATATCGATTTTTGTAGCATTACAGGGGTCATTTAGAATAAATCGGAACCGTCATGGTACTACACTTAAATGAAAAACTAAAAATTATATTATAAAAAAAATTGATGTTTGAAATATCACTTATTAGGCATTGTTGGATTCAGAAAATTATGCAGAATTCAAAAATGCAATAATATACAGGGTGTGCCGCTTATAATGTATGTAGTATGTCCTAAATTTTAATCAATTATCTTCAAAACTAATGGAGAAAAGAGGGTATATCATGATCCTGTTACACCCGATATAAAACTGCTGGATAATTCAATCTACGCTACTGGCATATATTGGCTAACTAATGAGAATCCTGTGCCAATTTTTCTGTGGTTTTCATTGGTTAACTAGTAGAAGATACGTACAACAAGTTTGTACCATGTGAAGACGACATAAGTGCATACATTGTGTTTTATGAATAAGGATGAACGTTTGTCTATGAATATTGCATGCAAATTATACGTTAACTATCCTACTATCCTACCAATTTAATAAGATGGGGTCATTGAATACAACGGTGAAAGATCAAAGGAAGTCGACAGACTGTCGTATCGTGTCTTTATAAATAATATCTATATATTTAATCTTTGATAATAACTTAAAACACTGAAATAGGTACATGAATTTGGTCTCGTAAGGTAAATATTTGTCCTTTATTTAACTTTGGTAAATCACTTTAACTATTGTGTTGGAGCAGATATGGTGGCGACTCCACCTACCAGCGTACCCAGTGTGACGGAAACCATTTATTAGAGTCAATTCAGCTAGCTTCCTATATCTCCTTTGCAGTAAAATTAGGCCAAGATTTAGCGTACTGCGAACCCTCTACTCATGCGCCAAACTTTTGACGATGTATATTCATGGTTGGTGTATGCGTATTATCGAATTACAAATGTATTCCGCTGTGACATACATTATTAAAAGTTCATGTATTCGACAAAATGATAACATGCATCCTGGTTTAATCATCTGTTAGGGATCAGTATAGATAGATAGATAGATAAACAGAGGAGCTGGTTATTTAGCCTTTACCACCGCGACCTTTTCAGATCTTTTGTGGTGCTCCTAGAATACATTTCTTATAGTACCTCATCCAGCTTTGTCCTTTGTACTAGACTACACAGCTTTGATAAAGGCCCTTTGGTATAGCTGTCTACCTTTGGTTTTTCTTCTCCGAGTGCTTGGAATCTCAGTCTCGCCAGGCACAGTGGCACAAAACGTGAACTGAGGTTTCCTCTTCCTCTTGACAGAACTTGCATGTTGCGTCCTCTGCTAGGCTCATTAGACTCATGTGTCTATTGAGCCGGCAGTGCCCAGTTAGAAGGTTCTGTAACAGTAACGGTAGCGGAGCGTTTTATGTTACGTCAGCTGAATGCGACCAGTATATAGAGACCACCCTTACGGTTAGTTCTCATAACTGCGGATTGCGAATTTCCGCTTGCGGATTTTGTTTAATTCGGCATATGCGTTCCAGGAGAACTTAATTTGCTAATTTAGAACGTTAAGTAAACGAATTGTCTTACAAACATTTCGCTACACCTTCAAGAAAATTAGACTGTTTTAAAACAAATTTCATAAAACTCCGCACCAAGAAATTCACAATCCGCAACTATCTGAACGAGGATTTATAAAGTAGAGACTGGCCACTCGGCCCCCACTCCGCCCAATTGGATGCATCATGGCGGCGATGCGATGGTTTCAGTGTGAGCGTCACCTAGCGTCTAGGTGGTGGTGGCATCAGTGTGTTTACCAGACAGTTGGAATAGAATAGAGTAATAAAGTGGGCGTGACAACTAGCCCCGCCCGCAGCTCCATATATTCAATTAATGCAGTATATCAAACAACTCAAGTAGCGGCATACATAGATTATATCTCTATTCTATTCCAATTCTCTGGTGTTTACAACGTAACGCAAGTGTCAAATGTTTTAACAAACAAAAGTGTTTTAACAAAGTGGAAAAATATATGTACGTAATAACATTACCATTAATTGTTTCGTGGCCAAATCAATCATAACATACTGTTATTTTAATTTTAATCTGTTACATTCAGTCTAATGACACTATCCTCGTCAAATTAAAAGCAACCCCCCCCCCCTGCCGCCATTATGCAACCACTTTTCATACGGATCAATCAGTGCCTCCCACTCGAGTGGAAAGTCTCTACTTTATAGGATCTCTACCTCAGATAAACAAAGACATATTCAGCGCTCGGCGGGGCACATAGCCCGGAGAGTAGCTGTTGGTTGCAGTCTGGTTACTTGTTTGTCTGAGATCGCTACTAGACAGCTTCATATTCCGCCATCTAATAGCGTCAGTAGAAAATGAGGTATCTGTCATCCAGTGTTGCTATGTTGTCTACATAGATACATTTGTCGGCTTGATCACCGAGTCCTGTAATAATTAATTACTTAAGAATTTACATATACATGTAACTTTTGGCAAAGGTGTAGTGCTGCCATAAATAAAAAACAATTTCATTTGTAGATTGCCCACACATAATTTATATTGGCACTGGTATTTTAAATTGTGTGGCGTTAAGTTGCCACCCAATTGGTAGAATATCAACAAATATTTCCTTTTATCATTCATTGGCTGACGATTAAATTGTATAATCAGATTATTGTTTTGTCATTTTAAGTGCAAAGCATAATGAATAATGGCGTGAACCTGAAAATGCCAGTTTATTTATGTTGGCAGTAACTACAAATCACGAAAACGTAAGAAAAATATATATTGTTAATTTAATCAAAGATAACTATAAAACATTATGAGAATAATAAAGACAAATATGTCAATTATTGCGCGAGTAGTGTACAAATGAGAAGACCTCTGGGTCCTAATTCTCGAAATCAGGAAACAGCGTTCTCATGAGATAAATTGGCGTGCTTCTCCTGAAAAGCCTAGAACCGTATTCTTGAACAAAAGTGGTCATTAAAATCGCCCGATAGTAAGAGAATACGCTTCTCCTGCTATTTTTGAGGGAACGGAGCAATTGCGTAAGAGAATACCAATAGAGTTTAGCAATTGTCATTACTAATTGTGCCACCTTTCATTTCCGATTTAGCGGGTACAATCCACGATGCGCATAAAATGCCATCCTTCCTTTTTCCATCGCGGTACTGAACGATATTTTAGCTACTGCCTCTTTCACTTAATAATCATTTGAAAATTACATATTCGAAAAATTCTCAAATGTTATCTGGCAACATTGCATCATCTGTTCTCTTCAACGTGATTCATCGCCTATGCTCGAGAATACCGATTTCAGAGCCAACGGGATGTGAACGATCATTTCGGTGATGTGAACGTTCCCGTTCTCTTACGTTTGAGAATAAGGATCCAGAGCACTAGCAGGAGCGGGAGCAGCGATCAGATTAGGGGTGGGGTAATTAATGTGGTGGGGATCTCGCAGCGGAGAGGGAGTAGTGAGCAGATACCTAATGATAGAGACTCGGAGCTGAGCAGTGAACATTTGTGTTCAAGGTCAAAGAGGTAGGGAAAGGGATAATTAGTGTGATGGAAGGTAATTAGAGCGGTGGGGGGGTAATTAGAGTGGTGACTCCGAGTAGATTGAAAGGCGGGATCAAAGTCAAGCAGTACTGAGTGGTGGTGGCGGTATTCTCTCAAGGTCAAAAGGTGTTCCCACAGCGCGTGGCCGGAATCTATTCAAGGTCGAGTAGCATACGTAAAGGATGTAACAGGATCAAGGCCCAGTACAGGGCGGAGTCGCTGTTAGTGGGTCAAAGTCGAGTACTTAGAGTGGGGAGGTAATTAAAGTGGTGAGTTCTACTAACAAAATGCAATGTTTCTGCATCACACAATTAAAACCTCTGTTAAAATATGATTGTTAAATACGACATGTTCTCTATTAGTACGAGAGCTAGCAACGTCGCCAAAACAATGATTTTAGGAATGCTAGTTTTTTTATATCTTCTCTCTTGCACTATCTGGGTAGGCATGAGGGCGGTCTGGCTGGCGGGAAAGGTTGCTTTTACCTGTGCGCTTAACATTTATACAGGTAAAAAATTTAATTTTTAAAATAATGTTAGGTACAAATTTTTTTTCATTGGTTTTTTTTGACTTTCAAGAACACAAATTTATTGCCAGATATTTTCGTCATTGATTACACCCTATTTTATAATAATTAAAAAAAAATAAAGAATTTCAGTATTGCCAAAATTTTGATATGCTGTAATTTAGCTATAAAAATACTTAAAATTAATTTGCCAGACAATAATTCGATTATATAAAAGGAACCAGACCAATTTAAGTAGGGGAGACTAGAGAGCAAGTGTGCTAGAAGAATAGTCGATTATGCGTTGGTAGCGCGAGAGACAGGCAGTGAAATTTGGTACGGCTGCGGCTGCTAGTTTTTAAACCGTCGTCGCCGTCGTCCCTACAACCGCGTGTCTGTACCTTAAAAATTTTAATTTGTACCTGTATACATGTTAGGCGCATGGGCAAACGCAACATCGTCCGCCAGCCAGACTGCACTCATACCCAAGGTTTGTATTACAAACCTTGACTCATACCTGCCCAGATAGTGCAAGGAAGGGGACATAAAAAAACTAGCCTTCTTAAAATTCTCTCTCGAAAACGTTGGCAGCTCTTAGACTATATATTCAATGTGCGCATTTGTGTGCGCTTTGTGGTAAAATTTTAATCGAAACTCTGAAATCAACATTAATTTAAGGTCACTTTTATTCAAATCCTATGGTTAGTCTTTTAGACATTGTTGTTCATAATGCAAACACGTGCAATATTTATGTAATTCTATTGTTTATAACTGTAGACGCATTATTATTATTATTATTATTATTATTATTAGCCGTTACTCGAGTCCGAGTATAAAAATGTTACAGTCGATAAATTGTGTACAATAAAAAACAAGTAACAGGTGTAGTTTATTGTAATTCCCATTCATCTACGGTGCACACGACTATGGCTATAGAGGCCAATTCGGGAGAGCACATGTCGACCGCAGTCAGGACAAACATAGACCTGGTTCGGTCTTGGATTCGGCCTTCTTGCAGCAACATTTCCTTGATAGCTGGCCACAACCCCTCGCCATTCGGTTCTGTCCGCTGCAAGTTGTTCCCATTGCTCGTCTGCAATACCGCAGGATTTTAGATTTTCATGGAGAGCGTCTTTGAACCTCTTTCGTTGACCGCCACGCCTTCTTCTACCGCTTAGCAATTCACCATAAAGTGTACATTTAGGAAGGCGGTTATCATGCATACGATGAACGTGACCTGCCCATCTTAGGCGTGCTCTTGAAATAAGCACCTCAATTGGAAGGCTGTTTGCTCTCCTGAGTACTTCCACGTTTGATATGTGATGGAACCAACGGATTTTCATCATACTTCTGAGGTGTCTTTGCTGAAAACGTTCTAATTCTTTCACATGACGACGGTAAGTGACCCAGCTTTCACATCCATATAGCAGTGTTGGAATGACAACTGCTCTGTAGACAGCCATTTTCGTTGACAAAGCAAGGTCGTGGTTGTCAAATACTCTCTCTCTAAGACCCCAGAGTGCTCTAGATGCAGCGTTAATTCTATTGCGAATCTCGCTGTCCATGTTTGCTTTGTCATTAACAACGTTGCCTAAGTAATTGAACTGATCCACCACTTCAAGAGAATTTCCGTTAAGTGTAATGTCTATTTGGTTCACTTGATGAGGAGTTGACATAATCTTAGTCTTTCCAATGTTGATTTTAAGTCCCAAGGAATCATAGCTCTGGGCATACACATCTAAAAGTTCTTGAAGCTCTTCCGGCGTAGAGGCTAAAAGTGCACAGTCATCCGCATACTGGAGATCACAAATGAATCGTGTGCGTGTCTTCGTGAAAGCTCTAAAGCGCCCTATGTTAAAGAGACCGCCATCAAAACGGTATCTGAGACCTATTCCTCTGACTGTCAGTTTGTTGTCAACAATAATTGTTAGAGCAGTGGTAAACAAATTAAAGAGTAGGGGTGCTAGGACACATCCCTGCCTAACTCCAGTGAGGGTTTGGAAAGGTTCGGTTGCCTCATTATTATACATAACCTGGGCGTTGTTGTTTGTATGTAGACTGCGACATACTTCCACAAATTTTCTAGGGATACCTAAGCGGAACATAATTTTCCAGAGCACTTCCCTGTCCACCGAGTCAAACGCCTTGGTTAAATCAATGAAGGCCATGTGAATTTCTCCTTGATGTTCGAGTGCTTTTTCTTGAAGCTGTTTAAGTGTGAAGATTAAATCCGATGTGCCTCGGTTTGGTCTAAAGCCACTCTGTGTTTCAGGAAGTAACTTTTCCATAACAGGTGTTAGCCTATTTGCCATCGCTTTAGTGAGTATCTTCCCTCCAACAGCCATGAGAGCTATACCCCTGTAATTTCCACAGTCCGCAGCGCTCCCTTTGTTTTTGAAGAGGTTGATTAAAAGTGTATCACGAAACTCCTGCGGAGCTTGACCACTTTCCCACACGACATCAAACAGTTTTTTGAGGTAGGGTATGAGCTCTGACGACACAGCTTTAAAGATCTCAGCTGGGAGTGAGTCGGCGCCGGGAGATTTGTTATTTTTTAGCTGCCCAATGGCGGTTAAGATCTCTTCCGTTGTTAGTGGCTTATCTAAGTCTTCGAAGGTGTCGTATTGAGGGATAAGATTTATAATATCGTGATCGGCTTGACTTTGCTGGTTAAGAATGTTAGAGTAGTGTTCTTTCCATCGGGCTCTTATTTCCTGGTCTTCTTTGAGGAGATTTCCATTTAAATCTTTAATAGGGCACATATTTTTCCGACTGGGGCCGTACACTGCTTTTACTCCTTGAAAAAAATTCCTGTAGTCGTGTGAATCGGCGTACCTTTGAATTTCTCTGGCCTTGCTTGCCCACCACTCGTTCTTTATTCTTCTGATTTCGCGTTGCGTTTCATACTTAGATTGGGTAAAAGCTTCTGCTTTTGATGAGTCGTTGGGGTGGTTGATAGCGATAGGCAATATGTTTGCGGTCAAGAAGTTCTTGTATAAAAGCTTCATTATCATTGAACCAGTCCTCCTGTTTTTTACTTGCTACAGTGCCAAGAATTTCCTCACTCGCCCTTTTTAAACTGTCTTTAATTTGTGTCCAGGTAGCAGCGACATCTACAGAATTGGTTTCTTCTAGTGCACTCAAATTCTCTTGAACTTTTTGCTTTAGCTGTTCGACGGTTTGTTGGTCACGCAATTTACTAATACAGAGACGGGGTCTACGTTTTACTTGAGTTCTTCGGTGTTTGGGTCTCATAACAATTTTCATTTTAGAGACAACAGGACGATGATCGGTCCAACATTCGCTATCAATGCGCGCCTTTGTAATTTGGACGTCCTTGAGATGCTTCCTACGTACGATAACATAGTCCAGTAGATGCCAGTGACCTGATCTGGGGTGACGCCAGGTGCCTTTAAATTTATCCTTTTGTCGGAAAATGGTGTTTGTTATAACTAGATCATGTTCGGCGCATTTAGTTAGGAGTAGTTGACCGTTAGCGTTCATGTTGCCCAAACCGTTCTTGCCTATGATGCCTGGCCAGGTGTCTGCATCTCTCCCTACTCTAGCGTTAAAATCGCCAAGAATAACGAGTCGTTCCGTTTTAGGTATTCTACAGAGGGTTTCTTCCAGCTGTTGATAGAAGCTTTCCTTGGTTTCATGACTTGCATCCAGAGTGGGAGCGTAGGCGCTTATTAGATTTACCGCGTTGCCATCTGATAGCTCATAGCGTAGCAGCATTAGACGCTCGGATAGGCCTTGTGGTACTTGTGTTAAGTTGGATACAAGTTGATTCCGAACGGCAAATCCTACTCCATGTTGTCTTCTTGAATTGGTGGGAAGACCTTTCCAATAGAAGGTGTAGTACTTTTCTGTGAGAGAGCCTTCCTCCAAAAATCGAGTTTCGCTGAGAGCTGCAACGTCAACATTGAGTCGGTGAAGTTCTCTATCTATTAGAGCAGTTCTTCTTTCAGGCCGATCGGTGCGAGTGCTGTCGTTCAAAGTACGAACATTCCAAGCGCCGTAGATGAAAGAATTCGTTTTGTTGGATTTAACTTGTTGGTGTTTTTTCGACATTCGATGAGGTGTCCCTGTGGGCACCCTCCCCCGGAGATCCGATCGGGAGGGTATTTTACCTCCGGATGATTTTGTCCCACTTGAACGCTCCATCATTTTTTTAAAGCCTTAATCGACTGAAAACGAAGCTGCATTTGAAGTTTTAGCTGGAGCAGGTATGCAACTGACCAGCTCGGTTGCGGAAGGCGAGTGGTGTGGTCCCATGGCACAGAAGGAGACTGCGACGATGGGGTAACCAAACGATTCCAAAAGCAACCTTTGTGTGCGGTGGGTTATTTTTACCGCACTCTTCGTGAGAAGGTGGATGTGCTCACGGCAAAAGGTAAGGGTTATTCCGCCCTTACTCGGTCGTTAGAGCCTCGTTAGTGAAAACAGGGTGCACCAAGTTCAAATTGAACTCATCGCGAAGGTGAGGTTAACAATTGAGTAGGAGAGGCTATTACTTGCGCTTCACTACCCCATTACTAGGTGGCGTGTATCATGCTTGGGACACAGTACGCGCGGTAACTTCGCCATCTTAGGACTCTTGGATCCATTCGGTCGTAAAGCCATCGGTGCAGACCTATGCTTTGATAATGTTACAGACATTTTGATACGTTCGATGATTTAAGGCTAAGGGCCGGTTTATCAATGTAGGGGTTAACTCATAACTAGAGGATAAATGTTAAACAAAACAATAGACATCTATTGTTTTCTTTGACATGTATCTAGGTAAGAGTTAACCCTATATTGAGAAACCGTTCCTAAGTGCGAAAAAGAGATTAGTAATCATTTTATTTCATTATAGATATTACAGTTCACTCCACTTTCGCATAAAGTTATAACATCATCTAATATTAATTAAGCCACGTTGATAGGTCTTAATTGCATTTTGACAAAATGTCGTTGAAGGACCTTTGTATTTGTACGTAAAAATAATTAATTTGCTGGAGAGTGACAACTTGGAGCATCAATTATCTCTCGAGAGGATGTATGGGTCCATTATCAAAATCTTTAAAAGTGATGTCATCTACTTCAGAGGTAAAGGTGTTTGTGTGATGCAGAAACATTGCATTTTGTTTATATTAGTAGAGCTCACCACTTTAATTACCTCCCCACACTAAGTACTAGACATTGATCCACTAACAGCGACTCCGCCCTGTATCGGGCCTTGATCCTGTTACATCCACGTGTGCCACTCGACCTTGAATAGATTCCGGTCACGCGCTGTGGGAACACCTGTTGACCTTGAGGGAATGCCGCCACCACCACTCAGTAGTGCTTGACTTTGATCCCGCCTTCCTATATACTCGGAGTCACCACTCTAATTACCCCCCCACCGCTCTAATTACCTTCCATCACACTAATTATCCCTTTCCCTACCTCTTTGACCTTGAACACAAATGTTCACTGCTCAGCTCCGAGTCTCTATCATTAGGTATCTGATCACTACTCCCTCTTCGCTCCGAGATCCCCACCACATTAATTACCCCACCCCTAATCTGATCGCTGCTCCCGCTCCTGCTAGTGCTCTGGGTCCTTATTCTCAAACGTAAGAGAACGGGAACGTTCACATCACCGAAATGATCGTTCACATCCCCTTGGCTCTGAAATCAGTATTTTCGAGCATAGGCGATGAATCACGTTAAGGGAACAGATGATGCAATGTTGCCAGATAACATTTGGTAATTTTTCGAATATGTAATTTTCAAATGATTATTAAGTAAAAGCGGCAGTCGCTGAAAGATTGTTTAGTACCGCGATGGAAAAAGGAAGGATGGCATTTTATGCGCATCGTGGATTGCACCCGCGAAATCGAAAATTAAAAGTGGCACAATTCTATCAAAAAGGGCATTTCTTGACACATTTGGATAAAAATAAAATATAAATCTAAGGTTAGAAACCAGTAGTAATGACATTTGCTAAACTCTATTGGTATTCTCCTACGCGATTGCTCCGTTCCCTCAAAAATAGCAGGAGAAGCGTGTTCTCTTACTATCGGGCGATTTTAATGACCACTTGTGTTCAAGAATACGGTTCTAGGCTTTTCAGGAGAACTACGCCAATTTATCTCATGAGAACGCTGTTTCCTGATTTCGAGAATTAGGACGCAGAGGTCTTCTCATTTGTACACTACTCGCGCAATAATTGACATATTTGTCTTTATTATTCTCATACTGTTTTATAGTTATCTTTGATTAAATCAACAATATATATTTTTCTTACGTTTTCGTGATTTGTGGTTACTGCCAACATAAATAAACTGGCATTTTCAGGTTCACGCCATTATGCATTATGCTTTGCACTTAAAATGACAAAACAATAATCTGATTATACAATTTAATCGTCAGCCAATGAATGATAAAAGGAAATATTTGTTGATATTCTACCAATTGGGTGACAACTTAACGCCACACAATTTAAAATACCAGTGCCAATATAAATTATGTGTGGGCAATCTACAAATGAAATTGTTTTTTATTTATGGCAGCACTACACCTTTGCCAAAAGTTACATGTATATGTAAATTCTTAAGTAATTAATTATTACAGGACTCGGTGATCAAGCCGACAAATGTATCTATGTAGACAACATAGCAACACTGGATGACAGATACCTCATTTTCTACTGACGCTATTAGATGGCGGAATATGAAGCTGTCTAGTAGCGATCTCAGACAAACAAGTAACCAGACTGCAACCAACAGCTACTCTCCGGGCTATGTGCCCCGCCGAGCACTGAATATGTCTTTGTTTATCTGAGGTAGAGATCCTATAAAGTAGAGACTTTCCACTCGAGTGGGAGGCACTGATTGATCCGTGTGAAAAGTGGTTGCATAATGGCGGCGGGGGTGTTGCTATTATTTTGACGAGGATAGTGTCATTAGACTGAATGTAACAGATTAAAATTAAAATAACAGTATGTTATGACTGATTTGGTCACGAAACAATTAATGGTAATGTTATAACGTACATATATTTTTCCACTTTGTTGAAACAAATTTGACACTTGTGTTACGTTGCAAACACCAGAGAGTTGGAATGGACTAGAGATATAATCTGTATATGCCGCTACTTGAGTTATTTGGCATACTACATTAATTGAATATATGGATCTGCGGGGCGATGGTGGAACTATTTTCCCACTTCTTGCCGGATACTATCGACGCGGTTGTTTAATGTTTTTGCCATTTTCGTAACTGGGTAAACAAATTTGTCTCGGGGCTAGTTGTCACGCCCACTTTATTACTCTATTCTATTCCAACTCTCTGGTAAACACACCGATGCCACCACCACCTAGATGCTAGGTGGGGTTGCTGATGCTTACGCTCTAGAGTCCCTACACACGCTCACACTGAAACCATCGCATCGCCGCCATGATGCATCCAATTGGGCGGAGTGGGGACCGAGTGGCCAGTCTCTACTTTATAAATCCTCGTTCAGATAGTTGCGGATTGTGAATTTTTTGGTGCGGATTTTTATAAAATTTGTTTTAAACCAGTCTGATTTTCTTGCAGGTGTAGCGAAATGTTCGTAAGACAGTTCGCTTACTTAACGTTAACCAGAAGTTAAATTAGCAAATTAAGTTCTCCTGGAACGCATATGTCGAATTAAACAAAATCCGTAAGCGGAAATTCGCAATCCGCAGTTATGAGAACTAACCGTAATGGTGGTCTCTATATACTGGTCGCATTCAGCGGACGTAGCATAAAACGCCCCGCTACCGCTACTGTTACAGAACCATTGAAACGTTCTCTGAAATAACAATTTTTGTGCAATGGTCAAATGTCAAAATATACGTGTTTCTTTTTCATTTGAAATTTGAAAATAATTTTACAACTTTAAGGAAGTTTCTTATGGCAAGCACCTTTTTATCGAACCTTTGGGTAAAACGACTTTTTTATTAATGCCTTTTTTATATTTACGTCCTGGCGAAGTTTAGCTGCTATAGCTACTCTTCCACTCAAACAGGACGGTGAAATGAGATGCCGTTCACCCATCCAAGTGACGGACTCGACTAACGCGGCTTAACTTCGCCCATCGAGGTCTCAGCGCTTAAACCGATGACGGTACCTCACTTTCAGTATTTTAGGTTAGATATATGTGAGCCGAAGGTATAGCATCAAAAGTATATAACAAATTGTTTTGTATCCATTTTGTTTATTTTTCGAATTTTCCTCGCAACTGCTCACCGCTCACAACTTATAGCACAAATGCTTTACGCTACTAAAAATGGTGACCGCTACTTAACATGTTGAGAAAATAGCGTATCCGTCAGAGTACGTTTACGCTACAGTTACACAACTGTTACGTCCGCTGAATGCGACCGCTGCCTAGTTGGCATGGCAGTCAGTGGGCAGCGCAATTTCGGAACATACCAAGAGTGATGACTATTTTTCCTTCGGGTTGACAATTGACAATTTGTGAACCACTCACAAAAGTTAACCGTCAAATCAAGGCATGCGCGCTAGTGATCAGCTTTGCATTACGTTTCTTTCCAGTTCTCGAGAGAAGTTTGAGGTTTTTCATTTTTATGTTTTGTTTATTTTTGTGAAAGCCCTATTAACCAAATTTTAGTGTACCGATTAATAATGTATTGTGTAGAGGCAAAAAATAAGTGTTGAGAATATTTTTTGTTTTGCAAAATCTATATCGAATATTTTAATGACGTACCTATTTTGAGACGAACGATAAGGTTAGATATGCCCTCGCATTTATAATCCCTTTGAATTTAATATATTTTCCAAAATTTATCTTTTACACAAGTTTAAAAATATACGTGTCGTATTCTGGATCGACGCAACATTAATTCTATTTTTGTTATTGTTTTAATGTCAAAAGTATACCAGATATTTTTAGAAACTCCTGCTTAATTTTTTATTAATAATATAAACTGAGTCATTGTTTAGTACATTAAGTATAAAATAAACTTACCTGTGCTGTGTTTTGATGATTTTTATTTGCAGGTACTTACCTATTTCAGCAGTTGTCATTAACATCAACCATCCTCCAAATTAGTAAAATTAAGGTAAGCAACTTTGTTCATTGCTTTAATAAAAAAGTGCATTTATTGTATCAGGTGTGTGGCATATGTAATCTTTGTTAAATTATTTAGTTTGCAGTGTATCCAGACATTTTTTTGGATTTATAAAATTATAAACTATATGAAATTTAAATTTGCTTATAACGTACTGTGGTGTATAATAATGTACTAAGGTATCAGTTTTGTTATCGAATTTGCTTACAATGTAGTATGAATTAGATATAGTAAAGTTATGAATACATATATTTAACTGTAAGGAATTTTGTAACGGCATTCGTATTTGTTTTTCTATGGTAAAGCACAAATCAAGTTTATGATTGGAATCCCCCCAAATTTTTATGCCTCTGCCATTATGTAGTGTCACGAATTTCAAAGTGCAAATTAAAAAAAATAAATATCAATTATGAATATTATATAAATGAAATATACCAGATAGAACAGTTCCTTCTGTGAAAAACAAAATACTAATGTACATTTTTTCTCGTGTGAAAAACAAAAATTGTTCTTTTTGTTGAGTTTTCAATAGACCAGGGTCATTTTATCGAGTGTTCTCTAAACACCTATCAATTTTTTTTTTTTGAATCGTTTCAGGGATGTAGGAGGAATTGCCCAATTATGAAATCATCTTTTTAAAATCGGCGTTGCCATCCTTAAAAAAAACATTACTTAATTGAGAGCCTTTAAAAAAATTTATTGCCCTAGAGGCATATAAGTAAAGTGTATTGTTATTGGTGATATGAACAGGACCGGATGAACAGGGATGGGGGCCTGTAGACAAAATTGGGTTGGATGCTTGCCCAAGACCGGCGATTTTCGGGAAGTCAACCTGAAATCTGGGGTGTAAATCATGAGAACTTTTTTATTTACATATTGTTTAATAACGTTCTTATATTTATAATTTTTGGTGTGTAAATAAAATTGCAATTGCAGTAAATAAATAAAACGGAGTGGCCTGTGTTGGTATATTATGCATGGTCGATATAGTGAGAACCGCGTGCTTAACTGAGGGGCGAGAGTTTGATTTGTCATTCCAAATTTCGAAAGAAATCAGAAATTATTCATTTTTAAGAATTTTCAATAAAATAAGTTTTCAACGCAATTTTATGGGTGCCCCATTTTGATGGGGGCACCGAGGTAATGCCTCATTGCCTTGGGGTTAATCTGGCACTGGATATGAACATAAATGTGCTTGATAAAATTCTTGGAACACTTGACTATAATGATTTTAAAAGAAATAATGAAATATGTCAGTTAATTAGTCACATATCGTTAAATAAAGAACTGAATTGCTGTGTTGCACTTCAGGACTGCAATTATAGAGTAAGATCCTAGAGGCCCCAGACCTACGTCATTTTAGCAAAACTAAGATTTTCACAATAAATGTTTAATATGTAGGTAAAAACGTATCGCGTACTTGCTTGTTTCAAAGCGGGCCCCTTTTATAGGTACTGAAGGTAAATAAATATCATATAGATAAAGTATGTAAGTCCATTAACGGCCATCCATGATGTAGTTGTTGAGTGTGCCCGATTTTCACATGTGGGGTTGAGGGTTCGAATCAACTCTTTACATTTCTTTTTCATTTTGTAGAAGATGTATTTTGGCTCGATTAGCAACTAAAATACCTAATACGAACATTTCTTTATAGAGTAAGATCCCAGAGCCCCCAGACCTACCTCATTTCAGCAAAGCTCTAGCCTCTGTACACAGTACAATGGGCATACATTCCAGTCTGAAAAATTGTCGCGGTATTACCTAGGCTCTAAGTTATTCATACCTTTGGATTACAACTGTAAATTCCAGCCCCTATTCCATCAGGAGTTTTGGAGCTGTCTGTAAATAACTATCTGCTTCTGTGGGTCAGTTTTATTGATGATGGCACACTAACAGGCCTTGACAATTTAGGGTCTGGTTCTGTCCGTGGTAGTTTTCCTTCCCTTGATCTTTATATAGAATTGCACCTGTCCCAATCCAAAGTAGTACCAAGAAGGACATTTCATCTACTGCGAACGGCCACTTTTATCCAGTCAGGCTCTGCTTTTCCAGGTGTACAATATCTCAGGTGTTTAGGCCATGGTTCATCTTCCTCAGTCTCGTCAGTACTTCCTTGGATTACAGCCGATTTCCAGCATCAACCGGGATGAATGCTATACAGTAGTTTGAGACGAACTTCATCCCGTGACCTGAGGGACTTTGTGGTCTCCTTCATCCATGAGATATTCTTCTGGTCTGCACAGACAATGAGGAGGTGTCTAGGCTATTGTGAACAGTTTTGAAATCACATTTGAAAACTATCTTCCGGTATTTGTTCACATATTTTAATATTGACCTTGTAGAGTGCTCAGTTGGGGGTCATCTTAGACTGTCTTGGGGTATTCTGGATGGGCAATGCCAACCCTGATCCCTTCTATCTGTGATTACCTTGAAAGAAGGTTTGATAGTCTAACTTCGCTAGATTTTTTGCCTGCTGGTCGAGTGAGCTGTCACCAGAACTTAGGTGTTTCCCCATTTCAGCTCGCTCAGAGGAAGCTTGTTGTCTTTTCTCTGGTGGCTGGTTGGTGTCACTTCACCTCAATACAGATCCGATAGGATCAGGCATGCTTGTAGAATAGGCTTTATCCCAGTCTCCATTGTTTCTTCATTTTGACAATTGAGGGTTGTACTCTCTTAGTTGCGTTTGCTTTAGATTTGACTATGGTCCATAAGGATCCCACAAGTAGCAAGAGAATGGTAGTCCTCCACAGTAGAGTCCTGCATTGGTGGGGTAAGGTAAAATACTCTGAAAGGCCTCCTGGTTCTTCGGAGGCTCCGCAATTGACATCTTTCACCCCGGTACCATTCATCTATAAGCAGGTGTTGCACAACACCTAGGACTGTTACAGATTATCAATCTACCTTGTCTAGTTTCACCATGTTTAGCCATACTAAGGGTTATTTCGAGCAGGATACGACTCGGACAGTCCTGAAAGGAGCTTTGAGGGATGGCCACATCCTGTTAGCTGTTTCTCTGGAGTCTGAATTACGGCTGACTTTCTGATTCCACCCTGTTACAGAAAGCTCAAAGTAAAGGCACATTTTTCAAAATTAAAATTTTCATTTTAAAATTTGAAAAAATACTTTCTCACAAACCCTATTGTATTACATATAGGAAAGGTCATAAAAAATGGTGTGAAATGATACCTCACCCACATCTCTAGCTTAATTAGGAGAGCTTCCACGACAATTTAAAAATGTCGCTTGTGCGATTTTTGGATGTTTTTAATACACTTCTGTTAGCTTGATGTGTATCATTGTATGTAAACAAACCCCTTTCCAACCACTTCCAACAAGATACTACCAAATTGAAATTCACTATAGAGATATTAGAAATATAAATAATACATTAAAGCACTGAACTAGTGGATGAACAGCAACTTGAGTTGTGTTTGTGGTTAGTCGTTTATATAAGTTTTAAATAATTGAAACAACCTCAGTGAGAATTACAGTTATGATATTGTTTCATATTTCATTTTTCATGTTTCTTTGGAAAACTGAAAATATTTCGTACTCACATTTTAGCTGAACATGTAAAATTTGCCTTTATATTATGCTGTCTACATCAGACTTTACTTTTCACACACATATTTTCGTTTGCCTTTTTTGTTTTCAGGTAAAAAATGGCGGTAAAACAAAAAGTAGTGGAACGGCACGTCGATCCATCTAATGAAGCACGGCTGCAAATGATTCTTAGGGCACTACAAGATATTTCTGCACAAGATGGATTACAAGATAAACTATGTGCCAGCATAGTTATCAGCCTCGGTGCTCTGCCGGTACCTACAGATGAAAATAGTTATATGAAATTTATAGCGGACATCAAGAGCGTTCAAAATATTTTAGCAAAGGAATGCTCTAATCAGAAACAAGTTTTTGCCACGTTGAAAGCTTTATACGATGAAATATCTGACCCTAGTAAACAACTCTCCCCTGCAATGTCGATAGTTCTACAAATAATCAGTGAACACGATATACCAAATGCTGTAAAATATATTTTAAACACGGGTTATCCAGAGCAGAACCTAGAGCGGGCCCTGCACACCTTGTGCTACTGGTTAACGAAATGGATATGGACCGAGAATTTAGGACCTTTAGTATTGGCATTTATGAAGGGCCTAGAGGCGGAACACCATTACGATATACTAATGGATGTAACGCTAGCCAATATAGAAGCACTGTTTAAATTAATAATTTTACCCAAAAGCCGCAAAGGTGTTGGACCCGTTGTCTTACATATGCTGTCAAGAGTACAACACAGCCCTCAAGTATTCCACAAAATTATCCCTCTGGTGAAGATTGTTTGTAAGCAGCTGGATGATCAGAAAAGTGAATCTAGTCTGTCATACTTACAAGCCATTGTAAATTTGTGTATAGCCTTAATGGAACATTTCCCTGGATACCAAAATTTATATGAGCCTCTGAATCAAATATTGCAACCCTATTGTCCTAACTCAGATTATAAACAGAGTTTGCATTGTAAATCATGGTCCGATAGTGCAAATTCCCTAATACCCAGCAGGTGTTCTATCGGAAAAGTTGGCTTGAATAATTTAGGAAATACTTGCTATATGAATAGTGTGCTACAAGCACTATTCATGACTAAGACATTTAGAAATGAACTTTTGCTTCACAACAAGGATATGATGCCATTATTTTCAAAACTGCAGGTTCTCTTTGCCCTGTTGCAATATTCAAAGAAGTTTTCCTTATCACCTACTGATATATTGACCTTATCTAGACCCCCTGGATTTATGATTGGCCATCAACATGACAGTTCAGAATTTCTTGGATATCTTTTGGATACTTTACACGAACAAGAAAAAAATACTATCTCTACTAGCACAGGAGGTAAATATAATAAATTTTGCGTTTACTTCATTATAGTTATTGATTAAAGGCCAACTGCACCATTTTTGTATTAAGTGGATGATGTTATGAATTCTTTGACCATTAATTTTGTTGTATCATGAAAATTAATTTTAGTACATAAGTTTCATATCCACAAAATGAATGTTGAACAGGTCTTTTGTTGGTAATTGGATAAAAAAAAGAGCAAACCTTATTTCCTCTTTAGAGTCAATATTTTGACAATCTTTATTGTCTTTCTCAGGACTATATATTAAAATAAAAGACCCCGCATGAAATATATGGGTTTTGGGATCCGGTCAAATTATCTGCACTTGTGATATGTATGCTTCATGACGTCCTGGTCAAAAGTTCCCATAGGCACAAAGTCTAAAAATGAGCAATTTTCGAGATATTAAGGTTGTAAGGACTGAAAATAGACCATTTTCCGAATATCAAGGAATCATATTAATTTGAAAAGTAAGACCTTTCGCTAAAAACTCTGAATAATTAAGTTGTAGGTAATTAGATGGGGTGTTCGAAAGTGACCTTCAAGATCCTTTTAAGGTCAAACAGATTTTTTTATAATGGAAGTGAAGAGCTTGAAAACTCTGCATCTAACCGCAATAACAACTTAGGGATCAGGTATTATTGCGTGTAAATGCAGAGTTTTCAAGGTTTTCACTTCCGTTGTAAAAAAAAATGTGCAAACCTATTATGAAAATCCTAATGAGGTGAAAAGTTATCAGTCATTAAAGTCAGACATAATATCATCGTTACCAATCTAACAAAAAACATAAATATAATACATCCGATAGCAAAACTTAGTCTATGATTTTTTTTCTTTTTTTTGGAATATGTAATGAGTTTAGTTATTTGAAATATTCTGATGCTACATTTATTGGAAGATAGACATATAATCTATAGTCTTCACTAATTCACTTCACATTTGACTCAGATTCAGTTTCTTGCAAAAGGGAAGCCCCTTTGATGTTTTAGATTCCATTTCAAATGTGAACTGTTGTGAATGAATTTCTTAAAGTTACATGTTTATTAAAAAGATTTAATAAGTGTACTGTTAAATGATTTACTTTAGCATCAATATTATTCATGTAAAACATATCTTGCAGGGGAAGCCCTTGTAAGTCGGTATAAAATGCATGTTCATCAAAATACTTAAAATCTCTATAAGTTATGTAAGTCGGCTTAAATTTAGAGCTACTCGTTATTATTTTACACTGAACTAGTTCATGATCAGATATACCCAAACCTCCTCCTACTTTTAGAGATGAGACAGATTTCAGATCATTGCATAACACAACAACAAGTAATGATAGATTATTAGAGGTAATATGAGTAGGTTCATTGACAATTTGATTGAATTCGAGTGATTCAAACATTAAAGTAAAATAGTGAGTTGCGCCTAGGTCTATATTTAGTAAATTGATATTTACCTCTCCAAAATAAATTTTTTTATCCATATTGCATAGATATTGATAGTGCCTCCTCCAATTGATCAGTAAAATATTTAAAATTCATGTGGGGTGGCCTATAACAGACGCCAAAAACAAAAGTGTTATTATTTATAGAGACAAATTCACAGTTGCTCAATATTATCACTAGTATCAATAAGGTCAAATTTATACGAATTGTTGAGATAAAATGCCACGCCACCACCTCTAGTTTGCCTATCCTTTCGAATTAGAGTATAGTTGTTAATGTCCGCAGATAAATTTAAAATAGAAGAATTTAGCCAGGTTTCACTTACTGCAAATAAGTCATATTGATTATCTAAAATAAAGCTTTTTATAGAGTTAAATTTTGGTAATAATGATCGAATGTTTATATGTGCCGTCTTCAAAAAAGATTCTACCATTTATTAACAGAATTGAAAGTACTACAAAATAAAATAAAAACAGGAATACCTAATACAAGAAACTTAATTTATTCTATACTAACAAGACATTACATTTAAAGAACTCGCTTCTGAAGAACAGAAACGATATAAAAAACATTCTACACAATGTGAACGGCATATAATAACAAAAAATAATTTGACAGGTTCGTATTTAATACGATTATAACGAATAGAACAAACAATATATACAGATTAATTATTCTAGGATATTAAATGATTATCAATTTCATTTATATCCCTTAATTTTACTATTTTGTTTTTAACTTTTGCATAAATCACTTCATCATTAGACCAGACATTATGATTATGGAATTTTTCACATGCATATATGAAAATTTTTATTCTTGCGGCGGTTAAATTTTTTTTACACTGATACCAGTCGATTTAAGTTTTGCCTTATTTTGAAATACCATTTTTTTCTTCTGATAAGTAGAAAATTTCACTAGAACAGCTTGAGGTTTTTTAGTTTTACTTTCGCTTCCTACTTTATAGCAATTTTCAATGCAATCTTGAGTTAGATTCAGGTTTAAATTATTGTTAAATATTTCCATTATATTATTATTTAGGGAAATCGTATCATTTTCAGGTACGTCATATACACGAATATTATTTCTAAGCAAGTACTGCTCTGTAATGTCAACACGTGTGCTAAGGCGATTGTTTTCCAATTTAAGTCTAGAATTTTCTTCGACTAACTTATTAATTACAGATTTTTGCTCATCCATAAACTTATGTACTTACAGCACTCATAACCACAGATGTAATGCCCTCAATAAACTCTTTAGAATTCAGAGCTTTGAAGATTGCTGCTGCAAACGCATGCATTACTTCCGGCCCTCTTGTTTGCTTAGATTTTGCAGCTCTAGTTTCTTGTTCTGTTTCTTGTGGCATTTTAATATACCTATATATGCGTTTGTTAGGTTTGTATATAAAATAATATTTGAAATAGAACGCTTTGAATGCCGGAGCACACTTATGTACGTCTACGCTACTCAGCGCGACACATCAATTTTGATTGATCATTGAGTGTTCCTTGTAATGTCTAAATTTTAGATTATTTTCTCTAAATTTAATATCATAAAATTGCTGTGCAAACATGAAATATAATAAATTGCACAATAGTTTAAAACCAGACTACGATACAAAAATATTGTAGTGTGATGAGTAGGTTTTCGATAGTGTGTATTATTGCTTCTCACTTGTTTTGTATTTTGTATATTATTGTACTTAATGATATTTGGTATTGATATAACATGATTTAATTTTTGAGTTCAATAGTATATAGTGCAGTGGCAAAAAAAATGTCATCGAAATCGTCGGGCGCTCAAAATCGTAAAAGAAAAATGGTAGCTCTGAAAGAAGCTGCAAAAAGTTCAGCATTTATGTCAAAATTTGTAAAAGCTTCATCAAGTCTATCAACTGAAAAACACTTACCCAAGCAACACCAAATGGTTTAATAAACGTTTTGATTTCGTTTATACGACTGGTATATATAACTTTTGTCGCAACCTATATTCAACGTTCGAATGTCCGCGCAAAAAACGTCATGTTTGTCTTATCATATATTAAATATAGACGTTTTGAAAAAACTATATATATGGTACATCATATTCTAGATATATATGTCTTAAGAAAACGTTATATTGTTGTCATATTATATACGAGATATATACGTTTATGTGAAACCTCAAATAAACATATTCCATACACATCGATAATACATATGATGTAAAGGTTTTTCTCAGGGTTATGAAAAACCTTTTTCCCAGTTGCTGGTATACGTGTAATAAACTTTTATTATCCACTGTAATTCATACCTACACAGGGTGTCCCTGTACGGAATATCTAATACTTACAAACTTTTTTGTGTTGCTTCAGCTTGTCAAAATTTTTTTGGCAATGCCAAAATTTAGGTAATATATTCAGGGAATATAAATATCTGACTTCGTGTAAGGTGAAAATATTTGGAATTAAAAATATAGAAATTTCAAAGCTTCATAAAGCTGGTGAACTATAGTTAAAAAGAAGTTAGATTGTTTTTAAATATTTTTTTTGAAAATCTAAACTTTTTCTGAAGAATTTAGTTTTCCTCAAAACATTTAGAATAAAAAGATCGAAAATATCGAGAGATTTTTTAAAGGAAATTCACTGTTGTATCTTTGTTAATGAATATACACTATAAGTTCTTTAGACCTTTTTTATATTGTCTTATAAACTAAGAGTTTATTCAATAAATGATTAAATAGTTTCCATCACTTTATTTTTACCAGAATTACCTAACTTTCGAAATTTAAATGGGAAATCCTGCTTATAAACTAATCGATTTCAAATAATTTTGCAAGTCAAATCATGTCTTAAATCAGAAATCATTTTCTACTTGATAAAGAAAGTGTTAATTTATATTGCTGCCATAATGATGGGATGGCATAGAAACAATTTAATTACTAAGTGCATTATTTTGTAAAATATGCTAATTTTTCTTTAATTATAATAGGGAAATTAGAATTAAAGTTTTTTTTTGACTTGCGATACATTTGTCTTTGCAAAATTGTTTAGAATTGATCGGTGTACAACACTATAAAAAAGATCGAAGGTACCCGTTTTTAAATTCGTAAGTTAATATTAAAATGATTTCCAATATTTTTAAAAGTACATATTTTAAACCTCCTACCTATATGTAACTGATAACAAGGAAAAATAATTCAATTGTATATATATATATATATATATATATATATATATATATGCAGATAGCAATTTTTTAAAAATATTTATTATTTAGTAATCGTTCATGAAATATACGCTTTTCAAAAACGTTGATTAAATATGCGATAACGAAATTTAAACCATAATTTCATATAATAAACATTTATTAAACCATCATGTGTTGCTTGGGTAGATTTTTCAGAAAGCGAAGTGTCCGAGGACGGTGCTAACCTTATAATAGTGTGTGAAAACGAAAATGAGAACATTGCATGGGCTACAAATTATGAAATATAACTAATACTATGAACAGTGCTGAGAATATAACCGAAGGAGACGAGAAAGAAGAGAATAACAGCTTCAATTAGAGACGAAATTGTCAAACATGGTTTAGAAAACATTGAAAGTCCTAATTGGCGGTTTCTGAGACACTACTCCAGAAAATTCTGAAGAGAGAGAGGTAGACATTTTTCTTTTTTTCATTGTCACCGTATTTTACCTAACGGAGAAATGAGCTACAGAAGCTGGCTGCAATGTTCAATATATAAAAATTGTGTTTATTGTTTTTGCTGCCGACTTTTTGATAATAAGCCGACCTCAAAACTTGCCATTGAAGAAGATCTAAATAATTGGTAGAATATTACTGATTACTTAAAATCTCATGAAACATCTGGTAATCACTTTTCCTCATGTAATAAATGGTGGGAGGCGGAAAGAAATTTAACAAATTAGACTGGTTTCGACAGGGATATGATTGAACAAATAGAAAAACAGGTGGACTATTGGAAAAATATTTTTGAAAGTTTAATGTCAGCTGTTGGTTATTTAACGGAAAATAATTTGGCTTTTGGAGGATCTGTAGATCGTACGATCCCCATAATGAAAATTTTCTAGGATTAGTTCAGTTATTGGACAAATATGATCCTGTTATGAAAGAACATTTAAGGAAAACTGAGACAAAAGAAATTCATAATCATTGCCTGGGAAGAACCATCCAAAACGACTGAATAAACATTCTGGGCAATAATATTAAACATAATTTTAAAATGTAAAAGTAGTAAGTACTGTTAAATTATTTTGGACTGCACCCCAGATAAAAGCCGTACCGAATAAATGTCATTTACGTTACGATTTGTTGATATCAGCGGGGAGAGTGTACAAATAAACATTTTTTGTGTTTCAATAGAATTCAAGAAACTACTGGCGAAAACCTATATATGACTATTAAAAGAATTGCAAAAGAACTATAAACTTGATATGAAAAACTGTCGCTGGCAAGGGTATGACAATGGTGCAAGTATGGTGGGAAATAGAAAAGACGTTCAGGCTAAACTTTTAAAAGATCATCCAAGAGGATTTTTTTATCCTTGTGGGTGCCGTTCACTCAAATTAGTAAACGCAGATGCTGCAAAATCTTGAGTAAAAAGTACCACGCTGTTTGGAGTTTTGCAAAGGTTATTTGTACTTTTTGGGACTTCTACTAAACGTTGGAGCATCTTTAAGAAAAATGTTGAAGGTTTGACGGTTAAGAAAATTTGTGAAACGAGATGGGAGAGTAGAATTGACAGTTTAAAAACTGTTCGTTATTAATTACCCAGTATTTGTAACGCACTTACCTCTTTGTAAGAGACATCCGATGATCCGAAGAAATCATCAGAAGCAATGCCTTTGGAAACATATGTGTGATCATGAATTTTTAGTAACTTTAATGCTGTGGTATGATGTTCTTTTTCAATTTAATTTGGTGAGTAAGAGTATGCAAAAAGAAGATATGGGTATACCATAAGCTGTTTCCTATTTAGAAACATGCAAGGAATTCCTTATTCGTTACCGAGAGTCAGGATACGCCGAAGCGGTTTTAAAAGCCTGAGAAGTTCTCAAAGAATTGGGAATCGAAACTCAATTTAAAGAATTACGGCCTAGAAAAAGAAAAGATATTTTCAGTATGAATACGAAGATGAAATACCTCTAGATCCTGAACAACGCTATAAAACAACAGTGTTTTATCTGGATACAGCTATTAATAATAATAATAATAATAATAATAATCGTTTATTGTCCAACAGGCTCACGCCCAATTACAGGACACTTTGAAGTGTACAAAATATAGTACTACTAACTAATGTAATAGCTAAAAGTATGAGTAGAAAAAAAAGAAACAAATACAATAAGAAAAAACACAATAGAGACCACAAATGTAAAGAAGTATAACGTATATATGACAAGTTTGATTATAAAAACAGTTAACATAAAAATTATAATTACCTACATCTAAATATTTGAAGAGCTAAAATATCTCAGTTTTAATTAATTGTAAAAATACATACAGAATGGCATATAAAAATATTAGTGTGTTGTTAAACCTGATTGTAACATATATTTTTTAGTTTGATTAAATTGCAGTGGTTAATGTTGCATAAATGACTAATGCTGTTGAAATTAATGCACATTGTGTGTATTGGTGAATTAAAAAACACATTTGTCCTACCTGTATCAATATGAAATGTGAGATTCTGCCTCGACTCTTGCCTTGGAACTAAAAAATTTAATGCAGCCAGAAGGTCAGAACATTCTATTTTATTATGTAACAGTTTGTGAAGGAAAGATAGGGAGTTGTATTTGCGACGAGTTTCTAAGGATTGGAGGTTAAAACATTGGAGTAAATAATTATTAACTATTCCCCGCTCAGGATAATTATCTGTAGTCTTAAAATACAAAAATTTTAAAAATCTTCTTTGCACGTTTTCTAAGGCATATTTGTGGCAATAATAGTAAGGATTCCAAATTAAAGCGCCGTATTCCAGTTTAGATCTTACATATGAGGCATATAGTGTTTTTAAAGCAGCGGTATTAGTAAACGATAAACAATGGCGTATAATAAATCCAAGCATTTTAACTGCTTCAGACGTTTTTATACTTATATGCTGGATGAAAGTCATTTGTGAATCAAAAATCACCCCTAAGCCTTTTATTGTGTTTTCTCTAACTAAAGTGTTACCATCAATAGTATATTCATAAGTTATATTTAATTGTTTCCTAGAATATGTCATTACTTTACATTTCGAAACATATGCAGTTTATTGACATCACACCAAACCTTAATACTATTCAAGTCGTTCTGTAGGCGTATACAGTCCTCGATGGTATGGATATTCGTAAAGATTTTTAAGTCGTCGGCAAAACACAATTTATTACAACTAATATTGTTAAATAAATCGTTAATAAATAACAGAAAGAACAATGGACCAAGATTGGAGCCTTGGGGGACCCCAGAGGTAGCAATAATCATCTGAGAGTTAAAACCATTGTATGTAACAAACTGTTCATGTCTATAGAAATAGGATTGAAAGAACAAAACTAGTTGATTGCTGAAACCAATATTTAAAAGTTTGTCACACAATAAGTTATGGTCGACCTTATCGAAGGTTTTTGAAAAGTCTGTATATATCACATCCACCTGACTTCTATTATCTAGTTCTTTGCTCACAAAATGAGAGAATGTGGCGAGATTACTAACGGTAGATCTATTACTAACAAATCCATGTTGAAAGGGAGATAAAATGTAATTAATTTATGTGATATCACCACTTTTAAATATAGGGCAGAGTTTAGCAAGCTTTCACTTACTGGGAAAAGTAGCTAATCGTAGAGACATGTTAAACAAATGACATAATGGCTCAGCTAAAATATAACCGCAATCTTTGACCATGAACGATGGAATTAAATCGGGACCAGAGGTTAATTTGTTTTTGAGTTTTTTGATCGCATCGTATATTGTATAAGGAAGTTGTTTCATTTCTAAAATTTATATTTATTTGATTATCAGCTGGCGCAAATATATTGCTAAAAAATTCAGCGAATACGTTGACAATGTCTTGCTGGTTATCATACACTTCATTATCAAAAAACATTTTACCAGGAATTCTAGAATTACTTTTTTTTGACTGTATGTATGACCAAAAGTTTTGCGGATCTACAATTAGAGACGATTGAACGTCCGACAGATAGATATCGTATGCAGCTTTGATTTGATTCTTTATTACAGATCTTAAATGTTTAAATTGTTCCAAATAAAAATTATCCTTTGTTTCTTTATATTTTTTGTAATATTTGTACTTTCTTTTTATATTAGAAATTATCTCCAATGTATACCACTTGGGATATTTTTTGTTTACCTTTTTATAAAGAGGGACATGGGCATCCAATATTTCATACAATTTGCTGTACAACGCGTCAAGTGCAATATTATTAAGCTATTAATTGTATTACCAAATGATTTACACAGTTTCAGTCATAGTGTTAAATGGTCATTTCTGTACAATATGCAAAACATTTCTGATAATCGTGCTACATTACAAAAACAGTGTAATGCCCTAAGTGAAATTTTGAAAGTGGGAGATAAAAATGACAATGACAATGTGATGAGTTGCTCCATTTGAAATCTTTATTAATAGACCCTAATTGTAAATCTCCTTTGCAAGTTTTAAACCATTTATAGAAAAACAACTTTTATGAAGCTATGCCGAATGTGTGGATGAGTTTGCGCATCTTCCAATCCAATGAAAATGGCAAGTGGCGAGCGCAGTTTCAGTAAGTTAAAATTGATCAAAACTTACTCAGATCTTTAATGGCTCAAGATCGGTTAACATCTCTAGCAATTATTGGTATAGAAAATGAACTTTCACATTCAATGGACTTTAGCGAAGCCATTAAGCACTTTGCATTTCAAAAAGCTCTATGAGGGAAATTTCTATAAATGCCTTTTTGTTAATTATTTTTATTCATATATTACAAAATGTTTCACAATTTTCTGATAAACAAATTTGGGAGTGGTGAGGGTGGTATAAGGGGCTCAAATATTAATACCGGCCTGGGGCACAAAATTTCATTGGGCTGGCACTGCATTCAATAGTAGACTATTACTGTTAAATCATGTTGCAGTCCTTGAAAGTGGCATGACTGACCCCTACTGAGGATCCTCCAATTACTTTACAGTGATAGTGATAGTTGTATTGTCAGGAAACAGAGTTAGATTTCCAGGGTTTTCACTCAGTGGTAGGTCATATTATTATATAAAGAATCCTAGGACTAAGCTCCGAGGCACTCCTATATTATCTATTCTTGGAAAGACGACACGTCCGTCGTCTAACAGCTTGATAACGCTCTGTTAATTAGGACGTTACACTATTATAATTGAAGTTCCAGTAAGGTAATTTGCTCAGCAGTGTGTCATGCACTACACAGTCGAATGCTTTTAACAGCTCATAGTTATAGTTATGTTCTGCATTTTCCTAAGGCTTCCTCATTCTCCAAGGTCAGGAATAGCCAAAACAGTCCGTCGTCCCCTTCTGATCCTCAAGTGACTTTCACAGATTAATCTGTTATGTTCAAAATGATATTTATTACCTGTTTAACCGTACATTTTTCAACTGTTTTCTAAATTACTGGCAGTAAAAAAATTGTATGGTAATTGACTGGCCACATAAGCACTGTTTCCTTTTTTGAAAACAGGTTGCCACGCAAAATGAAAAAAAAATTCGAGGGAAAAAAAAACGAGAAAACGAGGTAAGGTCAACCAAATATCAACCCGGATTTATGATTAAATTCTATATGTACTTTTTTTTGTTTTTAAATGGGAGAGCATGAGATAGCCTCAGGGTCTTGTTCCAGGTGTGGCAAAGGTAATCGTTCCATATCGAAACTTACCCGCAATTACACTAGGTCAGTGCCAGCTAACAGTAGGGTAGGGAATATTTGTAGTAAAATAATATTAAATTTACAGGGCACCACGTGATTTCTTCTGACCCAGAGTTTATTATCTAAACTTATACACTCAAAATCACGAAAAGCTCATAAACCAGAAGATAGTTTTTAGTCCTGAGGCAAAAATGTGAAGCTTCAAAATTGTGCTCACAAAAGAATATATCTAGGAGGTATCTAGTTATGATTAAAGGAAATCATATATTATATAATAAACTATAAGCTTACCCAAGATGATGGTCGGAAAATATTGATATATGAACAAAAATAGAAAACAAGTGTATATTTACAACTATAATCACAAGTAAATGTATGTGACAATAACGTAACAAAAAATATATAATAAAGTACAATCACAAATATATATATACTGAATCAAAATATATGTATGTACGCGTAATAAACCCGGCATTACCGGTATACTATAAAATTTACAAATAAAACTTCCCAAGAATATAGCTATATACTTGTTCACAATTAATTTATTAATTCTATGGCTGAATAGCCACTAAGAGAAATAGATGCACTAGATAAAATCAAATATATATATATATATATATATATATATATATATATATATATATAACTCTATTATAACCAAGGGTGTAACGTAATTTAACTACGACGCCGGTTTGCTACTGTATTTGTCGTTTCCATGTTTATTACTACAAAGCTCACCCTATATTGGTGTCTTTGGGTGCTCTTGCCGATTGTACTTGAAAGAATTGGAACACACTGACCTTATGTAACTCGTCCTGACGGCGAAATCTTAATCTTTGGGGCTGCAATCCAAGATAAGTCTCGAGTACGAGTACGATCCCCAAAAGAAATACAAATATTCGACCTTCGACGACAATTCGTAAATAAACATCAGACCTAGGGCTACCCAAAATTGCTTCCACCTAGGATGCTCCAAAGTCGTGGTAATACGTTGAAATTAAATAAATTTTCCCAATTACAAGGGACTTATTCTCTAGGGGTGGGGAGGAAAGACCCTAAAATCAAGCATAAAAGAATCGATATAATTACGCCAAAGGCGCAAGAAAAAGGTATGTATTAACTATTGAAATACAGCAAATCATACCTCTACCGAGGGCCTGGATTAAGGAATTCACACAAAAGTGTTCTAGTACTGGTTGAAGAACTGGCACGTTAAAACCTCTTCAAGAGAACGATTTTCAAGAAAAATACAAATACACACTACGGCACCAGCCAATTATACAACGAAAATCGTATAATCTGCAAGAAAATGGATAAATCCCAAAACGATGGATGAAAATAACTTTTTCACTTTTACAGATATGCCTTTTTATCCACGTGCTAGAAGGACGTGACAAAGTGAACACTATTAGAAGGAAAGATCCGAAATTCTACCTTTAGGATTCCAACAAAATAATAGAAAATTTACTAACTGGAGAATACTGCCTGATACTTTAGAAAACTGACGAGAGTAGTGCGTGCTAGGTCGGGAAATAAGGATATAATATCTAAAACTACTTAATATGAAGGATTAAAGTCTCTTATAAATTAGAAGTATGAAATATCTATTCGGGATATTTTATTCTGAGCGATGGATTTGCTTAATAAGGAAGACATTAATTTAATCAATATGATAAAATTATAAAATTAACGCGTACGCTTATGAGGCGCGAGCATCGTAGTGACAATCGAATAAGATCTATACCACTAATTTTAATAAGCGGACGCACACCAGCAATTCGTATGTAAACAACTTAACCTGCAAATAACCTATCCATCTATCTACAATTACGGGTGGTGTTATTTATTATTATCTATCTAAAAGGTGCTAAATCGAAACGTGACAAGGTATAACGATTGCATTCCTTATTATGTCAGGAAAAGTGCCTTCTTGACAACATAGGTTGATAAGTTTTGTAAGTGGGATAATAATGAGATTTTTTATCCCTTTCAGTATTTGAATGTTAAATCCAAATATGTTACAACTATTGTTATTGAATTGACAATTATATCCCTTAGTTCATTGAAACCCACCTGTTTGAAAGTAAATTCGCTGCAGGAGACATCAAGATTCCTTAGCTCATGTCTGTTATAAGTTGTAACACTGTTAAAATTTTCACTCGTCGAAAAACTACTAGTTTATTTTTTCTTTATGTATCTATTGCTGTTAATAATGCTCCACATACTCTGTGCGGGGTTTTTGGCTGTTCTAATTAAGTCATCATTAGCCGTTCTTTTAATCTCTTGTTTAATTTGTTATAAGAGTGAGCACATAAAGGTTGGAATAAATTCATTAAAATCATTGCAAGTAAACTAACGCTGTTTTTATAGTGTCTTTAAAAATTGTTTAAAATTATTGTTAATTGTGTTCAAAATGCCGCAAATTTATACTGGCGAAACCGGAAGTGAAAAAAAATTAATTGTGTCAATTATGTATATATATATATATGTAATTTTTTACTCCCTTTAATAATAGGGTGGGGGTGGTAGAGGAGGTAGCTAATGCCAAAAAAAATTTTTGAGACATTCGTTCTTGTATGCACACTAAATCACATTTTAATTTTTTTTTACTACCTTTAATAATATGTAGTGTGGGGGTGGTATTGGGAATGATAGTGGGGGTAGCTGAAGCCAAAAAAAATTTTGAGATCTTGGCTTTTCATACATGCCCTAAATTACAATTCTATGGACTCTTACCTGCTTGCTTTGCCTATTTACCACATTTACCCCGAACCCTTCAATGGAATTAGATCAAAATATAATGTAGTTTCGGATCTCGTTATAATACCTAAGTGTACCAAATTTCAAGTCAATATCATAAACCGTTCCAGAGTACACCTGCGCACAAAAAAGTTACAGACCGACAGACAGGGAATTTTTTTACGCTCAAATTTAAAATCTCGACGTTCCATGATGTTTGAAGCCTATTTCATTTTTTAAAAATTATTTTGTAAATAACTGCAATATTAAATGCATTTTTTGCGCCCTGTATGCAATTTTCTAAAAATGGCGCGTGCACTATATGTAGATTCTTAGTATTTTTCCAAACACGATGCTGAAAACAGCATCTCGATACGAGCTGTTTGTCAAAATTCTGGAATTTCGGGCAAAATAGTTCTAATTTTTCTGATCATCAGCAATATTCGTAAATGGCAACCCCCATTTTTAAAAATGTCATTTGAAAGATCATTTTTTTTTGCATACAGTACGTTAAATTCTATTGCATATTGCATGACGACATTATCGAGAAAAAAAATCATTAGTATTAATAGCACACACTCAGGGTTCTCACCAACCTGGAAACCTGGAAAAGTCAGGAATTCAAAAAGTGGTCCTGGAGACCTAGAAAATTCAGGGAATCCAAGAAATTTCAGACCGCATAAAATACTTTGAATTGATTTTCCACTGTACAAAATTTACTTTATTACATATAAGATTTAAATTTTTATATTTTGGTAGAAAATTTCTAAACCGGGCCTGTCTTATATGAATGATGATCTTTCCTTGCGCAAATTGATAGAGAGGGTGATGTAAATAACAAAGATAGACAATATCGCGATTGCCGCGTCGTCTGTCGAATATCAAATCGTATTATTCATATTTGTAAAGCAGAGCAGTAAGTAGTGTGAAATGTTAGAAATTATGGTGTTAAGTGCAAGATATTTACATATTAAATAGGTTTAAAAAATATATTGATAGGTACATTCGTTTTGTGTTGACGGGTGCATTACTTTCAAGCTGGTGAGTAATCTGCATTTTCCGAGTTACTTACTATTACAGTTTATTAGACCAATATTGCCTTTTTGGTTAATCCAAGACTAGCGTACTCGATAACTCATGCGCATGTACTGATCTCAGTGTATTATCATTTTCGTCGAGTGTAAAATTAATAAAAATAATTTTAGAATTTTCGTTATTGTGACTATAACTGAATACTGTATTGGAAAATTCATAATTCATATCTTCAGAAGCGCATTACAAGTCTGAGCCTGAGCTTGTGGCGAGTCGGCGGGCGGAGTTTGGGATACTTATACTCCCATACACCAACCATGAAAACAAAACGGAGTAACGGACCACCAAAAGTTTGTCGCATGTGTAGAAGGTTCACGGTACGCTTGATCTTAGCTAATTTTACTCACTGAACTCTATTACAGTAAATGGAATGCCAATGCCACAAAAATTTCTACGTACAATTGAATATCGCGCAAGTATGGCGGCCACATAGTAGCGCGCAATCGCACTATGAAATACGTCAGGGCCGGCCTTATTTTTATTGCGTGTTTCATATTTTTAACTTTTTTTAGAAATCGCATAAATAAATATAACAATTTATTTCCCTTGATAGTTATAAAAAAAATCAAAGTTATCGTTATTCCCAAAACAATCATTTTATTTTCAATTTCTTGTAGCAAATGTCGAATATGTATGATCATAAGTTCAATATATAGTTCACAAAAAACAGTCATATATTTTCTATCTCTGGGGTCGAAATATGATTTTAAAATTAATAAAAGCTAAAATTGAGGCCTGAAAAAAACCTATACTTTTTTTCTACGATCAATCAGTAAATATATGAGTAGGTACTAGTGAATTTTTATTGAAAACTAAAATCATGCATTTTATATTCACAAATATGTTTGAATTGACAAATGAAATGAAGAAAAGGTAATAATTAACTATTTTCAAATACTTGGTGTGGTATTATTTGAATTTCAAGATAACTTAGCTTTTTTGTTTAATATCAAATGCCTTGATATATAAGTGGTAGATTGTTTTACTCGTTTGTTTATAAAAATATGACATACTCATGAGACAATGAATTGTAAAAGAATATGTAAAGGTGTTTACGTAAAACTTCCTTCTCTATTTGCAAGAGAAAATTAAAATATAATGCCCATTTATATTTTGACTAAAAGTATGTGGTTTCATTCCCGGTAGTAGTGTACATATACCAAATGTTTACTTGCTACATTAAATAATTTTTCTGACAAAGTAACTGAATAACTAAAATTCGTAATATACTTCGTCTGAAACGTGGAAAATCTGATAAAATCTTGTACTGTACTTTTGACAAATATAATGTAAACATGAACCAAGGGAAGCAACAATTTTCTTACTTTTTATTAAGTATTTTGCACTGAACTCTATTGCTTTATTTTCCTTGATTTTTTTTAACATCGGGCTATTACCGCCACCAAGGGCAAGAACCAATACCAGGAGACAAGCTACCCTCAAACTGGAAATTTTGCCAAACCTCTATCAAAGAGTAGGGATTTTTTTTACTTGCCTAGTATTTAATGGACAGGGGATTAACTGTTTTACATACCGTCCCAAAGATGGTATATCCACTACACAATCCCCGTCTAGAATTAAATAGCATTTAATACACTGAAATACAAGCCGCTAGAAGGGAGTCAAGATTGCTGCGTTTCTCTGAAAGTCACCCATTCAAGCACTAACTGCGGCTCCTCTTGCTTTATATTTAGTATCGCAGTACAATGCCACAAAGACAGAGCTGCGCTCGTCCTTAACTGTTCTGTTATAATAGATTTCAGTGGCATCTTGCCATGGTGTGCAAAAAATATTTAAAAATTTTAATAAATGAAACTTCTGCTTAAAAATAGCAGAACTTGTTTTTTGAATATTACAAAATGTCTCGCTAGTAAAATATATAAATTAAAACAAAATTTTTAAATAAATTATTACATAATTAAAAATATAAATTAGTTATAAAATTTCAGAAAATTCTCTTTTTATTCACAAAACGCTTTGTTATATGTCAAACATTGTCATTCTATTTGTATTTCCATAAACATTTGGCACATATTTGCATTATTTTTAACCGACTGTGCTAAGCAAAGGAGGGTAATGTGTTCCTTATTTATTTTGCATAATACACAAATAATTGAGATGCCTTGCTGCCGCACTCTATTAACTTACTAGTAATATACTTCAGTGTTCCTATTGTCAACTTTACCACGTTGGCTGACTGGACTCATATTTCACAGTTTGAACTTGCTTGTTTCATAAAATTGTAATATTAATTTACAAAAAGTATGATAACGTTATGTGTTTTCAAAAAGATCTTGGAATCAGTATTATTATCCCGAATATGTTGAATACGTATTTATATTAATACTATTTAGGTACTCAACAATTCACAAATAATAAACTTAAAAATCGCAGCAATGAAAAAATGTGAGGTTACAATATTTTGCATCCTGATATCTCGGGAAGTATATACAGCCTATTTTTAATAAAAATTCGTGTTTAAGTAGGCAAAAGTACTCATTTTAAAAGAAAAAAAATCCAAAATCGGACTGTCTTGCCAATATTTAGATGGTAGCTTATTTTAATACAACAGACAAAAGTTGAGTAGGTATACTTACTTAAAATATAACAAACTTGGGATTTCGTCCCGGTTCTTACAAAACAGTACCATACAAGTGCGCACCTATTGTCTTAATTAAGATACACACTGTTTATAAGTCACAAAATTATATACAAAATAACCAATATATCTCACAACTTTTCGCAAACGAAAGGATAAAATCGCGAAGACCGACTCTGTAATTCACATTCAATTTAAGACCTACGCTTTAGAAACAAATAAAACACAAACTTGCGTCAGCGCATAACTTCCGTACACAACTGTTTGAGTCAAGCTCCGACATATTTTTAACCTTAGATTTCCTACTGCGTCGGCGCTTGTCTGTGCATTTTAAATCGCATGATTATCACATTTTGTTTACGCGCATATGCCTATAATGGCGTTCCATTTACTGTAATAGAGTTCAGTGATTTTACTGCAAAGGCGATATAGGAAACTAGCAGTATTTGTTCTTGGTTCTAAGTATATCCAGTTAGCGTATATTGTAGCTAAAAATAGGTCTATTCTTTTGCATTAAAAGTGTATTATTGAGCTGCACTGGTGTAAGTGTGTCTCTCTTTTACTTATGTTATCCCTGTTGATGCCACCTCTGTCGCACAAAATTAGCGTCGTACTTCTGCAAAGGAATGGGAATGGACCAGACAGTTAGTATTTCGAAGTCGTGGGTTAATGTAAAACCAAATCCCAACTGGGTTGAAATAATATCGTCGGTTATTCATAATAAAAAATTTCGTTGCAAAATATGTACTTATGAAAAATAAAAATACAGAGCTTTCAGTAATGATCACAGGACACGTGATCGCAAAAATATAGACAACCAGCTATACACGATGGTATTGCACCCTAAATCCATTGGCGTTCTAGTTAAAGGTAAAAAATTTATGATAATTAATTTATTCATCAAATTTAAGAACAAGTTTTTAATATTAAAAGCAAATTTAAATGGGATGCCTTTTATCTGAATAAAAATTTTTTCGCAAGAAATAAATTATTACACCTAATTCAAAATAATCTTTACCAACAAACATGAATATAAACATTTGAATTGAACAATTCATAGTAAATAAAAGAAATTACATAATAAAAACTTTTGTTACATGAGATTTAAATTATTAGATGAATTAATACATTTTAATATGAAATGCCAATAAATTATAACAAATGCTCAAAATGACTGCCTTGAGTTTCTAAACGTACATGGACTCTTCGTTTCATATTTTCGAATACGTTCTGTAACTGATCAACAGTAATATTGCGGATTTCTCTTTCTATTGCCTCTTGTAATTCGTCAATGGTATGTAATCTATTTTTAAAAACATTGTCTTCATGTGTCCAAATAATAAATAATTACAGGGTGTTAGATCTGGAGACCGTGCAGGCCGTAGTCCCTGGCTGACTAATCGGTCATTGTAAAACTCCCGTAAAAAATCAAGTGAAGCTCTTGCTGTATGGGCAGTAGCGCCGTCTTGCTGGAAATAACCATCTTGCAGTTCATCGTCATGCAACTGTGCCAGAAATGGCTCTAAAATAAGAGGTTGATACCTTTGGGCATTAATTGTTTCATGAAAAAATATAGGGTCTATAATTCGCCTTCTGGATATTGCCACCCATACACCAACTTTTAAGGGGTGTAAACTTGTTTCTACGTAAGTGTGAGGGTTTTCTGTAGCCCATGTTTTGTAATTCTGACTGTTGATATAACCTGTTAAGTGGAACCACGCTTCATCAGTAAAATAGGTTAAATCAAATACATTGTCGTAATTTAAATTTCCGTTGATCCAACGACAATATCTTACTCGACTTTCAAAATCAGGGGGTAATAGTTCTTGAACAACTGTTACCTTGTATGGATGCAAATAGAGTTTTTGGGGGTTGTTCCAACTGAAAGACCTAAAAAAAATGAAATTTCGTTGATTTGTCGTTTAGGTATATTAAGACATCTGAAGAGAACCGATTCCCAGTTTTGTAAATTTTTTTTATTTGGATTCAGGTTTTATATATAAACAAGAGTTTTAGTAGGTATCGTTATTAGTTGTTGATAACAATTTTCACTAAATAAACTCATATTTTATATTTTCAAGAAACTAAATTTAAATGATATGTAATGTATTCAGTAATTAAAAAATTTAGTGTAAAAGTACCTCCCTGTTTGAGCCGACAACTTTGGTATGAATTTTTTCGGGCTTTGATTCATTCTTTCTCGAACGTGGTTCATAACCACTTCAGTTAAAACAGTTGGCCTACCAGTGGATTTTCCCTTGCAAAGGCAGTGTTTCTTTGCAAAACAATCAACGAGTACATATTTACGATTTGAAAATGTGTCATATGGAATATTTGCGTCAGGAAATATTTCCATAAATTGTTCGATGCATGATTGCAATGAATACTTCCATGATCCATCTTCCTTGCGAGTTCCACTTCGAAAATGAGCCATCAAAATGAAGGCATCATGCTCTGGCGTAAAAACCATTGCAAGACAGGAGTAGAATAAAATTTAAAAAACATTACTTAACCTAACATTCTTTTTCTCTCTATCGTTACTCACCAGAAGGTGACTGATGTAAATTATAGTATAATTACTATAATTATATACTGATTAGTACTCAAATAATAATTAAAACAATTCAAAACTCATGAAGAAGAACTGAAAATTATGCAACATCCACCAAAACACCACTACTACTTCTATGATATGACATTACAGATTAAAATAAATAATTAAATGTTAGGATATGCCTACAAGAAGACTGTAAGGCGCTAAATATTCAGCGTAGACAAGCCGTTGTCTTATTGGTTCCGCTGGGCGTGTTCAGTTCCAGAGCCAATTAAACTGTGCGTTCCGTCGAGATTTCGTGTAACTTCGTTGAAAAAAACCGTCCGCAAAGATAACTGAAAATGCACCCTTAGATACATACGAATTAAAATATCCCTTAGTATGGAAGGTTCTGACATGGTTAAAACATAACGAGCCTAAAAGATGAACTAAAAAATCACGTGTCCTGTGATCATTATTGAAAGCTCTGTATAAGCTTGAGCAATATGGGACAACAAGCTATTGTTAGTCGTAAAATCCTCAGGACACAAACAAAAAATAATAACTTCTAATTTTAAAGTCACCAGTTCCAAAAAAAAAAAAAAAATTGAAACCGAAATTAAGTTTCCTTCATCTGGTTCCGATGTTCTTAAGAGAACTAATAATAACCAAAGAAGTAGTCCTAATTTAAATTATTTGTCTTCTCCATGTGCAAATAAGGATAGAGAAAGAAGCACAATGTTTTTTAATTTTTAACCCAGCAATACTAGGTACCTAAAAGTAGAAGTTTCATGGACATTACATTTTTTCCTTTTAAATTCAGGGCTCTATACCGAATCCGGCTCCAGTTGGCACTGCAACCAGAATTGCCTTATTGTGCCTTTCACTGTCTCTAGATTCTGCCGGTGTTTCCTGTATTATTTCTGACTAACCAAAGCAATTTTATCACCGGCAGATGTTCCAGTGTTTTTGGGTCCACTTTTGTGGCCCCTAAAATATTTTGCCTCTTGCGATTCAGTGCCTCGCATTGATGGAGTATATGCCTTACTGTCACAGACACTCTCCGCAGGGCCTGCAGTTTAGGTTTCCCTCGTACAGTCCAATTTTATGCATGTGGCGGTTGCTCAGTCATCTTTGGAAGTTCTATTTCCATGGTATTTCCAGTTCTGTATTCTGCTTATCGCTAGGTGTTTGTTTAATGGTTGTGGAGTGATTCCTCGATTGTCCCCTTCCCTGTTGTGCATTTTCTCCAGTGGCTTCAACTTCAACATTTTAATTTGATGTGGTCCTTATAGCAATATCTGTTTTATTATTCACTAATTCTTTCACGTAACCTTCGGCAAAACTGCTGGATTTCAACCCTCCGTAGCGTTTTAAACAAGTAATGTCACCTCCTCCATCAATAAGCATTTTAGCTGATATTTTCCTCAAACAATGTCCTATAATGTATATTCCTTCCAGTTTGGCACTTTCAAATACCTTTTAAGTACAGTCAATTTTAGGAATACCAATTACTGACTGACTATATTTTCCTTGTTTATATTTCAGAAAAACTGTCTATCCACAATATTTTTTTGGGCGCAAAGAACATATTTTTTGTAAAG
Organism: Leptura quadrifasciata; assembly: GCA_963675555.1. NCBI lineage: Eukaryota > Metazoa > Arthropoda > Insecta > Coleoptera > Cerambycidae > Leptura > Leptura quadrifasciata. Next base: position 154,636,268 of record OY776673.1, read on the forward strand.
GCTTATAAAATCTTTTCCTACTATTGGAAAAGACTGTGCCTTTATATAGCAACCATAATGACGTCAAGCAAGGCAAGCTAGTTCTTTACGATAGATTTATTGACGCTAATGCATTTCATTCATAAAGTTTGTTTATTAAGTTAAGTATTTTTTTTAGTCTCTGCTGTTCTTGTTGGAGCGTGAGGATAGGGGCATCCTCGACACAAAAAAATATCACTTTTACTCCATATAAAACAATGTACTATTCTTCAAAAAAATACGTCAAAATAGTGGCTTTTATAAAAAGTTTCGTGAATTTAAACTGTTATTCTGACAATTTATCTGATCGGCAGTAAAAAAGTCATTTTACAAGAAATCATTGTTCATTTACATTTGCATACATTTTCTAGAATTTTTAAATTAACCAGTTTTTTGGGGAAGACCCTGAAGACTGAAGATTATTAATAAATGGCATACGCTTGGTTAATTTTATGAGGGTTTTAGTCGGATCTATTTATAGAATCCAATTCCTGTCGACTTTGTTTTTGTTCATTTTTGTAAAGACTTTTTGATACATGTACAATTGTTTCAGTTCCCTCTTTGTGATTTACATCTTTGATTTGACTAATTTGAGCATGCTTGTCTGAGAGTTCAGAAATTACAAACTGCTTTCGAATTCATCAAAATATACAAATATGAGACAATGTCTGTTTAGCTAATCTAGTTGGCTCGATTATTGCATGAAAAATATAAGTATGTAACAAGCTTAAGAATATTTGTGCCAAGATTGTTATCTTGTAAGAGATTTATATTGAAATCTCCACATAACACTAAATTATACTTCTTAAATTTTATCTTAAATAACTTTTTTAAATATCATCCTCGAATAGGACATTCAGATTTTCAAATATATCAAAGTATGATATTTTGCATCAAGAAACTCGGTCGGGTTTCACAGCTAATTTTCTCTCTGTCATGCGAAAGCGAAGGGAAGGGACGCTGTTGTCACCAGGTGTAAAAGTTTTAATAATTTGTATGATAATTTCTATGTACATAAAAGTGACAATATAATTTTTTTCAGCTGAAGGATTTGCTTCTGCAGTAGATACTCAAACCATAGTCCAGCAGTCATTTGGAGGAAGGACTATAACAGTTTCCAGATGTGGTGAGTGTGCTACAAAAAGTGAAAGAGCCGATAATTTCAGGGAGTTGCAACTCTCTTTCCCAAATCATTCTGATAACCAATCTGTACAGACACTCCTGGAGTATTACCTACAACCTGAAAAATTAAGTGGTGATAATCAGTATCACTGTGATATTTGTGGTATGTTGACGGATGGGGAACGTATTACTAAGATAGTGGAATCTCCACCTAGGCTAATTTTAACTTTAAAACACTTCAGATACGATCCTGCGTCCCAGCAGCGCACTAAACTTTTGCAACGTGTTAAACTTGATAAACACGTCCGGTTAGAAAAGTATCAGTATGAGCTCTATGCGGCTGTTGTACATTGTGGATCCAGCGTGGATTCCGGTCATTATTATACGTTTGCAAAAGATGAAACTGATTGGTATAAATTTAATGATTGTTCTGTGATGAAGACTACGTCAGATGACTTGTGTAAGTTAAGACCGCCAGAAACTCCCTATATTTTGTTTTATGGCAGGCAGGATATCTCTGAACCGGAAAATTTGCCTTGTACAGTTTTTTCTAACAGATTGCAATTAGCACTTACAAAGGATCAATCAGAGCACGACTTTGAAAAGAGACGACAACCTCTTAAAATCCATAACATAAGGCAGAATCGAAACGATGAACCACCTCCACCCGGATGTGGTGGAGGAGGTTTTTCCACCACAGCAGGAAACATGTTCGTATGTTAAGTGATTTGTTAACAGTTACAATGTAAATAAGGGTATGATTCTTGTATTGGATACTGAATAACTATTATAGATAAATTGTAGTTTTAATTTATACATATTTATAAGTTATACAAAGTTATACATGTTGATAACTATTTTTACTTTATAGAGAAACTTAAAATTATTTATTTTGCTTCATAAAAAAATTGTGATAATATTTTTTTGTTTTAAATTAGCAAAACTGCTGAATATTTCTATCACACCTTGTTTGAGTGCTTTGTTGTTCTGTTCTAAGTTGTAAAAATAAAATATTTTAAATTTGTTAGCAACATTTTCAGTGGAAATGTCAATTTCAATATATTCAGCTTGACATGTAGTCTGGGATCTGACTCCCCTTTTTTAAAGTGATTACTAGCAGACTTTTGACGAGTCTTCCAACTTTTCCCTCTGCGAAAATTCTCGATAGATGTATGCAAAGTTCTATGCACCTGCTAATTATGTTGATCGTGGAACTGACGCTTTTATGGTGTAGGACTGGAAAATCTGCCAGAAAATTTGTAGGACAATTTGATCATTCGATTTCAAAAATATTAATTAAACACGTGTAAAAATCAGCTCGTTAGTAATAAAATTTCTGACCTTGTTATTTTTACATATTAGAGAGAACTCGCCCGTCCAACCCATCGCTTTTGTGGGACAAGCGTAGCTCCCTGTTTTTAACATTAACGAGCTGATTTTTTACACTATTATTTAATTAATATTTTTAAAATCGAGTGGTCAAATTGCCCTACAAATTTTCTGGCAGATTTTCCAGTCCTAGACCATGAAAGTGTCAGTTCCACGATCAACATGTTTAGCGGATGCGTAGAACTTTGCATACCTCTACGAGAATTTTTGCAGAGAGAAAAGTTGAAAGACTCGTCAAAACGAAGCCACTTACAAAAATTTAGCTTGTTAGTAATCAGTTTAAAAAGTGGCGTTGAACCTCGAACCAATAGCTTTCCTGAAAAAAAAAACTTATATACAGGATAATTCCATTTTTAACACAAAAGCTTTTACACGAGTGTGTTGGTTACTCAAGAAAACTTCGTATAATATTGTTGTATGGAATCTCCTTTCTAGGATATGGTCCCATAAAATTGAAGCAATCAGTGTCTTTTTTTTTTACAGATTTTTTTAAATATTAATTCTAGCAACGACTTCAAATGTGTATGAGGCATTGTTAAACTAAATATTTTACTTATACTTTTAAACGGAAATTTTTACTTTACTTTGGTTGAAACAGATTATAAATAAAAGGACGGAATGTAAGACACAAACCAATTTAAATAAATGTTGAAATATGTGTTACTGTACATGTATTACTCTACTTAAAATTGTTGTCTTCTAGTTTGATTAAAATCTACATAAGCGATTCTTTTATTACTATTTATGACTTATTTTGTCCATTGTGAAATTGTTAAAAACCATCATACTTCTGGGGATTTGGACTTCCATCAGAGACGGTTTTTACATTTATATTATTTTTATATGGAAAATAAGTAAACAAACTGTTAAAAACTACAAAATAATATACTAAAATGTACCATAAACATCTGCTACCTGCACGACACGTGTCAACTTCCTTTTTTTTGTTTTACGGAAGATTAGTTGTGCGGTCACCTTTGCTAGATATTTGTTTACTATGCTATTGCAAAAAGAGTTATGTACTTACAGGCTTCATTTGTAATTCGACATTCGCAAGCGTATGTCGTAATAAAATTTTTTATGCGTATCTAAATTTCCTAATTTTTGTTTTAGTAGTAACGATTTGTATGCTTATAATTTTTTAAAATTATGTTGTGTCTTAAAGACATTACAAGTATTTCAAGTATGCGTCACTCAAGTCTGTAGATGTTGAATGGATATTTTCTATAATGAAGTGTATCTTCACCGACAGATGCCGCAAATTAACTGTAGAACATTTAGAATCTTTAATAATAATATATTGTAGCACTCGTAACACCAAATGTAAAGCCGGGGATACATCTAAGAAACGTTGCCATTCGTTCTCATTGACCAGCATTTATTTCTATGCGTTCGTCAAGTGTAGACGGTAGTTTGCAAAGAATTAATTGTTGCGCGAATGGCCAGCAATGCGAACGAATATTTTCCATCGGCTGTCGGTATAATGAAAAGATCAAAGAGAATGCGAACCAAAGAACGTTGGTATGTGGACGCATTTAAAATAATTTCCAGTAGTTTGATACCATTTCATCAAGAAATGTTTATTTTGGTCTTCTCACAAGTATGAGTGAAAATCAATTAGTTATAGCTAGTGCTGCATATATCGTTATCAGAAGAATTTTACAGTGACGAAAAGAAAATAAGAAGAGAAAATAAAGAACTGTTTGGATAAATGATTTATACTTAAGTAGAAATACATATAGTATAAATTTACTATCGGACATTTTTTTTAAATTTCACCAGAATGTCCAGAACAGAGTTTGCCGTTCTTCTGGAAATGATTAAACCAAAAATTGTCAAGCAGAATACATTCTTCAGATAGGCAATACCACCAGAAGTAAGACTTGCTGTTGCGGTGGAACACCGCGAATACTGGAAATCACACGTAATTGGTTTTTATGTGTCATGTTACCTAAAGACATTTCCGGAATGTCGGTGAACAAGCAGCAATGATGGTAATGCAAATGATGCGAACGAATGACAACGTTCCTTAGATGTATCCCCGGCTTAAGGACGGTGAATATGAAGATAAATAAGATAGTGTTGTGGACAGTTATCATTTGAAATCCAATTATTGGATTTAAAAGATTATCCAGAGTTCTAAAATGCAGTAATATACAGGATGCTCTAATTTGAAAATCAAAAGTTAGTGTCACTAAATGAAAAAAGAATCATTTATGTCATAAAGTGATGTTTATTAAGTACATAGGATATTCTAAGTTTCAATCGCTTATTTTTAAAATTAATGGTCATTATGTTTTTACACTTGTAGTGTCCAGTGATTAAAGAAAAAAAATGAAAACTTTCTATTTTCTAAACATTATCAGTAAAAGAGTTAAGGATCTGTATCTTTGAAAGGTTATTATGCAGCAATATTTATATATATTTTCTTAAAATATAAAATGTGAAAAATGCAATTGAGTATTATAAAATCTATATTATTTACAGTTTCTTTATATATTATTTTTTATCCTGCCTATTGCCATTAGTACTGATGCAGAATTTTTTTCTCAAAACATCGAAAGCATTATGTTTCAGCTAATATTTCATGTTTTATATGGTAGCTTGCGACTATTTGCCAAAAAATAATTGTTTAATAATACTAATATTGATTCTTCGTTGACAAAATCTGGTCATAGGAAGAAACTTGGTTCCAAAGAATTGGTTGAGAAATATAATATTTGTTGCCCTAGTAATATCGTATTTTAATAAGGGCCAGTTGTAGAAGATAGCTGAATGATGGTTCAGTTGAAGAGCCAGTATTGAGATTGAAGCCTTCCATTCAACTGAACTGAGTGCAATTAGATTGGCAATAAAACGGCTTTATTTTGCTCTATTTTAGAAAAACTAGTAATATTTATTGTGTTATTAACAGTGTATGCTTGAAAATTACTTTGTCGCTTCAACAGGGATGAGCCCTTTTACTCAGTATCTACGGTTTCAAATCACAGGTTCTTGACATACAAAAATAAATTACCCAACAAACTTAGGGCTTTATGGCTAGTCGCAGTCGAACGAGATGACCTTGGCATCAAAACTAAAGTATCAATAGATCTGGAGCAAACATTTTGTAAGAGGTAAGTCCTTCAATCATCTGCCCTGAAAACTTGAAACTATTTTTCAATTGCCTTTTGTGAGAGTAGGAACTTGTCTGTTGTTTCTAGGTAAACCTGCTTCTTTAGAGGTTGAAGGCTATCCTGACTGAGTTCCCTCACGGAATATGTGGCATAATTCTGAGGCGGCATGATGCTGAAAGAAAAGAGAGACTTTGTAAGAGAAAAAGCTACGAATATCTGAGGTGAGCGGTAACTGGTAGAAGTAGAAAACATTTTAAGATATTGAGTCATAGTAGAAACTGACAATACATATTATACAAGGTGTTTCATTGAGAACGGACCAGCGGGCGCGGAATTCAATATGCATTGGTTTAACCTGCATATATGTTAAGTGAAATTTGTTGATTTAAGAGTCATTTAGGTTTTTGTGCATTCTCGGGTTTTACCCACAAAGGTCGTCATTCTGGCTTAACCATTGGTACTAAAGTTTATTTACTGAGACTAAACAGTGCATGTAAATAAGTGTATGTGATAAATGTGGCAAGTCCAATTTGTCAAATGTGATATTTTTATTTTGTTATAAAATTAGATGGCTGTATGTATTAATTTTACTTACCATTCAGACGTCGGTAAGTAAATCACTTACCGACGTGAATAAAACGAGGTGGTGTGCGAAAATATTCTGAGATGGGCCAATTGCCAAAAATAAAAAAGTTCCCATAGTCATCAAAATTTTCCCAGGCTCGAGTGGGGCATGGCCTCGTGCTCTCTGATTGCCAAAAACATATCGGGGGTGGGCCAATTGCCAAAAATAAAAAAGTTCCACGGTTATCAAAATTCTCCCATGCTCAAGTTACTCCCATGCCTTAACAAACATCAACATTTGATTTGTAGCTCAATGATGTCAATCGGCGTTTGTTTTATATCCAGTGGAAAATACTATTTTGCTAGTGACAGAACGTCTATCGGCGTCAGATTTCATTTTTTCTAGAAACCCAAAAAATGTTTAAAATGTTTTGGCAACTCTTGACATTAATATTTTCATATATTTCCCTAAAATTAATAGCGAAGTAGGAAGTGTCACAGAACCAAGTTCTCGAAATGGTCAAGTGTCCTTCAACGTGTTAACATAATTTCGAGTATAATTAGCTTTTGCTAGTAACAGTTTTTAATATCGTTAAAATTGAACATAGTTCACCTTACTTAATTTACAGATTTTTAAATTTTCTGAACACCCTGTACATGACATGTTAACTTACTCCATGGCAATCATATTTCTAACAATAGCAAAACTTTTTATGAGGAATAAATTTTGCTCATAAAATGAGAAATAAAAAAGTTTACCCTCTTATCCACTTTAACTGTGGACATACTGTATATGGTTTAATTTTTTTTATTAGATTAATACCTCCTTTGGTGGTAAACTGTTTAATATCTAATGAGTTCTGGTTAGTACAAGACGTCATATTGGAGTTGGTATTACTAGATTTGGTGTATGTGTTGGAAAAGAATTCGGCAAAACCATCTATTATCATCTGCGGATCATCTAAGAACTGATTGTAATATATCATTGATGATGGGATAGATGTATTTCTAAATTACCAATTTTTAGGGTCATATTTAATCTCAGATTCAGTATTGGTAATATAATTTATATATATATATATATATATATTTTTTATACATTTATTTAACGTCGGCCTATTTCCGCTACTGAGGCCTAACACCGACGCCTGTAGACGGGTTACCCCCAACTAGGAATTTTGCTGAACCTCTTCCCTTAAGAAGAGTAGGGATCTTTTACTTGCCTAACATTTAATAGACAAGGGACCGACGACTTTACATCCTATCCGAAGGATGGTATATCCCCTATACAGTCCTCACCTAAGGTTGTACAGCTTCCGCGCATATACTGATATACAAGCCGCTGGAAGATGTGTGAGGCGAGGACGCGGTCTTCGTTGGAACGGTCACCCATCAAACTACTAACCGCGCCTTAGGTTGCTTTACATCGCATATCGAAGTATGTACATAGTAAAGACGCACCCACGCGCGCCTCTATAATTTTTATATGCTGCATTTACTTTAGTCTTTACAGTTGATTTTAGACTGTTAAATTACTGTAATTATCCTCGGTTCGAGATGAATGATATATTTTCGCTTTTTCTGTCTTACTTATATATTATTTCACTGTCAAACCACGGTGGATAACTTCTTGAATTCAAGATTTTTTTTCAGAACATGTTTAATAAAAATTGAGTTGAGGATGTCGCAAAACTCACAGATTTCTTTATTTACACTACTAAGCTGAGTCAGAGACGTCCAATAAATTATGGTTAGTTCTTGATGTAGTGCTTGAAAATTTACTTTTTTAAAATAAAAAATTTCCTTACACTGCTGTGGAACGTCTTTTTGATTTTTTAAATAAGTGTGATAGAAATAACTAGTGCAGAATGGTGTTGATCCTCGGGTAATATGATAGATGATTTGAAAACATTGCATAAAAAAATTGAATAACAAGGTCCAAAACTCGACTAATTTAAAATGTTGTATTGGGTAAAGTTTAAAAAGTTATAAAATTTGGTAATAGGTTTGAATGCAGTGTTTATTTTTCTTTTAATTTGGTGTCCCCTTTTTGAATTTGGCGCCTTTTTTGAATTTGGCGCCTTTTTTTAACTTGGCGCCCTTTTTCTGGATTTGGCGCTCTTTTTTGGATTTGGCGCTCTTTTAAGTTGGTAGCACTAGTAAATGTCCCTAATTAGTGGGGGGAAAAGAGTTGACAGTAAGTCGTTTTGGAGGGAAAAGGTGCGTGCTGCCTGATAAATGTTAATCTAGTTAATTACATTTTAATTAAATCAAGAGAGTAAAACTAGTGTGTTGCTGTTTAATTGCTAGGACCCTACCTAGAAGATTTACGATTGGAAGTTTTACCTGCAATTATTAAATACATTGGGTAATAAGGATTCAAAAGCATCAAATAGTTTGTCATAACTTCACTATCTGTTTGAGGTGGTACGTATGCAACGAATATATAGAAATAATTATTATTCTTTGCCATTTGTTATTAAATGTAATTAATACACCACCTTTACTGGTACTAGTTGCATGAAAATTATGATCACAACGAAAGAAGTCGTATAGACCGGAAAATCGTGTACCCATCGATTTAAAGAAAATTTCATTTTTGTAGTAATAGTTTACTATTAGTAGGTACGAGAAAGTTTGGTTGTTCAGCCCCTGCCCTGGTGGGATTTGTGTAAGAGGGTGATTTCGCCCCTCTGAGACTGCACTAATAGGCGAGCGGTGCACCCCTAAAAAGATGAATAAGAAAGTCGCATAACGTCCCAAATAAAGTTGCCGGATTGAAACCAATTGGAATCGATTAGTTACATTTTAGGGAACAAAAAACCGAAATACATTTTTTTTTGTCCGAGTGGCAGGTAATTTGTTATTAACAATAAAATTGCAGAGTAAAAGAAATGAAAAAAATTTATTTGAAAACACATTTTCCAAGTTGACTGAGCAAAAATAAACACTTTTTGTCCCTTGTAATGTTTTCGAAAAATGCACTGTTTTTGAGTTATAGGCGATTTAAGGGCGGAAAATGGCCAAAAGTCGACAACTTCAAAAATTCTACTTTCTACTGAACTTTTTTTAAATGTTTTGGCTCGCAAAATGATCGTTAATACTTATAATTAAACATACTATTTTTAGGAATAAAGCAACTTTTCATTTTCATCCTGATATTATCGTCGAAGTATTGCGATTTTTTCTTGCTTGCGCAGGATAGGTAGTGATGAGTCGTATTCATATGAATCATATAATAATACGACTCTTTCCGATGAATCATATGATATGACTCTTTGCAACCGATACGGTTTCGTATTCGTACATTTCGTACCACTTGTACCTAGAGTATACACTGACCGAATGAGAACGCGTGCTGTAAAAAACAAAACTTAACAAACCACTGATTCATATTTCGTATTGATATAATCGTACCTACTTGAGGTAGACGGTAGTATATTAGTAGTATTTATTTCCTATTTGACTGACTTGTATATTGTTAAGATCAGTCAGTGGTGGCGCTGTAGTAATTGTAGTATCGCTATATGATTACTAATATTACATTAGATAATGTATGTATGAAGCTCAAACCTCATATTTGTTTTTCATGCGTTGTTTAGGATACCTCGAGTTGTGATTGACTAATGTAAATCACCCAGTCAATACAGATATATTCATGTTTCGTGTCTTAGAGTACTAGCATCGTGAGATGCGACATGCGCTTAGGTATGTTTAGTACGAAACACGGATGCGAATATTTTTGTATACGGAGTCAGTACGATATGACTCTTTCAAAACAGTCGTATTGCCTATCACAAGGATAGGTGAAATACACAGGTGGCGAAGAACTGATCTGCTAATTTCTTTTTTAATATATTAAAACATTTTTAATAAGATATTCATAAAAAGCGATACGTAAGTTAAAAATTTTCATTCTTTTTCAACTTTTTTCAAAACCGCTTAATCAAAGACAGATACACGTTTATTTAAAGTAAAACATAATTAACATTAACATAAATTATTTATATTTCAATGAGTTTGTTCTCTGTATTCATCTATTCATATATAAATTTAAGAATTAAATAATTAATAATTTCAAAATCAAGAATTCATGTAAAATGTTTTTTTTTCTAATTGAATTATTCGAACGTAATTCAAATCACGCGCGCATCTCACGTTACTTATTTGTTTTAACTTTAAACATTAATACATGTGAGTTCGTTTGAAGAAGCTGCAATAATTTCGTGGGTAATAGTAGTTTTACAAATTCAACTTATGTGAATTTCATGCAATATTGTCTTAATCATTTCATTTTGAATGTTTACAACCTCCTAACTAAATATGGCTGGATATTACAAAATGATGTATTGAGTGTTAATTATTTTGAAGGGGACTCAGCAATGGAATTTTTGCAGAAACTCATTTGTTCATGCAGCGGAAAGTCACCTTGCAGTGATGAAAAAATATGCTCTTGTTTGCCACAAGATTATAAATGTTGTGAACTTTGCAGTTATTCAGTTAAATGTAAAAATGCAGAAATAATACATTGTGACACTGAAATATTCGACGAAAGTATAATTGAAGATTAAATCGGTAATTCACTTATTATATTCTATTACAAAATACTGTCTTACATTAACATTTTATATTGGTCATTTGCAAAAATTAGCAGATCAGTTTTGGCCACCTGTGTATTTCACTTATTCTGTACAAGCAAGAAAAATTGCAATACTTCGATGATAAATTTCAGGATGAAAATGAAAAGTTGCTTTATTACAGAAAATAGTATGTTGAAGTATAAGATCATTTTGCGACCCAAAACATTAAAAAGAGTTCAGTAGAAGCCGAGATGTGAATTTTTGAAGTTGTCGACTTTTGGCCATTTTCCGTCCTTAACTCGCCTATAGGTAATTCAAAAATAGTACATTTTTCGAAAACATTACAAGAGACAAAAAGTGTTTATTTTTGCCCAATTAAATAACTTGGAAAATGTGTTTTCAAATAAACTTTTTTCATTTCTTTTACTCTACAATTTTATTGTTAATAACAAATTACCTGCCACTCCGACAAAAAAATTTTATGTAGGTTTCTTGTTCCCTAAAACGTAACTAATCGATTCCAATTGGTTTAAATTCGGCAACTTTATTTGGGAGGTTATGCGACTTTTTTATTCATCTTTTTAGGGGTGCACCCTCGCCTATAAATACCCATGTAATTAAAGAATAAAATTATGTTTTTCTAATTGCACTTAGATAGTGCAATAAAGTAAAAATGGTCTGCTGCGTGATACCTTGGAGGGTTGCGCGGGTCAACCGAAAAGGGTGGTAATTCGATTCGATTCAATTTAAAGGATCAACTTTACATCAAATTAAAGATTAAATCTTTAACTTTTTTATCTCATTGGTCAGAAGTTATTCTGTGGGGATTTCTGATACTTCAAAAAGTGATAAAATATTGATAAATGTACTTTTTTGTACTTCAAACGTGACTAAAAGTGCTGTTTGCTAAAAATTTAAAATCAACCGCATTTTCAATCGTCAGTTCCTTGTCACTACTTGTTAAAAACCATACACGAAAATGGGTGTTTTGTAGGAAATTTTGTAAGCCGTCGTTTAGGTCTTATGAAATTTTGTCGTAAATCTTAAGTGAAAGATGAACTGTTATAGATTGTGCATAGGTAATTATTTATTATCAAGGGAGATATGGTATCTGGTAATAAACGAGCATGTAACACCTAGTAACTTTTTTATTTTTCAAAATATTTTTAGATTTGGATATGTTTATTAAGAAATAAATTTGTCATACTAAATGGTTTATTTTCTACCTCCGGTTAATCCAATACAAGCAACTATATTTTCTGAAAGGAAAGTGTAACTCTTTTCACGACTCCAATATGAAATTAATTTTTTTTACAGACCTTTTTCGGCCTTTAGATTCATTAAGAAAAATCCGAATTACAGTAAAATTTTTGCTAACAGAAGGGCCACGGAGGAAATTATTTAAGTAGTCGAGTTTTAACAGGCTGACCATTTGTTTGTAGAATAATGCCATCAATTTTTAACTTAAAGAAAAATTTACTGTTATGAAATTATTGAAGAAATCTCTAAAAGGAAAGGCTCTCTTATTCCCGTTGTTTGAATCATTGAATATCATTTTTTAAAATTAGGTTGATATTATGTAAAATGCAACTAACTTCACTAATATTAAATTTGAAATGAAGCAGTTTTCTCTGTAATATTTTATTTTCGACAATGAAATGTGTCCGTCCATAAAGTTTTACCATACTTTTCATCCTGCACTACATACCTCTGCAATCGAGTGCAGAGCATTGTTCTCCAATATAAAATAGTTTATCAGAAACTAGAATACTCAAATTGTAAGAATTTATTCACCTAAATTAAATTTGAACTTTCTGCTCCAATATTGCTCATACGACATGAAATACAAAAAGTAGCTTGATGCAACATCTACAAAATATCAAAATTTTTGCGTTATTTAATGTTTCTTGGGAGACAGCAATAAAATAAGGTATATTTATCATTTATGATCGAATTTATCTTCAACTGATAAAAGTAAGATTGTCTCGGAGGGTTTTTTAATATACTTATTTAATGTCGGCCTATTTCCGCGATTAAGGCTTATCACCGATGCGTGATGCCTCATGTAAAAAAGCTAGGGATCGATTAATGTATATGTTAAACAGCTGACCGCTGAGCTACCATATCCGCAGATAAATAATATGGAAACCAAAATATTAATTTTTAATTTTGTTCATTCTAAGATTTTTTATCTTGAAACTTATTGATCTGTTCTGGGAGGGTGGGTAAGGCGTAGGGGCCTAATTACATTTGATGCTGATGGGGCCATATGAGGTCAGTCCGACACTGGACAGATATCTGTTATTTTGATATTTGTGCTTGCATTGTTTTGTTGACTTACTCTTTGGTAATTTCATTATTCACTATTTCTAAGTTAAGGTTTATTTTATCTAATACTTTGACTTCACTTTTGACGTTGATAAACAGATTAACCGTGAGATTGACGCTATCTATAAGATAATGTAACTTAACCAAGCATTGATAAACCGGCCCTTAGTGGAATTAAATGGGAGCTTTCCCGATGCGAGAGATGAGTGTCTCAATCTCTGGTCGCTGTCGCTCGAGTAGATCTCTGGACTGGTTTGGTGGCGCTGACGCGACATCTTTTTAGATCCGGCGGCTGATTTCTGCAGGTATCTGTTTTTTTAGCGAAACTTAATTTAAATGAGTGATTAATGGCAATGTAATATATTACTGCCGGGTAGCCTATAAAAAATTAGCTGCGATTACCTTTAGCTCTCGGTCAGGCAGGTTGCCAGGTCTTTGTTCATAACTCTTACAAGTTCAATAACATACTGATACTGACAACTTGTGTCGCTGTCGCGTGTATTGAGAGAGTAGCCCCCCCTGTTGTTGGTCTTTAGTTTATCGCGTGATAGATGTCTCAGATCTCTGGTTGCTGTCGCATGCATCGGGAGAGCACCTTTTGGAATATCATAATCAGAATGACCATAGGCGACGGGTGAATTGCTATTGCGGAGAGATAATATTATTTCTAAATTTTTGCAAGGTGATATAGATGTGACAGCTGTTCTCCCAAGAGGCATGACTAACATTGACAGGTTCGTTATTTTATTTATTATAATTATGACAATTAGTACAGCGCAGTATGATGTGTCTTTATGTTTATGATTTTGAGCATACAGAGGACATATTTATTTATTTATTTAAAAAATACACACTTGCAATTTACAATGAGAGAAAAAAACAGATACAAAATTTTTTTCCTTGGATAAACATGTTTCGAGTGATGACAATTATAAAGGATTGTAATAATCGAGTTCATCTGTTATTGGCTCTCAAAAAACGCAAATTGATTCACTTACCTTTATAAGTTTTCAAAATGCGTTATCAAGTTAATTATGCAAAACAGATTCCTATATATCATCTTGTATTTAAATTATACATGTATCTTTTGCTTTTTGATGATAGAGGGCCCCAAAACTAAAATAGTTTGTCTATTCTAAAAGTAGTCTGAATTCACCGGATAGTGAAATCCAGTAGTTGGACCATAGCACAGCAGTATTCGACCTACTCGATTTTTAGACATAATATTTTTAGTCGCAAACTCCTCTATAAAATCCTTATTTTACTATAAGGAACGTAACCAGACTGCAACCAACAGCTACTCTCCGGGCTATGTGCCCCGCCGAGCGCTGAATTACAAGTTACAAGTCTGGCGCGTTAAGTGTAATAATTGTATATTACCATCAAAACGCTAATGCTTTGATTTCATTTTCTTGGATCTTAGGTGCGTTTTTAATTGAAAGGGAAAAATCATCTTAAATATTAACACAACAATAGAAAACATGTTTTTAAAAAAACAATATATGTTTCATTGCGCACAGATGAAGTCTCTGGCGGAAACTTTGTACAAATGTCCTTTGAACACCATACATTTTAAATGAAACCAGCAGGTCCACTCGTCACAACCAATATTCAAGTTGTTGTCTTCTGTATCACTGATTAATTCAATATCTCATGAAGTACACTTGATGCGGTCTCTTTCAGCTTTATGTTTATCTCAAATTAATTTTTACCTAAACCATTAGTGCTGTGCGGTAATAATTGTTCATTACTTGATATATTTTCATCACCGTATTTTCTCACACCTTGTTATATATTTTTCGTTTCTTCGTCATCTTTGCTTCTCTTCCTTCCTTTTTTGTACTTGTTCTTTTTTCTATCAAACAGCTTAAAATTTATTCGGTTTAGCGTCTTCCTTCTCTTGTTCCAGTTTCCTCCACATCTCGATAATTGCACTTGGCATTTTTGATGCGGTTTTGTTTTTGTTGCTGTTCAGGATTGGCTTAAGATAAAACAACACTTGACTGGTAGGCCATCTTTGGATTTATTATTGAGCATAAATACATTTTCAGTCTCTTGCAGTGTTACAATGTTTCTGAGGGAAATATATCTTCCTGAATTGCTGGAAGACTGAGGTATCCAGCCTCATCAATATCTTACAACTGATCATCAGAAGTAGGGATACAGTTGAAAGATTATCTATGGCGCTATCGGGTATCGACACCGGCATATTATTTTTTTGCCCTGAGTTGCCTAGAGAATGTTTTGATTTGGACAATTCTTCATAAATTATATTTACAACGATTCCACATATTATAAATTATCATGAATATATTTGACTCTTCTGTAGTCTTATAATTGTCGATGGATGGAGGGTTTGGGTTGGATATAACGTTAGGCATCATATTAGTGTCTTCCAATTTTTCCAACACATTCTGCACACATTTAGTATAATCTACAGCACCTGGATCAATCGGAATAAGATTTACGGAAGCCCTTTTTTTATAGTTTGTGGTAAATTTTCTTTTTCCAGAACTTTCTTCAGAAGTGGGCAGAACTTGGCTTTTGTTAAAATTAAGTGTGTGTTTTCTTCGCATAATTGCAATTCTCTTACTGCAGCGCGCCAGTATGATTTAAGTGGTTTGAAAACGCTTACATCACATGGCTGCGTTATGTGAGTTGCATTCTGTGGTAATGCATTAGAATTATACTTCTTGCTTTCTTCTGCAAGAGCTGCCTGCCCTCCATTTTGACAAATTTTCTGATCTCCTATGAACCAACTGTGGATTACGTCTGAAAAATGCAGAATACCATTTTTTCCGGGATGTCCATTTATGAATGGTATTTTGTCTCTATAATCGTTATTTTTTAAAGCATGATTTTTTGAACTGTGTTCGGTATATCAATGCCACAATGGGCAGTGGGAAACCACACTTGGCTAAATTTTTACATCATCCAACCAAGGCGTTTTCTTCAGCTGTGCTCAAAACTGGCGAAGGACCCATTTTTCTAGTCTTTTTTGCAATCCTTCCACTGAGTCTGGCATGGATTGTGAATTTCGGTCCTCCATAAACTCTACTGGGTTTCCATACGCTAAAATTATTATTTCTTATTTGCAGTAATGCATCACGCAAAGCCTCTTCTGAGTATTGATAAATGGGACATTTACTTTTACAAGTTTTCTTTTTTCTTTTCTTTTCCAAATTACTGTTCTTCTACATCTTCTGCAGAAATACAAAGTAAGAAATTTAAGTAATGAGATTAGGTAGGTCGACCTCAGGATAATAAGAAGTCTTAACCCGGTAAATTTTATTCAGCTAGCTGCTAGCCCGATGGTTTCACATCGAAAATTTTAAATGTGCGCCCAAATTGTAAAAGGAAAAATTTCACTTTTTCATTTTAATCTAAATCTAAAACATTATTTGAAATGTGAGATAAGTTGTTGCGGGTGCCATTAGCACATAGTAAGATCGGTTAGGATTCAAAAGAAACTAATTACCAATTGTATCTGTGCCTAGCCTATACTCAGCCCTAATTAATCAAAGTGACAGCTTGTTAATTGATGTCATACTTTCATTGCATTTATTCTCTACTGTAAGTTTTCTTTGTTAGTTGTTTACTGTCGAAAGCTGGGTACTCTCAGGCGAACTGTAACTGCAATGGTTAGTATATCAAATTTTGATGTGTACGTTAATGTATTTCAACGTAGTTTCCTTTCACAAATCACTGGATCAACAGTGTTCGTATAGAGTTTGCGATGACGATATGTCGGTTTCAAGAGAAATGATTATCAGTGGCGCATATATTTTAATTGACACAATCAGTGAAAATTATAAACACCCCTGACGATGGTGGCGTCATACTATGTACGAAGAAAGAAGCAAATCTTCGTTACTTGCTGCTTTAAAATTTCAAAATATCAGTGGTCTTTACAAAAAATTTCACGCTAATGAGTCCAACAGATTTTGAATATCTTATTAATTTACCTGGACCTACAATTCAACGAGGAAATACCAATTGCAGAGAAACGATTTCAGTACAAGACAGATTAGCAATGATATTAAAATATTTGGTCACCGGCGATTCTTTTACAAGTCTACAGTATTTGTTTCGTATATCTAAGCAATATTCTTTATTTTTCGGATCCCACACTATTGGCATATTTTTATAGTTTTCAATTAAAGTGAGAACGTTTTCTTCGCCCCACTCGTCCATTTTCTTCGATGTTTGATGCAACGTAGATGTACACATTCACGAACAAACCTAATCAGTGTCCACGGACCAGCTGAGAACCTCTTTGTGTTCGTAGTAAAAACCGACAACTGGGGGTTCGCTGCGATGAGTTCGAAGAGGCCTCGCGAGCTCGTTTGGCAACGCATCCACATTGAAGAATTTCGTTTGCAGTTACAGTTACAATTGTGTGAGTACCCGGCTTTTAGTGTTCTGTTGTATTTTGGTAAATTTTACATTTGACTTGTATTCTTAATACTTTGTGATGAAGACTCGGCACATTTACTGAACTTGATATTTGTTTATTAATTCGAATTTGTATGTATTTTCTGATTTTTACATGATGCACTATGCCTTATTCTCAATGGGATTGTGCAGAAATGCTTTATTACTCTTGAGGTTAAGCACAAGGAAACGCTCGGCTTACTGCAGGATTGTGCCGCAACTAACTGTTAGTTAGAAGTGAACCATGACCTACTACTTATCTGGATAACCGCTTCTTATATATATGATTATTTACGAGAGTTACAAAAAAAATTGGCTGAAGAGAATAAAAAAATTCTAGAAAACGAGAAGACATTCTGAAAAATTTGTACTTAATGAAAGAAATTAGTGTTTATTAATTTTATTCCGATTTTAGTTACTATCTATACTCCGAGTGCTAATGACACCCGCAACAACTTATGCTGTCTTTCTAATAATGATTTAGATTAAAATTAAAAAGTGGGATTTTTAACACTTTACTACTAATAGGTAAGTCAAAATAACGAATTTTGTGGTCAAAACCAAAGTTAAAATACACAAAACCTAAGTAACGTATATGAGGTGAGGGTCAAAGCGATATTTATTTAGGTCTTTTAGAACCCTGTGGTGGCTGGCCCGCCTTCAATGAAACACCCTGTTTATCTAAGATAATGATTGTACTGTACCATGAGGAAATGCGCTTACACGAGAATGTAGAATGTAGAATGTGCCCTATTAAAGATTTAAATGGAAATCTCCTCAAAGAAGACCAGGAAATAAGAGCCCGATGGAAAGAACACTACTCTAACATTCTTAACCAGCAAAGTCAAGCCGATCACGATATTATAAATCTTATCCCTCAATATGACACCTTCGAAGACTTAGATAAACCACTAACAACGGAAGAGATCTTAACCGCCATTGGGCAGCTAAAAAAATAACAAATCTCCCGGCGCCGACTCACTCCCAGCTGAGATCTTTAAAGCTGTGTCGTCAGAGCTCATACCCTACCTCAAAAAACTGTTTGATGTCGTGTGGGAAAGTGGTCAAGCTCCGCAAGAGTTTCGTGATACACTTTTAATCAACCTCTTCAAAAACAAAGGGAGCGCTGCGGACTGTGGAAATTACAGGGGTATAGCTCTCCTGGCTGTTGGAGGGAAGATACTCACTAAAGCGATGGCAAATAGGCTAACACCTGTTATGGAAAAGTTACTTCCTGAAACACAGAGTGGCTTTAGACCAAACCGAGGCACATCGGATTTAATCTTCACACTTAAACAGCTCCAAGAAAAAGCACTCGAACATCAAGGAGAAATTCACATGGCCTTCATTGATTTAACCAAGGCGTTTGACTCGGTGGACAGGGAAGTGCTCTGGAAAATTATGTTCCGCTTAGGTATCCCTAGAAAATTTGTGGAAGTATGTCGCAGTCTACATACAAACAACAACGCCCAGGTTATGTATAATAATGAGGCAACCGAACCTTTCCAAACCCTCACTGGAGTTAGGCAGGGATGTGTCCTGGCACCCCTACTTTTTAATTTGTTTACCACTGCTCTAACAATTATTGTTGACAACAAACTGACAGTCAGAGGAATAGGTCTCAGATACCGTTTTGATGGCGGTCTCTTTAACATAGGGCGCTTTAGAGCTTTCACGAAGACACGCACACGATTCATTTGTGATCTCCAGTATGCGGATGACTGTGCACTTTTAGCCTCTACGCCTGAAGAGCTTCAAGAACTTTTAGATGTGTATGCCCAGAGCTATGATTCCTTGGGACTTAAAATCAACATTGGAAAGACTAAGATTATGTCAACTCCTCATCAAGTGAACCAAACAGACATTACACTTAACGGAAATTCTCTTGAAGTGGTGGATCAGTTCAATTACTTAGGCAACGTTGTTAATGACAAAGCAAACATGGACAGCGAGATTCGCAATAGAATTAACGCTGCATCTAGAGCACTCTGGGGACTTAGAGAGAGAGTATTTGACAACCACGACCTTGCTTTGTCAACGAAAATGGCTGTCTACAGAGCAGTTGTCATTCCAACACTGCTATATGGATGTGAAAGCTGGGTCACTTACCGTCGTCATGTGAAAGAATTAGAACGTTTTCAGCAAAGACACCTCAGAAGTATGATGAAAATCCATTGGTTCCATCACATATCAAACGTGGAAGTACTCAGGAGAGCAAACAGCCTTCCAATTGAGGTGCTTATTTCAAGAGCACGCCTAAGATGGGCAGGTCACGTTCATCGTATGCATGATAACCGCCTTCCTAAATGTACACTTTATGGTGAATTGCTAAGCGGTAGAAGAAGGCGTGGCGGTCAACGAAAGAGGTTCAAAGACGTTCTCCATGAAAATCTAAAATCCTGCGGTATTCCAGACGAGCAATGGGAACAACTTGCAGCGGACAGAACCGAATGGCGAGGGGTTGTGGCCAGCTATCAAGGAAATGTTGCTGCAAGAGGGCCGAATCCAAGACCTAACCAGGTCTATGTTTGTCCTGACTGCGGTCGACATGTGCTCTCCCGAATTGGCCTCTATAGCCATAGTCGTGTGCACCGTAGATGAATGGGAATTACAATAGACTACACCTTTTACTTGTTTTTTATTGTACACAATCTATCGACTGTAACATTTTTATACTCGGACTCGAGTAACGGCTAATAATAATAAAAGTTGTTTTGAAATGAAAGGACAAAGATCCTGTAATGATTTAGGAATTTTTTGATCAACATTTACGAATGAGTATCCATAATCTAGTGGATAAAATGCACATTGCAGTAGAACGTATTACGACTCCTATAATTTTGTTATGAAACATTGAGATATCCCAAAGGTTGCGGAATAAATTTATTAAAATATTTTCCTGAATAAAGATTGTTGTAGATGGAAAATTTGGAAAATCAAAATGGCGGCCTTTTATATTTATTTCTGTATTATGTTGTAACCAATGCCAATCAATTTTAATGTTCTTTGGGCAAGTGAGGCAAAATGTTGAAGTATTTTTATCTAAAAGTTAATTATTTGCCCAATTTTTATCA
Source organism: Leptura quadrifasciata (assembly GCA_963675555.1). Taxonomy (NCBI): domain Eukaryota; kingdom Metazoa; phylum Arthropoda; class Insecta; order Coleoptera; family Cerambycidae; genus Leptura; species Leptura quadrifasciata. Next base: position 154,656,893 of record OY776673.1, read on the forward strand.
AATATAAGTGAGAATACTTATTCCATTAAATGTAATTGCTACAAGTCTTTGGTTTTATGTATCCCATAATTGCTTGTGCCAACGCACCCCTATCTACCCTGTTGCCAACTTTGGCTTTCTACGGTAATGGGTACAGAGTTGGACATAAAAATATTATTTACCCTTGAGAACTTGACTCTATAAGTATAATTTTATAGATGTCAAATCTTCATTCAGAGGAAAATTAACTACAAGAAAATTACTATTTTAAGTACAATTCTTTGAATTATTTTTATCGTGAATATATTTTGTAATATTCTATTTCTATGCATAACGTAATATATTACTCGTACAATCCTAGCTTTGCTATTTGTAGACTTTCATTGATAATTTTTTATTTCACGGATAATTAGCATTTCAAAATTGCAAGAAATATCAGTTTTGGTTTTAATAATACGATATAGCTCTGATGAATGTTAATGACTATATTCTATATTTATCTTTCTACCCCATTCTAGGTTTCCTTCTTTCGTTTAAGAGCACAGGATTCCGGAATCTGCAACCACTCACAATATTCATATTGTTATTAAATGATTTTTGAGGCACATCAATCTTCCTTATCTTTTAAAAAAGGCACTGACTGGCATAATTTTTTTTCATACTTTGCGTTTGAGCTGCTACAACATTACTTTTTTTATTACAACTCCCTCTTTTTTTAACAAATATGAATTCCTTATTGCTTTTTGAGTACAATGATAACCCCAATGGTGGGGACCCTGTTTATCGTTTACCAGGTACATGATGTTTTTTGAGCAACGTAAAGGAAGTTTACTATTGAAATTTTACTTTTGGCAATGAATATAAAATTGAAAAAACCATTAATGAAATTGTTCAAAATGCTCCCATTAACAATCTGATTATTGCCCAGCACTTGTGTAATGACTTTGTATTGAACATCCAATTATTTTCTGGCTGATATTTTCCATCTCAATAAGAGTTCGATACTTTAGATTGTCTTAAATTATTTGGTGTAATAAAATTGACTTACGTTTTTATATAACCCCACAAGAAGAAATCCAGTGTGGTTAACCTTTTGTTGACTGAAAATAAAAAGAGCCTTCTTAATTTTTTTGAATCAGAACAAAACTGTATTTTGTAAACGGTAAGCAAGAGACTCCTACTATGGGATATCATTATATTCAGAAAACAATAAGGAATTTATTTTGATACAAAAGGGCAAATGCATTAAAGAAATTAATGTCTCAACTCAAAGACAAACTTCTAAAAAAAATTTACTTCAGCCAGTATCTTTTAAATAAATAAGATTGATGTGTTTTAGTGTTTTACAAAAAATCATTCAGTAACAATCTTAAGAATATTGTGCAGAACTAAATCACTAAACGCTTTAGAGACATGATTCCGAATTGTGATGGCACATTTCTGATTTTAAGAAGTATAGCATTAATCGAGACACTGTTAATTTGGAAGAAGGTATATTGACATTTTGTAATATGTTAATAATCTGCTAATGTTTGTTTTAGTTTCAGATTTGCCCAGGACAAAAATGAAGAACGCAGTAATTTTATTATATCACTTTCCATGGTCCATGAGTTCAGTGAAGATTTTTACTTGTTTGACATGTAGACATGGATCGGTCTTACTGATGGAGACTTTCTATATTTTGTGTAAATAAGCCATATTTGTGTAATTCTCAGCAATTAATTTGTTTATCTTATTTCTTATATGCAATTGCAATTTTATTTTATCTCTTAATTTGCTCCGTGCACTTGTGTGTTTTTTGAAAATTTCTCAATAAATATACCATATATATATATATATATATATTTTTTTTTTTGGAAGTGACACTCACTGGTCCGATTAACTCCTGGAGGACATCTAGCCGTGAAGCAGAACCATACATTTGTTAAATATATCTCTAAGCAAGATTGTGTATCACAATAATTGTATTAAGAGACTAAGTCTTGCACTTTAAACTCAGAAGATGTGGCAGGAGGTAATATCCTAACATTGAAGTACATCTTTAATGTCCAGGTATAATGTGAAGTCTTTTAATTTTGTTATTGCCTATCTCTTAAAAGGTAGTTCTGCAGTAGTCTTAAATATGGTGAATATTCTAATAATGTTATGGATTATATTTCTTTTTGATCTTGAATTATGGGAATCTTCTATATTCAAGAACTTTTAGTTTCGATGGCTATAAAGTCATGACAAGTACTTTGAATGTAATTTTTGGTTTGCTGCGATTTTAATTGAGTTTTTAATTCATATTCAATTTTACTATATCTATTACAGGCTTGGATCTCAACCGATGAAAACTTGTGTTTTACAATGTTGGAAGTGAAAGTACTTCTACTATTTGTCATGTTAAATCTTTGGTGGCATACATAGGATGTGCTATTAAACAAATGTACATTATGGCAAATGTATTAATAGCAGTTGTGTCATATTACCTCAAGATTTCTTATGACTTTGAAAGCTAATATTAGTAAACTAATTCCATTTATTGAAGGAAGTTGTTATTTGTCTCAGAAAGAATTAACAGTATTATGCATAAACAAATAAATTTTATTAAACTATATTTTTAACTAGGTTATTGCTTGTTGGGCAGCCTACATGCTAATTGTGGGTAAATCTAATTTTATTTTTTTTTATATGTCGATAGTGAATAATATTTGAGTTCTATAAAATAACAATGAACACTTTTCCGTCTTATAATAATTACTACATTGTTTTTAAAAGTATTCCGGAATTTGTAATGTGAACCCTAAGATGACAACTGACCTAAGGACTTATTTCAGAACCTGAGTTTACCAGGAAGACTTAGAGAACAGTTGGAGACAATTTCATCTGCTCTATTTGCGTCCTAATTAACAGAAGAACCTGATTTTACCGGAAGACCTAGAAAGCAGTTGAAGTTTAGTAGTACTTGGAATATAAATTTCTGACTTGGTGCAATTCTTCCAAAACATCCAGTTTTATTTGAGTTTTTAATTCAAACAATATTGTTCCCAACATCTATTTCAGACGTGGATTTCAGACAATCAAGATTTATTTTTTGTATTATTTGTCTGTCATGTGAAGGTAAATCTTTGTGGCATATACAGAATAAACTCCGAAACAAATGTACATTATGGGAAATATATTAGTAGTAGTTGTCGCATATTATCTAAACATTTCTTATGACTGAGAAGACGATTATAAGGTAACTCATTCCATTTATTAAACGAATTGTTACTTATCTTGGAAAGAATGTTCCATGTTAGACAAATACATTATCTTAAATTTTATTGTGAACTAGGTTATTGCTTGAGCAGCCTACATGCTAATTTTTGTAGGTAAATCTAGTTTCAGAGTAAGGTGATTTTATTTGTCTACGCGATAGTAAATTTTTGTTTGGATATACAGAAAGGACTCTTAACAAATGTACATTATTGCAGACATAGTAGTTGTTGCTATAATAGCAAAAAATTTCTTGTGACAAGTCGATTATGAGTTAACTCATTCCATTAATTGAAAAATGTTACTTGTCTCAAAAGAATTCGCAATATTAAACACTAGTAAATTTTATTAAATTATATTTTTGACTAGATTATTGCTTGGGCAGCCCACATGCTAATTTTTGTGGGTAAATCTAGTTTTATCCCTTCTGATATATGAATAGAGATAATAGTATTATTAAAATTGGTTTGGTTTGTGTTTGTATGCCAATTATTGCTTGCGTTGTATAAAATAACATTGACAAACTCGTAACATCCCCGTGTTTTATCTGAGAATAAACATTTTCTGTTCATTTCCATTTTTTAACAATTACTACATTATTTTTGGAAATATTCTGGAGTATGTAATATCAACCCTATGGTAACTGGCGTGGGAACTTATTTTATATAACATGTATACATCAATCTGGAGACATCTTCATCTGGGTTATTTGTATTATAACTAACTGAAGAATCCGATTTTACCAGGAGAGCTTGGAAGAAACTTGAGGTTCAGTAGCAGTTTGAATGTGAATTTCTGCTTTGCTGCAATTCCTCCATAATGCCAAATTTTAATTGAATTTTTAATTTATATTTCATTTTAGAGTGATGTGACGTCAGGAGGAAACAAAAAAAATTGCAAATTTTCCAACATTGAAGTACAACTTTAATGTCTACGTACAATGTGAAGTTGTTTTATTCATTGTCAGCACTTTTTAAATAGTAGTTATTTAGTGGTCTTAAATGTGATGACTATTTTATGTAATTATGCTTCTATGCAGTATGCAGCGTTATTGATTGTACTTCTTTTCAATCTTGCATTATTGGTAATCTTCAAAGTTCAAAGACTGATTTTTGATGTCTTTAAAATCATTTGTGTCATGACAAGCACTGTGAATTTAATTTTTGGTTTGCTGCAATTTTCCCATAACATCGATTTTTAATTGAGTTTTTAATTCATACTCAATTTTAGAGGGAACTGTCGTTAAAAATTTGTGTTTTATAATGCTGGAAGTGAAAGTACTTCTATTATTTGTCTGTTATCTGATGGTAAACCTTTGGTGTCATATATAGGATGTGCTATTAAACAAGTTATGGCAACAAATGTATTAGTAGTAGTTGCCTCAAGATTTATTACGATTCTGAAAAGGTGATTATGATTAGAAAGCAGAAAGCAGTTGAAGTTTAGTAGTACTTTAAATGTACAGAATTTACCATGTTAGACAGACAAATACGTTCTCTTAAATTTTATTGTGAACTAGATTATTGCTTGGGCAGCCTACATGCTAATTTTTGTAGGTAAATCTAGTTTCAGTTTTACTCGTAAGAATAAGGTGATTGTATTTGTCTATGTGATGATAAATTTTTGTTTGCATATGCAGAATGGACTCTTAATGAAATGTACATTATTGCAAATATATCAGTAGTGGTTGTTGCTATATGTATTACCAAAAAATATCTTGTGACTGAGAAGACGATTATGAATTAAATCTTAGCGTCCTCGTGTGTTTTATTTGAAAATGACAATTTTTCGTTCATTTCCGTTTTATAACAATTACTAACTACATTGTTTTTATAAGTATTCTGGAGTATGTTATATCAACCTTAAGATGACAACTGACCTAGGAACTTATTTCATATTATAATGTGCATACATCATCTGGAGACTTCATCTGCTCTATTTGTATCATAACTAATTGAAGAATCCGATTTTACTAGGAGAGCTTAGAAGAAACATGAAGTTCAGTAGCATTTTGAATGTAAATTTCCGCTTTACCTCAAGATTTCTTACGATTTTGAAAAGGTGATTATGATTAGAAAGCAGTTGAAGTTTAGTAGTACTTTGAATGTACATTTCTGACTTGCAGCAGTTGTTTCAAAACATCGAGTTTTATTTGAGTTTTTAATTCAAACTGAATATTAAAGTTACCAATGTCTATTTTAGACATGGATCTCAGCCAATGAAGATTTGTGTTGTAATGCTGAAGTGAAAGTACTTCCTGTTATTTGTCTACCATGTGAAGATAAATCTTCATGGCATATACAGAATACACTATGAAACAAATGTACATTATGGGAAATATATTAGTAGTAGTTATCGCATACTATCTAAACATTTCTTATGACCGAGAAGACAATTAAGAGTTGACTAATTCCATTTATCTAGCCAATAGCCGCGTTGGTTAAGGCGCGAGGTGGCAATCGCGATTAAGCGAATGGGTATCGCGCTACCGGGTTCGAGCTCCGGCACTAGCACAGTCGGAGGCTATGGATGTATGTCCGTGTTTTTCAATGTGTAATTCCCTTCCTCACAACTACAAGCCTCTGGCTTCTGGAATCGAAGGTTGTCTATTTTCTGTGGTGGTGTTTATTTTATTTCTTGAGCGAAATGTTACTTATCCCAGGAAGAATTTACCATGTTAGACAAATACGTTATCTTAAATTTTATTGTGAACTAGATTATTGCTTGGGCAGCCTACATGCTAATTTTTGTAGGTAAATCTAGTTTCAGTTTTGCTCTTAAGAGTAAGGTGATTGTATTTGTCTATCTGAGGTAAATTTTTGTTTGCATATACAAAATGAATTCTTAATGAAATGTATAATATTGCAAATATATCATCAGTAGTGGTTGTTGCTATATTACCAAAAAAAAAATTTTTGTGACTAAGACGATTGTGAGTTAACTCTTGGCATTTTCTTGTGTTCTATCTCAGAATGAACATTTTTTTGTTAATTTCCGTTTTTTAACAATTACTACATTGTTTTTATAAATATTCTGGAGTATGTCTTAACCTTGAGATGACAACTGGCCTAGGAACTTATTTCATATTATAAACATGCATACATCAATCAATCTGGAGACGTCTTCATCTGTTCTATTTGTATCATAACTAATTGAAGAATCCGATTTTACCAGGAGAGCTAAGAAGAAACTTGAAGTTCCGTGGCATTTAATAATAATAATAATTGACTTTATTAAGCAAACTAGTACATGTAAAATACATATATAAACAAGAAATTATAATTGCAACAGAATGCCAGTCAACTTAAAAGGCGAAGTTCAGTAGCTCACATGCGGTTACATGTGAGGTCCTGCTCTACCACTTAACCTAAACTTAACTTAAATCTTCTAGCAGCTACATAATATACATAAAAATGTGTGTAAAGAAGAAAATCAATTGGACAGTAAACGGATATAAATTCTAAAATAACAGTACTTATAATATAACTATGGACATACACGGACAAATTAACAACAACTACTACACCTTAAGCTGACCATACTCTAGAGGGGGAAGAGAGAGACATTCACTACTTCCAGCCGTAACAAATATCTCCCCATCGAAATTCCACTCCTGAACAAGGTCACCCCAAGTTCATAAAATGAACCGACCAGATAGCATAATTTCAGATAACTTCATTTTAAAATTTCTAAAAGACAATATATTAAAATCTAGTGGTACCGAGCTTGCGTGGTGCCTTCTTTATTATGCTGAGAGGGGGATGACGTAAGAGTTGAAAACTCAAAATCAGGATGTGATTTTTCTGCAGGAGTGGATGGCTCACTATAGCTTCGATGTTCAGCAGGTTGGTCTCTAATTTTTTCAACAAGGTCATCATACGAGTAAGCGTCGCCGTTAATAATTAATTTATAGTTCCTAATTTTCGCCGATAAGTTCTTATTCCTGGCTTCAATGAGATGTTGCGTAAGCACCTTCCTTTCTTCTCTATCACTTGGAGTTAGATCGTCTTTTAAGTATACACCAGAATTCTTCAAGTTTCCTGCTTTTGTGTAAATTTCGACTTTTTTTTGTATATGATATCAGTTCTAGCAGTATGGGACGTATTTTATTTTGCGATTTTACACCCAAACGAAAAGTATTATTTATTTCAGGCATAGAAAGAGAAGTATTTAGTTTATTATTTATAAATTTTGTAACAAGCTGGTTAGTATTTTCATTTTCGGATTCAGCCAATCCATGAATAATTATATTATTTTTTTCCCATTTCTCTCCAAGTTTTTCACTTTTTTCTTAAGTTCCTCATTTTCCGCTGTTAATTGTTTATTGTTTTCAATTAATTTAGCACATTCATCATGAAAACTCTTTTAAATATCTAATTTCATTTTCAATAACTTGTTGATGGGTTTTAATTTGATTTTTAATTTCAGCGTTCTGTTCTTTTACTTCTGTGCTCAGGTTTTTAATTAGATTAAAGAGATCTGTATTGCTGATACTTTGATCAACCGTAAGAAAGTAATTAGAGTCTTTCCACAGAAATCTGCGTATGAATGTGAATAATAAATAGTTGATGTGTAAAATCCAGTATTGGAAATCTATATAATTCTGGAGCTCGATTAATGTGATATGACTATTTTAAAATAGATGTCAGCACCAAGGAAAGGGCGTAATAAAATATCTTTACGGTTGATTTTACTTTAGTTGGTTATGTCACTTAGCTTAATAGATGATCTCACCTATTAACCTCTGCAGCCTTGCATAAGTTCACCACTTTCCCCCAGTATCCTCCACAAACAAAAAGTGAAACAAGACCTCGTAAATACACATACACTAGCTAGAAAAACCGCAGTAAACATACACGCTAAACACACATGAAATTGAAATTTGAACGTAAATTTCCGCTGTGCTGCAATTCTTCCATAATATTCAATTTCAATTGAATTTTTAATTCATATTTCATTTTAGAGTGATGCGGCAGGCGGTAACAAGAAAGGACAGGAAATTTTCCAACATTGAAGTACGTCTTTAATGTCCACGTCTTAAATTTGGTGATTGTTCTAAGTAATTATGCTTCTATGCAGTATGCAGTGTTATTGATTGTACTTCTTTCTGATCTTGAATTATTGGTAATCTTTCAAGTTCAAGGACTTTTAGTTTTGATGTTTTTAAAGTCATTCGTTGTCATGGCAAGCACTTTCAATGTAATTTTTGGTTTGCTGCAATCCTCCCATAACGTCGAATTTTGATTGAGCTTTTAATTCATGCTCAATTTTAGAGTGATCCACATCTATTTCAGGCATAGATCTCAGCCGATGAAAATTTGTGTTTTATAATGCTGGAAGTAAAAGTTCATCTACTATATGTCATGATAAATCTTTGGTGGCATATATAGGATGTGCTATTAAACAAATGTACACTATGGCAAATGTATTAATAGCAGTTGTGGCATATTACCTGAAGATTTCTTGTGAGTTTGAAAAGGTGTCTATGAGTAAACTAATTCCATTTGTTGAACGAAGGTGTTATTTGTCTCTAAAAGAATTAATAGTATTGTGCATAAACAAATAAATTTTATTAAGTTATATTTTTAACTAGGCTTGTTGGGTAGCCCACGTGCTAATTTTTGTGGGTAAATCTAGTTTCATTTCTTTCTGATATCGATAGTGAATGGAATTATTCAAACTTGTTTGTGTCTATGAACATTGCTTATTGTTTGAGTACATGCACAATCTGGAGACATCTTCATCTGCTCTATTCGCATCCTTAAGCGAAGAACCTGATTTTACTAGGAAGACCTAGAAAGCAGTTGAACTTTAGTACTACTTTGAATGTAAATTTCTGACTTGCAGCAATTGTTCCAAAACATCGAGTTTTTTAAATTCAAACTAAATATTAAAGTTACCAATGTCTATTTTAGACATTGATCGCTACCGTGTTCGAACTCCGGCACTAGCGCAGTCGGAGGTTATAGTTGTATGTCCGCGTTTTTCAATATGTGACCTCTTCCGCACAACTACAAGCCTCTGGTTTCTGGAATCGGGGATTGTCTATTTTCTGTGGTGGTGTTTATTCCGCTCAAGGAATTTACCATGTTTGACAAATACTTTATCTTAAATTTTATTGTGAACTAGATTATTGCTTGGGCAGCCTACATGCTAATTTTTGTAGGTAAATCTAGTTTGTTTTATTCGTAAAAATAAGATGATTGCATTTGTCTATGTGATGGTAAATTTTTGTTTGCATATACAGAATGAACTCTTAATGAAATGGACATTATTGCAAATATATCAGTAGTGGTTGTTGCTATATGTATTACCAACAAATTTCCTGTGACTGAGAAGACGATTATGAGTTAACTCTTAGCATCCTGGTGTGTTCTATCTGGGAATGATCATTTTGTTCATTTCCGTTTTTTAACAATTACTACATGGTTAAGCTGGCAACTGGCTTAGCAACTTATTTCATATTATAACATGCATACATCAATCTGCAGACGTATTTATCTGTTCTATTTGTATCAGAACTAATTGAACAATCCGATTTTACCAGGAGAGCTTAGAAGAAACTTGAAGTTCAGTAGCAGTTTGCATGTAAATTTCCGCTTTGTTGCAATTCCTCCATAATATTCGATTTTAATTGAATTTTTAATTCATATTTCATTTTAGAGTGATGTGGCAGGAGGTAACAAGAAACAACAGGAAATTTGCAAATTTGAAGAACATCTTTAATGTCCACGTATAATGTGAGGTCGTTTCATTCAGTTATTGTCAACTCTTAAATAGTAGTTATTTAGTAGTCTTAAATATGGTGATTGTTCTAAGTAATTATGTTTCTATGCAGTGTTATTGATTGTATTTCCTTCTGATCTTGAATTATTGGTAATCTTTCAAGTTTAAGGACTTTTAGTTTTGATGTCTTTAAAATCATTCGTTGTCATGGCAAACACTTTGAATGTAATTTTTGGTTTGCTGCAATTTCCCCATAACGTCGAATTTTAATTGAGTTTTTAATTCATGCTCAATTTTAGAGTGATCCACGTCTATTTCAGGCATAGATCTCAGCCGATGAATATTTGTGTTTTATAATGCAGGAAGTAAAAGTACATCTACTATTTGTCATTATAAATCTTTGGTGGCATATATAGGATGTGCTATTAAACAAATGTACACTATGGCAAATGTATTAATAGGAGTAGTGGAATATTATCTGAAGATTTCTTGTGACTTGAAAAGGTGACTGAGTTAATTTGTTGAACGAAGGTGTTATTCGTCTCTAAAAGAATTAATAGTATTGTGCATAAACAAATAAATTTTATTAAACTATATTTTTAACTAGGCTTGTTGGGTAGCCTACATGCTGATTTTTGTGGGTAAATCTAGTTTAATTTCTTTCTGATATCGATAGTGAATAGAATTATTCAAACTTGTTTGTGTCTATGAACATTGCTTATTGTTTGAGTACATGCACAATCTGGAGACATCTTCATCTGCTCTATTCGCATCCTAGTTAACTGACCTGATTTTACCAGGAACACCTAGAAACCAGTTGAAGTTTAGTAGTATTTTGAATGTAAATTTTTGAGTTGCAGCAGTTGTTCCAAAACATAAGTTTTATTTGAGTTTTTAATTTAAACTGAATATTAGAGTTACCAATGTCTATTTTAGACATTGATCTCAACCGATAAAGATTTGTGTTGTAATGCTGAAGTGAAAGGACCTCTATTATTTGTCTTTCATGTGAAGATAAATCTTCGTGTCATATACATAATACACTACGAAACAAATGTACATTACTTGAAATATATTAGTAGTAGTTGTCGCATAACTATCATAAACATTTCTTATGACCAAGAAGACGATTAAAAGTTGACTCATTCCATTTATCTAGACAATAGCCGCGTTGGTTAAGGCGCGAGGTGGCAATAGCGATTAAGCGAATGGGTATCGCGCTACCGGGTTCGAGCTTCGGCACTAGCACAGTCGGAGGATATGGTTGTATGTCCGCGTTTTTCAATGTGTAATTCCCTTCCGCACAACTACAAGCCTCTGGCTTCTGGAATCGGGGGTTGTCTATTTTCTGTGGTGGTGTTTGTTTTATTTCTTGAGCGAAATGTTACTTATCCCAGAAAGAATTTACCATGTTAGACAAATACGTTATCTTAAATTTTATTGTGAACTAGATTATTGCTTGAGCAGCCTACATGCTAATTTTTGTAGGTAAATCTAGTTTCAGTTTTACTCTTAAGAGTAAGGTGATTGTATTTGTCTACGTGAGGTAAATTTTTGTTTGCATATACAAAATGGACTCTTAATGAAATGTACAATGTTGCAAATATATCAGTAGTGGTTGTTGCTATGTTACCAAAAAGTTTTTTGTGGCTAAGACGATTGATTATGAGTTAACTCTTAGCATTCTCTTGTGTTCTATCTCAGAATGAACATTTTTTGTTAATTTCCGTTTTTTAACAACTCTACATGGTTTTTGTTAATTATTGCGTATGTAATATCCAACCTTAAGATGGCAAATGGCCTAGGAACTTATTTCATATTATACCATGTATACATCAATCTGGAGACGTCTTCATCTGCTCTATTTGTATCATAACTAATTGAAGAATCCGATTTTACCAGGAGAGCTTAGAAGAAACTTGTTCAGTAGCAATTTGAATGTAAATTTCCGCTGTGCTGCAATTCCTCCATAATATGGGATTTTAATTGAATTTTTAATTCATATTTCATTTTAGAGTGATGTGGCAGGAAGAAACAAAAAATAACAGGAAATTTTCCAACATTGAAGTACATCTTTAATGTCTAAGTATAATGTGACGTCGTTTTATTTAGTTATTGTCAACTTTTCTTAAATAGCACTTATTTAGTAGGTTTAAATATGGTGATTGTTCTAAGTAATTATGCTTCTATGCAGTATGCGGTGTTATTGATTGTACTCCTTTCTGATCTTGAATTATTGGTAATCTTTCAAGTTCATAGAATTTTAGTTTTGATGTCCTTTAAAGTCATTCGTTGTTATAGCAAGCACTTTGAATTTAATTTTTGGTCGAATGTCGAATTTTTATCGAGTTTTTAATTCATACTCAATCTAAAGTGATTTACATCTATTTCAAGCATGGATCTCAGCCGATGAAAATTTGTATTTTATAATGCAGGAAGTAAAAGTACATCTACTATTTGTCATGGTAAATCTTGGCGGCACATGTAGGATGTGCTATTAAACAAATGTACACTATGGCAAATGTATTGTCTACGATTTTGTTTTTGGGGGGTGAAAAAATAAAAATGTTTTTGGATTTCGGAGACTGCAAATTTTTTTGTAGAAGGGCGCCAGCAGCCTCGAAAGTAGTGTATCGTAGTTCTTGAGTTAGGACGAGCTCCCAGGGTCGATTTTAGAGTATTGTAGCGTGGTTTAATGATTTTTATGGTGTCGGAGGGTACAGCTACTACCCCCGTTTGGCTTCCTCGTAGGCTGACATACGCATGCACCGCTTTTGGTGCAAGGTACCCCAACTTTAGAGTTTGTAGACAGGCGCTTTTGCCTGGTTGGTGTCGATGCGTAGAAATAAAAGTCAAAGATACAATTAAAAACGTAACTCGAAGCAGACCTCTGTCGCTGTTCGATGTACAATTTGTTTATGGTTGTTTATCCCTAACTTTACTTAGCTAACACTAGGAAATGTCGTTACGAATTAAAAATGTCGCGTCGCGGTGGTGAATGAAGATGGAGGCTGGCCTTTCTCCTCAACGCTGGCAGGGTGTAGCTCCAGAGGTGCACTATGACGCCGTACCGGTCTCGGTTCGTCAGGTTGGTGAAGTTCTTGAAGATGGTCTGAAGTAATGTAGTTGACTCGATGAACACTCGTACTGAAGTAGATATTAACTCGTTGACCGCTCGGACTGAAGTAGATGTTAACTCGTTGACCGCTCGGACTGAAGTGCTGCTGCTAGTACTAGTATCATGCGCCCTCGGGCTGCATACGGTGTCCGCCTTTTGGCGCTTACCGAGGTATGATGTTGTGTTTATTCTGTTTTCTATCTCTTGGGTTGCTCTTTAGTGGGATGGAGGTGTGCGTGGAATAAGGTTTCTGGGTTTACAGGGTTTGGTTTTGGGTTTAGTGTGGGTTGAGTGGAACCCAGTAACGATGACGGCAGACTCTCTCCATTTAAGGTATTGATTTTAAGTTAGTTTTATTTCAGTGTCAGGTGTGTAATAGTCCATATTCGTAGTTTAGTGAGGGGAAATGGGGTTTTTGTGTTTTGGATGAGTGGGAATTTTAGGAGGGGGTTCGGATGGGCATGGAGTTGTTGTGTGAATTTGGGTATCAGCTGAAAATGCACGTGTTCCTCGATTGTTGGAGTAACAGATATGTTATGTAGATAGGGGATGGGGGTAGTTCTGGGTTGTTTGGTGGCGAGGCGAAGATGGTTATTTTGTATGATTTGTAAGTGGTGTTTATCTTTTTTTGGTGATCAGGGGATACCACATTGGGGATGCATAAGTGAGGATAGGACGGATATAGGAGCGGTAAAGGAGGGAAGCGGGGTAGGAAGAGGCTTTGGGTATTACAATGCGGATCTGGGCTGAGCGGACATATGCCTTTCTTTTGATGTTTTTAACGTGTTGTTTGAAGTTAAGTTTATTGTCAATTGTGACTCCTAAGTATTCGATTTGCGTATTCCAGGTGATTGCCGTGTTTTTAATGCTTATTTTGTCAGTCGGTGTGATATTTTTTGTTCTTTTTGTGGCGATGAGTGCCTGCGTCTTGTCTGGGTTGACTTGCAGGCCCCACCGCTCAAAGTAGTCAGTCACTATGTCCGCCTGTTTCTGTAGAAGTTTAGTTAATTGGTCGGCGTTTTTGGATGTCGCTATAAGCGCCGTGTCGTCGGCGTAGATAGCGTAAGTCAGTCTATGGTCCTTGGGGTTGGGGATGTCATTTATGTAGAATAGGAAAAGGGCGGGACCAAGGGAGGACCCCTGGGGGACGCCAGAGAGTAGTGGGAGGGGGTTGGAGCACCCCTGTTCGACTGCCACTCGGAAATGGCGATTTGATAGGTATGATTGTATTAGTTTTATAATACGAATCGGAATGTTCGCGATGTGGAGCTTGTACAGCAGTCCGGTGTGCCAAACTTTGTCAAACGCCTTCTCGAGGTCCAGGGATACCATCCCTGTTGGGTGACCCCGATTGACGATTGTGGTCAGAATTTCGCCGACCCTGAAGAGTTGTTGGGTGGTTGAGTGTTGGGAACGGAAACCGAACTGGAAGTCGCATAGGAGTTGGTCGTTCTCGGCTTCTTCCAGCAGGTGGGATAGAATCAGGGAGTCTAGGATTTTCCCCAGGACTGACAATAAGCTAATAGGACGATAGCTGGTCATGAGGTTTTTTGGTTTGTTGGGTTTTGGTATTGGGACTATTTTGGCTATTTTCCAAATGGAGGGGTAGTGCGAAAGTCTGTAGCAGGAATTGAAAAGTTTTGTGATGAATAATATAGTTTTGGGCGGGATGTGCCTTAGTGCGAAGGGGGGATATTGTCCAGTCCTGGGGCTTTTTTAGGATTGAGGTTTTTTATTTGGGTTATGACGTGGGATGGGGAGATCGGGATAGGTTCGTCCGTGGAGTCGAGCCTTGCTTCCGTGAGCCATTGCTCGTAGTCCACGGATTTCCCTTGGTACCTGTGATATATTTGGTTAGGTGAGAATTGTTTGGAGAAGTGGAGGGAAAAGGAGTCCAACTTCTCGTCATTGGTTTCGGCGCGACCGGAGGGGGTTTGGAGTGGGGGTATTAGGTGGGTTTTATGTCGAAAACGTCTTGGTAAAAAATATGGATCATCGGGATGGGAGGTGATTGCCTCAATTATCTGTTGGTTTTTGTGTTCTTTGATGTCTGTTGCGATTTGTTTCTTAATGTGATTGATTTGTGTTTCGTTATGGGATTTCTAGTAGTTTGATAATGTTTTCTAAGTCTATTTTTTTCTTTTATGAGGGCAATCACCGGGTATGGGAGTTTGTTGGTGTAGGTGTGGGAGGGGTTTTTTCTCTGGCTAAGGAGAAGGGCTTCGGAAATGGAGGTGGACAGTAGGGTGGCTGCTTGGTCGACTTTGTCGGGATTGTTGCAGGTGGGATTGTTAGGAAGGGCCTGGTTTAGGGTTAGGGCAAACTTTGTCCAGTCATAGTCAGTTTCTTTAGTTCTGCTTTTGATCTGCATGAATTCAGGAGTTAATTCTATTTTTGTGTGCACTGGTTCGTGGTCGCTGTTTAGTGCGACCACTACCTCGGTTTTGGTTGAGCAGTGTATGTTGTTAGCGATAATAAAATCTATGATGGACGAAGCGGGGATAGGACGCGTGGGTTCAGTGGGGGCTAGGACGTTGGTGGAAGGATTTGCGACTACGTACCGGAACAGCTCCGCCCCCGATGTGTTGGTGGCGGGGCTGAACAGGTTCCAGAGGGGGTGTTTGGCATTGAAGTCACCAAGCAGGAGGAATTTGGGATTAAGGGCTGTTATTGTCTTTAGGTCTCGTCTGTCTAGTGTGGTGCGTGGACCGCAGTATGCGGAAACTATAAGTAGATCTTGTCCTTGTGCTGTCAACGTTATGGCTGTGGTTTCAAGTGTGTTGAATCCGTCTATTATCGTTTCCCTGTGCTTCAGTTTCCGCCGGACGATCAGCGCCGTGCCACGGCCTCCGTCCGTCCGGTAGACCCTGTAGCCAGGGAATGAAAGTATATTTTTAGGTCTAAGTTTTGTTTCGCATACTGCGCAGATGTCAATGTCGAGTTCGTGTATTAAGTTTTCAAGTTCTGGTTTTTGTCTCGTCAGTCCGTTCGCATTAAATTGTAGGAGTCGTAATTTGCATTTTTTGTTCCCTGGTTTGCCTGTTTTAATTAATCGAAAAGGCTTGTTAGGCCCTCTATAATCACGAAGATTTTTTCCGTACTGTCTGTACAATTTCTCAATTTGTTGAGGATATTTTTTATTCCCAAATTTACTTCAAATTAAATTGTTTTAGTAATTCGAGGATCTCTTTTATGGGGTTGTATGTGTTTGTCTCTTGTGTGTCGGGAACTGTCTGTCTGTCCGGTCTTATTTTTGTATTTGCTTCTTGTGAACTTTGCGTGTTTTTGGTTTTTGGTTCTCTAAATTTACTCCAGGCTTGTATGTTCCTTTCGTTGATATGACTTTCCGTCTCCTGTGACAGGGGCGGAAAGTTTATGTGTACGTCTGGGGTGATTGGTCTATCTCTGTCCGTGTATCTCTGCGCTGGGGTCGGTTGTGATTGTGTTAGTGTCGGTTCTTTGCGTTGCGTCTGTTTGTCTGTCTGTGTTACCGGTCTATCTGTCTGTCTTTGCTTTGCTGCCAGGTACACCGGACATCCCCTGTAGCTAGCCGGGTGATCGCCTCCGCAGTTAGCGCATTTGCAGCGTTCTGCTGGGCAGCGGTCCTCTCCGTGTGTGCTCCCGCACCTCACGCAGCGCTTGGCACGGTTGCACAGCTCAGAGGAGTGTCCGAGTCTCTGGCAGTTGTGGCATTGTGGTGGGCCTTGTCTTACATATTCGCTAACCGTGACTTTGAGCTGGCAAAGCTCTGTCAGCGAATACCAGGGTTCGGCCGCCTCTTTGGGTATTGTCATCAGAATCATGTTAGATGGCTTTTTTATGCCGTCTTTGTTTGTCATTAGTCTAGCCATGTTCGAAAATGATAAGTTTTTGATCCTCAGATCGAACTCTATTTCCTCCCTATCCATGTCGATAGGGATGTATTTTATGACTACTTTTATGGGTCTTTCTTCTTTTAATGAAAAGGAATAGAATTCGACCTGATGATTTGCTAGGATGTTTATAATTTTCCCATGTTCCCTCGGCCCAGATGGGTAACATATTAGTTGTTGTTAAACTTAAATGATTGTATTGGTTTTATTTGTGTATTGATCATTCTTATTGTTTCTGCATGTTTCGCGGTGTATATATGGATTGGTGGTGGTTTTCTATTAGAGGGTGGGTTGTTAGGGTTGGTCGTGGGTGACTTTTGTCTAGGGTCTGGTGTATTTTGCGTTTGTTGTGTCTGTTTCGTCTGGGGGATGCTTGTTTTTATCTGGACTTTTTTGGGTGCATTTTCCGCTGATTCCCTAAGGGAAGAGGGAGAATGTTGGCGTTTTTTGCTGGGAAACCTTTTATCTAATGGTTCATGTGCTATTTGTAATTGGCTTTGATTTTGCGTGTTTTCTGCACTATTGTTATTAGAGTTTTCGTTGTAGTTGCTAATTTGGTTTTCGGAGCAGTTACCAATTTCATTAGTCAGTTAAATTTTTCTGCTTTTGGCGCCTTTTTTTCTCCCTCTTCCTTTCCGCTTTGGAGAGGTGTTTTGGGGGTTTGTTTGTAAGGGTTGGGGGTGAGTTTGGTTGTGAGGCGGTGTTATGTATGTCTGGTTGAGTTGGTTGAGAAGTGTTATTGTCGGGCAGGTATTGTCTGTTTTGTTTACTGTGTGGATTGTAGGGGATGTTCTTGGGGTGGAATGAATTAATGCTATGGTGTCGATTGTGGTTGTAGTGGTGGTGGTCGTCGTTTGTGTGGTTAAAGTGGTCGTGGTCGGGAATTGAAAAGAGGTGTTTGTAAAATTCAAGTTTCTGATAGTAAATTTCAATGGTGTTAGGGTTAGTGGTGTATTATAGCTTGATGCTGATGATTGCGAAATGTCTGCCGCCACCTGGTTACCAGGGTTAGTAGGGACTTGTGTTGTGACATAAGATGTGTTTAGTGGATTATTAGGGTTATTTGAACTCCCCGAAGTATTCATTTCTATTTCATACCTGGCACTCGCAGATGTGTATAGCCATCTGAGGTGTCGTGATTTTCCTGCTTGTCCTGCCCTATTTCCAATGTTGTAATCGTGCTACGACGGCGAGGAGGCTTTTTTTGTGGTGTTCTTATCATGGTATGTGTTTTTTATGGAGTGTGGTGTTTACAATTTTTGTTCGTGTGATGTGGCGTTGGTGTTTTTTCTGTTGCGCTTACAAGAACCGTCCCCTTTGAAGAAGTGAACTGGACTGCAACCGCGGTAAAGTATTTATGTGTGTGTATGTGTTTGAGCAAAAGTACGTGTTTTCGGATCGGAGGACGACAACGGACTATATAATTATAATATATAATATAATAATTGAAGTGCTGCTGCTGAAACCTCGCCTGATTTCGGGCCCATCAGGCCCGAATTAATGTAAACAAAAATTTATCCAAACTTAAAATTACTTTCAAAACGCGTCTATCACCTCACACATTGGAGGAAAACATGGCATGAGAATGCAAATATGCAGGATCGCAAACGGACATGAGAACCAAGCCCTTTCATTTCAGCAAATAAATTACATTTACTCTCAGAGATATCCTAAATCAAATCTGACTTTTCATACAGAAAGCAGCACATTGCAGAGGTGTTGTCTCGACGTCGCTACAGCAGGGAATGAGTCATAGGCGAACGAAAGTATTTGTCCCATCCAGGGATCTTTGCGGTTGCCACCTTGTGGTGCATGCCGCGGGATGAGGTGTTGTGTGAATGGCTTGCTCTGATGTGAGCTGGACATGCAGTTAGGGTGTGTGATTGTGTTTTACAGGGTGCATTGTCAGGTTGCTTTGTAGTGGTGTGTGTTGGCGAAGTTTAAGGTGTTAATGTTTGCGTTATGTTATAGGTGTTAATACTACATTTAATTTCATAATGGCATCTTTTAACAATGAGTGGTTATGACCTATATATATGGCTCTTTTTGGTCAAAAGTGACGTCAGCTACTGGTTCTGAATAAGCAAAATTAAATGAATTATTGTTTATTGCATATTTAAAGAATTATTTATTTTTGGTTCAAAAAGTTTTTTTTTGTTTTATTTTTTGTTATTTTTTTTTGGATTTTTGTAATTTAGTTTTATATTTTTTTTTGAGTTTTTGTGTTTTTATATGTTTATATTGTAGTGTGTATATGTGCTAATGCATCTTTTCTGAACAACAAATTAGTATTACAATCTTTAATCGGGGGTAGGGGTGAAAATATAATTTAAAGAGGGATATGTGGGAGCGGTGAGGAATTTGGGTGTGAGGGGATCGGTAAGAGTGGGATTGTTAGACGCCAGCAATGTGTCAGCGAAGCGTGGTAAAAGTCGGTTTAGAATAAACTCAGACAATAATGGTGTGCCTGTTTGATTATGTAGCTGCTGTATAGGTGTCCCGCGACAAAGGTTACCTGCAATCCTAAGGGCCTTGTTTTGGGACACCTGTAGGCGCTTGTGTTGAGATGACTCGGTAATAGGGAACCACACGGGCGGCGTAAATAAGAAGAGGTCGTAAGTAAGCCTTGTACAAAAGTATTGCCGTGCGGGACGGTGCAGTTTTCAGGGTATAGAGTAGTGTGTGAAAGCGTCGATTAAATTTAAGGATGATGTTGTCCACGTGGGCGTGAAAGTTCAAACGTCTGTCCAATGTCAGTCCAAGGTAGTCGACGTTGTCCTTCCAGTTTGTCAGGTGGTTGTGGATGTAAAGTCGAGGGGAGATCTTTTTCTTTTTTCGGGTAAAATAGCACGCTTGTGTTTTCGTGATATTAGTGCGTAGTCCCCAGTCGTTGTAAAATTGTATCGTCAGATCGGTTTGGTCTTGTATGATGTCTGCCATGACGTCAGGGTGTCCGGATGTCGTCAAGATGGTAGTGTCGTCAGCGTAGAGACAGATAGTCGTCCGGTGGTCTTCGGGGGGGGGGGGGGGATGTCGTTCGTAAAAAGGGTGAATAGTACAGGTCCGAGGGCCGAACCTTGTGGGATGCCAGAAAAAATAGGGGTGACTGGAGAGCACGCCTGATTGACTGCTACTCGGAAACTGCGGTTGGAAATGTACGACTGAATCATTTTAATGATGCGTATGGATAATCCCGCGCTGTGGAGTTTGTATAGCAGTCCAGGGTGCCAAACCTTGTCGAAAGCTTTCTCGGGGTCTAGGGCGACAAACCCTGTGTACAGACCTCCGTTCATGTTGGTTGTAATGATTTCACCAACGCGGAAAAGCTGCTGGGAGGTGGAATGACTTACTCGGAATCCGAACTGGTATTTGTTGAGTGTATTATGCAGGTCCAGGTGCGCCTGGACTCGACTTAGGAGGAGGATATCGAGGGTTTTGGCGATGCAGGAGATAAGGCTAATGGGTCTATAGCTGGACGGGAGGTTGGGGGGTTTGTTGGGTTTGGGGATGTTGATAATCTTGGCTATTCGCCAAGCTTTGGGATAGTAAGTGTGTTGAAGACACGAGTTAAATAGTTTTGTTAGATACATTATTGCGGGGAGGGGGAGGTGTTTAAGGGATAAGGTGGGAATGTCGTCAAGTCCAGGCGCTTTCCTGGGGTGCTGTTTGTTGATAGCCGATCTAACCTCCTCGGAGGGGCTAAAAAATACCGGATTCGTTTCAATCGAGAGAGTTATTTCGTTGAGAGAATCTAGGTAGGGTTGCACAAGGTTAAGTGTGATTTGGGGGATAGGGTTGGGTTGAAAAACGGAGGAAAGGTAGTCGGAAAAGGAGACAGCCTTCTCGTAGTCGGTGTGAGCAGTATAACCGGAGGGGGTGTGAAGGGGGGGATTTTGATGGGTTTTCTGAGAAATATGTTGGGGACATAATATGGATTGTCAGGGTGGGAGGCAATTAATTTTTTAAAATTCTCGTGTCTGAAGTCTTTTATTTCGTCATCAATGGTTTTTTTTATTCGGTTAAGCTGTATTTTATAAATAGGATTTCTAGTACGATTGTATACTTTTCTTAGCTTATTTTTGTCTCTGATGAGATCGATGATATGCCGGGGTAGTTGGAGTTGGTGGGATCGGGGTGGGATTTTTTCTGGTACAAGGTCAGCGCGTCCTTGAGTCGTCTGGTAAAGGTGTCCACTGCTGAGTCGATTTCATCGTGGGAATTGCAAGAGGGGTTCATGGGAATGGAGTGGATTAGGTAACTGGAAAAACTCTGCCAATCATAGTCGCTCTCGATAGGTTTACGAGGCGTCAGAGTGATGTCTGCTTTCAAATTCATGGCAGTGACCACGGGCAAGTGGTCACTGTTTAGTGCCTGAATAACCGGTACATCGTGTGAATAATTGATGTTGCGTGTTACCATAATATCTATGATTGACAGAGCTGGGACAGGGCGGGTGGGTTGGGTAGGGGCTATTAGGTTGATGGCGGGATTGTCGCAGACATAGCGGTGAAGCCGCCTGCCCGCGACATTAGGAGAGGGGTGGTGAGGGTTCCAAGAAGGGTGCTTGGCGTTTAAATCGCCCAGCAGTATGCACGTAGGGTGTATTGTTGCAAGTCTGTCGAAGTCTGTCATGTCAAGTTGTTTTTTGGGCGGGTAATAAGCCGAAATTAATAATATTCTGGTGTTATTTGCTAAGTGTAGCATAACAGCACAAGCTTCAAGAGTATTAAACGGGGGTAACAGTATCTGATGATGCGTGATTGAGTTCCTGACCAGGACGGCCGTGCCTCCCTGCCGGCCGTGCAGCCGGTCAGAGCGATACGTCGTGTAGCCAGGTATATTAAATGTGTGTTGTGGCTTGAGATTGGTCTCAGATAAGGCACAGAAGACAATTTTGTGGTTTGACAGGAATATCTCGAATTCGGTTTTCTGCCGTCTGATACCCCCGGCATTGAATTGCATGAAATTGATGTTATTTTTGTTGTGTGTCATCTACAGTAATGTACTAACGTGTTCTAGAATTATGAACAGTTTTTCAAGTGGGTCTAGTATTTTTAATTGCATTTAGAATGGTCTTGATAGTATCCCAAATTTTCTTTAGGTTAAACTGTTTTAGGCAGTTTATAATCTCCCTGATGGGGTTGTCAGGTTCAGACGGGGGAGTTTGTTGTCTATTGGCATCCCCCTGCCTGAACTGCTGCCAGGCACGTACGTTCTGCGTACTTATCATATCGGCGGTGGCCTGAGATAGTGGCGGCATATTAATTTCGGCTTGTCTGGTCGGGTTATTAGTCTGTGTGTTGTTGGTGTTAGGTCTTTGAGCCGCAGTAGTTTGAGTTGATTGTCGCGTCGGTGCTGTAGTGGGTCCTGTCTGTCGGGGTGCAAGTCGTGCCCTCGCCGCCGCGTACGCCGGACATCCCCTGTAGTTGGAGGGGTGCTCTGCACCGCAGTTGGCACATTTACATGCCGCTGCTTCGCAGGGCCTCCCCTCGTGTGGGCAGCCGCATCTCACGCAACGTGAGTTGCGGTTGCACACCCCCGAAGTACTGGCAACGATGGCACTGGGGTACGTATTGTCTTATGTAGTCAGAGATTGTAACTTTATAGTGGCAAATATTGGTTAGCTTATAATATTCGTCAGCTGATTGGCGGGGGATTGTGAGTAATACTATGTTTGAGGCTACCTTTCTTGCCCCCCTGCGGCACCATCACGCGGGCTACACTTATAAACGGGAGGTTTTTAAACCTGAGGTCCTCTGCGATATCAGAGGAGGTGGTATCTAAAGGGATGTACTTGGCTACTAGCTTGATGGGTCGTTGTGAATCAAAATCGCATGTATAGTATTCAATTTTTTTTTGTGAGAGGAGTCTCGTGATCCTATGGTGGTCCCTTTGACCTTGGGAGAAACAGATGAGAGAGTTATTATTAAACTTAAATGAGGGTTGGACAGAGGTTTCTGAGTTAATTGCCTGAACAGTGCCTTTATGGTTATCGGTATAGATATGTATGGGGGGCGGTTGTGGGGGTGCAGTAGTGGGGTTAGAAGTAGATGGTAGGGGTGGTGAATTAAGGGATGAAACTCTGGGGGGATTTTGGCTGGAGTCGATACGTGAAGATTGTCTGTTTCGACGTTCACCCTCGCTCGATAGAGGGGAACGGTTCTCAGCTCCTGTTTGGGAGACAGGAGCATGGGGATGGGGGTGGCCTGAGACGGAATATCGGCGGATTCTAAATCGGAGGTCGGGCTTATGTGTTTTTGCGCCTGGTTTGTCTCTGATATTCTTCGAGAAGGATGGATTTCTCGCGTGTTTTTGTGGCGAGAGCAGAACTGGTACTGCTCTCGTCACCGTCGTCTGACTGTCGTATCTGTTCAAGATGGACCAGTTGTGTATCATGGCTGACTGGATTTGAGATTGACATGATAGTCGAAGGGGTAGTATTGGGGGTAGAATAAACCATGGTGGTTTCAGTAGAAGTAGTGGTAGTTATGTAGGTAGTGGTGGTATGTGTGGTAGCTTAAATTCAGAAAGGACGGGTAAGAACTTACACCCATAGAGCTGACGTCTAACGCGGTTACATAAGGTGTGCAAGGAGGTGACATGTTGAATGAGTATGTAGATCTATTGGAGTTGTTAGATAAGTTAGTGTTAGAGTTAGTTATACTATTAGGGTTATTGTTACTTGTTTTAATTTGAAATTTAGCGAGTTCAGCTTGTGTTAAGTTGTTATCAGTTAATACCTGTTGTGAAGCTGCACCCTGTATGTTTGGTAATTGCATGCCAGTGTGTTCAAGTATCCTGTTCTCCAGCTCACTTTCGGAAAGCGTAGCACGTGAAGTATGAGGTGAAACGGTGTTTTTATGTGTGTTGACATGCTTATCATGCAGAGTGTTATCATGTTTTGTAGTTGTTTTTGTGTTTTTTTTTTCTTTCTTCATAGCTACGGGTGTAACTATGCCTGTATTATTAACGATTTTATTATCCTAGGTTCTAGGGTTCGTTTATTGTGGTGTATGTATACCGTCGCAGTAAACTTGCCAGACAGGCTTGTCAACGTATGTATCAACCGGTGGTTCGCACTATACTTGTGTGATTGAGTCATAGGCGGACGTAGCGCTCGGTATTTAAGGGTCGGCTGATTGGGGGCGATAAGTTGCAGGTTGGGATAATTATTTAAATACTGGAATAGAGTATTGCCGGATGAATTTAGTTAGGCGGTCGAGGTCGCGTACTGTGCTGCGCACTTGCCACGTCGGGCTAAATATAGTCAACCGCCGCGACCCCACCTTCTGCACGACAACCAGTGCAGGGGGTGCTCTCGGTAGTTGGCTAAGTATCCGGGCATCATTGACAAGACGAAAGTAGAGTCAGACATTTCGGGAGTAATAGAAATTTTCAGTTAGGGACGACAGGACTGAGGGGAGATTGCACACGGGCGCTCCGTCGCCTAGCTAATAATGTGAAATATCTTGCCTTCCCAAAGTCCTTAATGGTTTCGTAAATTTTCGGTAATATAGATGACTCATTTTCTGTGATTTCGTTAAGTTTTCAAAAGTCGATGCAGAAGCGCGGCTTTTTATTTGGTCTCTGCACAAGTACAGGTGGAGAGCTGTACTGTGAGCGACTTGGCTCGATTATGCCGGCCTCTAGCATTTCCTCGACTTGTTCATTTAAGATTTTTTTCTTGTCTGGTGACAAAGGGTAAAGTTTCTGATGTATTATTTTATCTGATGTTAAGTGAATGGTATGCTGGACGCTATCGGTGGTTGCTTTCGCAGGTACTTCATCAAATAAATCCGCGAATTCGCAAAATAGCGGTGTTAATTCGTCCTCGTGCGCTTCTGGTATTACAAGATTGTTTGGCAAAGTGTTATTTGAAATTTGTTCTTTAGTAGCGGGATTGCAGTAAATAGTATGCCGCTGGTTCACGCCGGCATATGTACATTTACGTCCGTAGTCGAGTGTGTAACGTCTTCGGCATTTAGAAATGGGGCTCCTAAAATGACGTCCTCGTTTAAGTTGTTGAACACCTGGAATGTGCCTGATGTATGTAGTCCCTGTAAGTTGTATGTTAATTCAAGGGTGCCTTGCGATTCGAATATGTCGTTGCCGCATGCAAGTGAGAATTGTTTTGCTTTGCTCTTTTGCAAATTATTTACCAGATCTGCCTTGATGGCATTACTTGCGGCTCCGGAGTCTATGAATGTTAAATGTTCTTGATTATTTATATTTATTTTTACCCTGAATAAGTATTTTAAATGTGCTGCATTGTACAGCGGTAAAATTTCCTGTTGTGCGGTTTGCACACCTATAGATTTAAATGTTGGCTTGCCAAAGTTCATAGTGAATAGTGTAGATAAATCGTATGTTTCGACGGGTTTTTCATATTTGCTGGTATTTAAAGTTTTGAGTGTAGATATTTTGATTGTTTGTTGATTGTCGCTTCTTTATTGTTGAGTAGCTGGGAGTGTTTTTACCCTCCAGTTTTCTTGGGGTTTTACATTTGTGGTTGTGGGAGCGGCGGTTGCTCTCCAGTTTCTGTCAATGCTTGAAGCGGTTCTTGCCGTTGGGGGGCATTTTGGGGACGGCGCTGGTTCTCCCCGGCCCTGGTGAAGTTTTTTGTAGCTTGTTGTTGCTGATTGTTTTTTGGGCGAACAGGATTTTGTTGTCGCTGCGTCGTCGATGGTTGTTGCTGTGGTGGCTGCCTGTTGGGGCAGTCCCTGTTAAAGTGCCATCCTCCGCAGTGGCGGCATGGCGATGGAGGTTGGTTCATGTTTGGTTTATATGCTGGGGACGTCGTGGATATCTGTCCCGGTGCTTGATAATTTATATTTGTTACGGTTTTCTTGAGTGTTTTGGTTTGTTGTCGTGGTTGGTTGATTCGCTTCTGGTTTTGGACGATAGGGCTTCCACGCTCCTCGAGCGTCTTCTTTGACGTCTGCCTCTATCTGTGTCGCTAGTCTTATCAGTTCGTTAGGCGGCTTCGGAGTTCTGGGCGTAGTTGGTCTAAAATCGTGGCAGCTTTGTGTTCGCCTTTTTCGGGTTCCAACCGATTAAATAGGTAATGCTTCTTTGTAATAAATAGTTCGGTGTCCTCTGTTGCACCTTGTTTTTCACTATAAAATTTAGCCATGTTCTGCATGATGTTTAATGTGGAGTCGTATTTATCGTACAGACGATCTATGAATGTGTTGTAACTGTCGATTAGATTCTTATACGGTTCGTACCACCGAGCAGCGTCGCCTCGCAACTGCTGAACGGTGATATTCAGCTTGTCCACGTCGTCGGTGGTGTTCGTACGCCTGAAGTGTTGGTCCATGCGTCGAATAAAGGCGGTGAGATCCTCATGGTTTTGTCCCCCGAAAGTGTGTGTTGGTCGAATTTTTGAAGCTCTGTCTTGGGAACTTTGTAGGGTTGTCTGTTGTAATGCCTGCATGAATGTTGTTGCCATGCTCGAGAACGCGTTTTCTAATTGTTGAACCGGTGCTTGAGCTACCTGGGGTGCAGAGATGTATGTGGTATTTGTGTTGGCAGGAGCTGCTTGTTGTACAGGCTCTGGTGTGTATGCTGATTGCGTAAGCATACAGGAGGGTCGAATTTCTGGGAATACTGGAATTTCCTGCGAGCCATTTCTTGGAGCTTGCAGGGGTGCAATTTGCTGATTTGCTTCAAATGAATACTGCTGTGCGTTTTGTTCCATGTTTACTGAAGTAGTTGTGTCGTTGCTCGTCCTGTAGGGGTTCGCGTCACCTTCAGGTTGACTGTAAATTGTTCCAAGCTGGGTGCGACGTGCCGTATTTTATGATTGGTGTATTATCGTTCATAATGTGTATAATTGTTTATAAGAGTTTATAGTTTTTTAATAAGTTTTTTCACTATAAAGTTCACTCAAAGTAGCAGCATAAAAATGTTTATAGCAGTATGTAAATGTTTATATAAAGGCAGTTGCAGGAGAATTTTACAGATATCGTAATTGCTTACCTGTCCTGGGCGTTGCACTCACTGCACTATGTTTTTACGCTTTTTTTTGTTTTTAAACGGCACTTCACTGTTTTTTATTATTAAACTTCTTTCTTGAAATGTTGAAAACTGTAAGCTCCACTAGTTGGGCGGCATGTCTACGATTTTGTTTTTGGGGAGTGAAGAAATTAAAATGTTTTTGGATTTCGGAGACTGCAAATTTTTTTGTAGAAGGGCGCCAGCAGCCTCGAAAGTAGTGTATCGTAGTTCTTGAGTTAGGACGAGCTCTCAGGGTCGATTTTAGAGTATTGTAGAGTAGTTTAACGATTTTTATGGTGTCGGAGGGTACAGCTACTACCCCCGTTTGGCTTCCTCGTAGGCTGACATACGCATGCACCGCTTTTGGTGCAAGGTACTCCAACTTTAGAGTTTGTAGTACGTAGTAGTAGTTTTGTACTCGAAGCAGAACTCTGTCGCTGTTCGATGTACAATTTGCTTATGGTTGTTTATCCCTAACTTTACTTAGCTAACACTAGGAAATGTCGTTACGAATTAAAAATGTCGCGTCGCGGTGGTGAATGAAGATGGAGGCTGGCCTTTCTCCTCAACGCTGACAGGGTGTAGCTCCAGAGGTGCACTACGACGCCGTACCGGTCTCGGTTCGTCAGGTTGGTGAAGTTCTTGAAGATGGTCTGAAGTAATGTAGTTGACTCGATGAACACTCGGACTGAAGTAGATGTTAACTCGTTGACCGCTCGGACTGAAGTGCTGCTGCTAAGTGAACGTGCCTGTGCGGCATCTTAATGGTTTCCGCCCTTGGGCGCTTGCCATGGATTGATTATGTTGGCTTGTGTGTTTGTCTTTGGTAATTTTGGGTTGGTTATGTTTTCATTCTTCGAAATATTGTTTAGGGGTGGTGGTGAGCGGGATTGGTGAGTTGGGGATGGTGTGAAAGGGTTGTGTGGGAGGGGGGGGGTGGTAATTGGGGTGGCGGGGGTGGGGAAGCGTATGTGTCAAGTTAGGGGTGGTTGGGGGGTTTTGTGGCGTGAATTGTGGTTAGTTTTGTTAGGTGATGGCGGGGTAGTATTGGAAGTTGAGGGAGCGGTGTTTGGGGGATTTACTGAATTTTGGGATTTGTGGTAATTTTAGGAGGGGGTTGGGATGGTTGGTGAGTTTTTCTGCGAAGGAGGGGATAAGTTCGAGGATGACATGTTCGTCGATAGTCGGGGTCCCTGTGGCGTTGTGTAGGTATATTGTCTGTGTCGTTTGTGGGAGGTTGGTAGCCCATCGTAAGTGTCGGTTTTGTATAACTTGTAGTTTTTGTTTGTTGGAGTCTGAAAGGAGGGGATACCAAACCGGTGAGGCGTATGTGAGGATAGGGCGGATATAGGACTTGTAAAGGATGGTGGAGGTATGGGGTGGAGCAGTTTTAATAATTTGTCTTAGCTGGGCCGAGCGAGCGTAGACTTTACTCTTGATGGCGTTGATTTGTTTATTAAATGTTAACTTACGATCGATTTTAATGCCTAGGTACGTGATGTCGTTTGACCAGTCGATTTGTGTATTACGTATGATTATTTGTTTTTTCGGTTTAGTTTTATTTTTCCTTTTGGTAGTTATGATTGCCTGTGTTTTGCTGGGGTTTACGAGCAGTCCCCATTTTTCGAAGTAGTCGGTGACTACGCCTGTCTGTCTTTGCGTAAGTTTTGTTAAGAGGTCGGCGTCTTTTGAAGTGCAAATAATGGCTGTGTCGTCGGCGTATATGGCGTACGTTAGTCGATGGTCTTTAGGTGTCGGTATGTCGTTTATGTAAAACAGGAATAGGGCGGGACCAAGGGATGACCCTTGGGGGATGCCAGAGAGTATGGTGAAGGGATGGTGACACTCCTGGTTGATTGCAACTCGGAATTGGCGGTTAGATAAGTAAGACTGTATTATTTTAATAATACGAGTCTGAATTCCCGCGATATGGAGCTTGTAAAGCAATCCGGGGTGCCAGACTTTGTCAAACGCCTTCTCGAGGTCCAGGGAGACTATCCCTGTTAGGTGACCCCGATTGGCGTTTGTGGTCAGGATTTCGCCGACTCTGAACAACTGTTGGGTGGTGGAGTGTTGGGTTCGGAAGCCAAACTGGAAGTCGCTGAGTGCGTCGCCGCCCCCAGCTCCCTCCAGCAGGTGGGTTAGGAGTAGGGAATCTAGGACTTTTCCCAGGACTGACAGCAGGCTGATTGGGCGGTAGCTGGATGGAATGTTTTTGGGTTTTGGAATGGGGGCGATTTTCCATAGAGTGGGGTAGTGCATGTGCTGTAAGCAGGAATTAAATAATTTTGTGAGGTATAGGATGGCTTTAGGTGGGAGGTGTCGTAGGGCGAAGGGAGGGATGTTGTCGAGCCCTGGGGCCTTCCTAGGATTTAAGTTTTTGATGTGGTCTATTACTTGAGATGGGGATATTGGGATGGGTTGGTCCGTGGGGTCGAGTTCGGCCTGTTGGGGCCATTGCTCGAACCTCAGGGATTTGGCTTGGTATCGGGGGTGGATGGGGTTGGGCGAGAATTGGGAGGCGAATTGGAAGGAGAGGGAGTCCAGTTTTTCATTATCGGTTACGGCCTGACCGATAGACGTTTGTAGATGTGGGATATTCTGTTTTTTCCTGGTAAAGCGTCTGGGGAGAAAGTAGGGATCGTCAGGATGGGATGCCAGCGTATCTGCGATTTGTTGATTTCTATGGTTAGTTATTTCGACAGCTATTTGTTTTTTCCGTTGGTTAAATTTAGTTTTTGTAGTGCTGCTGCTGAAACCTCGCCTCGCTACTGTAGATTTTGGGACGGACGGGGCTCTGAACGTTAGGTCGGCTGGCGTTCTGAACGTCGCGCGCCGAATAAGCGGCTGGGACCGTTGGCTGCGTCACGTCGGTACCGCCCAGTCATGCTGAGGCGGACGGGATCCTGAACGTCGATGTAGTCTGGAGGTTGTTATTGCGTCTTACTTATTTCGCGCTGAGATGTTGATGAATGATTATGCAAATTTACAAATTGATTTTTTTGACTAATTTAACTATTTTAATTTAGCCTTTTTTGGCTTCGGCAAGAGTATGAATAGCAGTTGTAAACATATTCCATTTGTTGAACGAAGGTGTTATTTGCCTCTAAAAGAATTAATAGTATTGTGCATAAACAAATAAATTTTAACTATATTTTTAACTAAATCATTGCTTGTTGGGTCGCCTACATGCTAATGTTTGTGAATAAATTTAGTTTGATTTCTTTCTGATATCGATAGTGAATTCATATTATTGTGTCTGCTTATACATCACTTATTGCTTGAGTACTTGCATCAATCTGGAGACATCTTCATCTGCTCTATTCGCATCCTAGTTAACTGAAGGACTTGATTTTACCAGGAAGACTTAGAAAGCAGTTGAACTTTAGTACTGCTTTGAATGTACATTTCTGACTTGCAGCAATTGTTCCAAAACATCGAATTTTTTAAATTCAAACTGAATATTAAAGCTACCAATGTCTATTTTAGACATTGATCTCAACCGATGAAGATTTGTGTTGCAATGCTGAAGTGAAAGGACCTCTATTATTTGTCTTTCATGTGAAGATAAATCTTCGTGGCATATACATAATACACTATGAAACAAATGTACATTATTTGAAATGTATTAGTAATAGTTGTCGCATACTATCTAAACATTTCTTATGACCGAGAAGACAATTTAAAGTTGACTCATTCGATTTATCTAGCCGATAGCCGCATTGGTTAAGGCGCGATGTGGCAATCGCGATAAGTGAATGGGTATCGCGCTACCGGGTTCGAGCTCCGGCACTAGCACAGTCGGAGGAGTATGGTTGTATGTCCGCGTTTTTCAATATGTAACCCCTTCCGCACAACTATAAGCCTCTGGTTTCTGGAATCGGGGATTGTCTATTTTCTGTGGTGGTGTTTATGTTATTTTTTGAGCGAAATGTTACTTATCTCAGAGAATTTACCATGTTGGCCAAATACGTTATCTTAAATTTTATTGTGAACTAGATTATTGCTTAGGCAGCCTACATGCTAATTTTTGTAGGTAAATCTAGTTTCAATTTTATTCGTAAGAATAAGGTGATTGTATTTGTCTATATGATGGTAAATTTTTGTTTGCATATACAGAATGAACTCTTCATGAAATGGACATTATTGCAAATATATCAGTAGTGGTTGTTGCTATATGTATTACCAACAAATTTCCTGTGACTGAGAAGACGATTATGAGTTAACTCATAGCATCCTGTGGTGTGTTCTATCTGGGAATGATCGTTTTGTTCATATCCGTTTTTTAACAACTACTATATGGTTCTTATTAATTATTGCGTATGTAATATCAACCTTGAGATGACAACTGGCCTAGGAACTTATTTCATATTATACCATGCATACATCAATCTGGAGATGTCTTCATCTGCTCTATTTGTATCATAACTAATAGAAGAATCCGATTTTACCAGCTTACTTGAAGTTCAGTAGCAGTTTGAATGTAAATTTCCGCTTTGCTGCAATTCCTTCATAATATTCAATTTTAATTGAATTTTTAATTCATATTTCATTTTAGAGTGATGTGGCAGGAGGTAACAAGAAACAACAGGAAATTTCCAACTTTGAAGAACATCTTTATTTAATGTCCACGTATAATGTGAGGTCCTTTCATTCAGTTATTATTGTCAACTCTTAAATAGTAGTTATTTAGTAGTCTTAAATATGGTGATTGTTCTAAGTAATTATGTTTCTATGCAGTGTTATTGATTGTACTCCCTTCTGATCTTGAATTATTGGTAATTTTTCAAGTTCAAGGACTTTTAGTTTTGATGCCTTTAAAGTCATTCGTTTTCATGGCAAACACTTTGAATGTAATTTTTTGTTTGCCGCAATTCCTCCATAATCGGATTTCAGCCGATGAAAATTTGTGTTTTATAATGCTCGAAGTGAAAGTATTCGTCATGGTAAATCTTGGCGGCACATACAGGATGTGCTATTAAAACAAATATACACTATGGCAAATGTATGAATAGCAGTTGTGGCATATTACCTGAAGATTTATTGTGACTGAAAAGGTGACTATGAGTAAACAAATTCCATTTGTTGAACGAAGGTGTTATTTATTTCTAAAAGAATTAATTAGTATTGTGCATAAACAAATAAATTTCATTAGGTTGTATTTTTAACTAGGCTTGTTGGGTAGCCTACATGCTAATTTTTGTGGGTAAATCTAGTTTCATTTCTTTCTGATATCGATAGTGAATAGAAGTATTCAAACTTGTTTGTGTCTGTACAAACATCGCTTATTGTTTGAGTACATGCACAATCTGGAGACATCTTCATCTGCTCTATTCGCACCTAGTTAACTGACCTGATTTTACCAGGAACACCTAGAAAGCAGTTGAAGTTTAGTAGTATTTTGAATGCAAATTTTTGAGTTGCAGCAGTTGTTCCAAAACAGAGTTTTATTTGAGTTTTTAATTCAAACTGAATATTGGAGCTACTAATGTCTATTTTAGACATGGACCTCAGGCCGATGAAGATTTGTGTTTTGTAATGCTGAAGTGAAAGTACCTCTATTATTTGTCTGTCATGTGAAGGTAAAAATTCGTGGCATATACGGAATACACTTTGGAACAAATGTACATTATGGGAAATATATTAGTAGTAGCGGTCGCATAACTATCTAAACATTTCTTATGACCGAGAAGACGATTGAAAGTTGACTAATTCCATTCATCTGGACAATAGCCGCGTTGGTTAAGGTGCGAGGTGTGTCTATGATTTATTTGTTTGTGATTGTTTTTGAAAATTAATTATTTTTTATATCGGAGGCTACAAATTTTTTTGTATAGAATGGGCGCCAGCAGCCTCGATAGTAGTGGGTCGTAGATACTAGGTGTGGACGAGCTCTCAGGGTCGATTTTGGAGTATTGTAGAGTGGTATTAACGATTTTATGGTGATGTAGGTACTGCTACTTCCCCTTGGATGGCTATGGTGTGAGTCAGAATACACTTGTGCCGTTTTTGGCGATAAGGTACCCAACTGGTGCTTTATTTTAGGCGCTTTTGCCTGTCGATGCGTAGTTTGGAAATAAAACAAGTCGTTCCAAAACAAATGTAACGAAGCAGAACTCTTATGCTGTACGTTGCACAATTATTTACGTTTTAATTTTATCCCTAACTTGACTAGCTAAACTGTTTAATTCGTATCGGATTAAGTATGGCCCTTTTCCTCAACGCAGGCAGGGTGTAGCTACAGTGGTGCACTGGTAACTACGACGCCGTACCGGTCTTGGTTCGTCAGGTTGATGTGGCTGGATGATGAAGTTCTGGTAGACAGAAGTAGGTAGATGTTTTCGCGTTGACTGCTCGCACTGGACTGCATGTCGCTACAAACCTCGCCGCTGTCCTGAATACTTCGAGGCGGACGGAATCCTGGACGTTGGGTCGGCCGGCGTTCTGAACGTCGCTCGCCGAATGAGCGGCTGGGACCGTCGACTGCGTCACGTTGGAACCGCCCAGTCATCCCGAGGCGGACGGGATCCTAGACGTTGATATAGTCTTGATGCTGGAATTGCGTCGTAATTATTTCGCGCTGGGATATTAATGAATGGCTATGTAAAAATGCAAATTGTGACTTTCTGGTTAATTTTAAGTTATTTAAATAGCCTTTTTTGGCTTCGACAACAGGTGGCAATCGCGATTAAGCGAATGGGTATCGCGCTAGCTATATCCGTGTTTTTCAATGTGTAACCCCTTCCGCACAACTACAAACCTCTGTCTTCTGGAATCGGGGATTGTCTATTTTCTGTGGTGATGTTTATTTTATTTTTTGAGCGAAATGTTACTTATCAGAAAGAATTTACCATGTTGGACAAATACGTTATCTTAAATTTTATTGTGAACTAGATTATTGCTTGGGCAGCCTACATGCTAATTTTTGTAGGTAAATCTAGTTTGTTTTATTCGTAAAGATAACGTGATTGTATTTGTCTGTGATGGTAAATTTTTGTTTGCATATACAGAATGGATTATTAATCTTAAAGAAATGGACATTATTGCAAATATATCAATAGTGGTTGTTGCTATATGTATTACCAACAAATTTCCTGCGACTGAGAAGACGAGTTAACCCTTAGCATCCTGGTGTGTTCTATCTGGGAGTGATAATTTTTTGTTCATTTCCGTTTTTTAACAATTACTACATTGTTTTTATGAATATTCTGGTGTATGTAATATCAACCTTAAGGTGACACCTGGCCTGGAAACTTATTTCATATTATAACATGCATACATCAATCTGGAGACGTCTTCATCTGTTCTATTTGTATAACTAATTGAAGAATCCGATTTTACCAGGAAAGAAAATTGAAATTCGGTAGCACTTTGAATGTAAATTTCCGCTTTGCTGCAATTCCTCCATGATATTCAATTATAATTGAATTTTTAATTCATATTTCATTTTAGAGTGATGTGGCAGGAGATAAGAAATAACAGGAAATGTTAGAACATTGAAATACATCTTTAATGTCCACGTCTTAAATATGATGATTGTTCTAAGTAATTATGCTTCTATGCAGTATGCAGTGTTACTGATTGTACTTCTTTCTGATCTTGAATTATTGGTAATCTTTTAAGTTCAAGGAGTTTTAGTTTTGATGTCTTTAAAGTCATTCGTTGTCATGGCAAGGACTTTGAATGTAATTTTTGGTTTGCTGCAATTCCCCCATACCGTCGAATTTTAATTGAGTTTTTAATACATGCTCATTTTAGAGTGATCCACATCTATTTCAGGGTTCAGGGACAGATCTCCGCCAATGAAAATTTGTGTTTTATAATGTTGGAAGTGAAAGTACATCTACTATTTGTCATGATAAATCTTTGGTGGCATATATAGGATGTGCTATTAAACAAATGTACATTATGTCAAATGTATTAATAGCAGTTGTGGCATATAACCTCAAGATTTCTTACGACTTTGAAAAGGTGACTATGAGCAAACTAATTCCATTTGTTGAACGAAGGTGTTATTTGTCTCTGAAAGAATTAATAGTATTGTGCATAAACAAATAAATTTTATTAAACTATATTTTTAATTAGGCTTGTTGGGTAGCCTACATGCTCATTTTTGTGGGTAAATCTAGTCTGATTTTCTTTTGATATATCAATAGTAATAGTATTATTATTCAGACTTGTTTGTATCTGTGTATATGTTTCGCTTATTGTTTGAGTACATGCATCAATCTGGAAACATCATCTGCTCCATTCGCATTCTAGTTAACTGAAGTACCTGATTTTACCAGGAAGACCTAAAAAGCAGTTGAAGTTTGGTAGTACTTTGAATGTAAATTTCTGACGCAGCAATTGTTCCAAAAACATCGAGTTTTATTTGAGTTTTAAATTTAAACTGAATATTTGAGTTGCAATGTCTGTCTATTTTAGACATGGATCTCAGCTGATGAAGATTTGTGTTTGTAATGCTGAAGTGAAAGTACCTCTATTAATAGTAGCTGTGGCATATTGCCTCAAGATTTTTTAAGACTTTGAAAAGGTGATTATGAGTAAACTAATTCCATTTGTTGAACTAAGGTGTTATATTGTCCAGGAAAGAATTAATAGCCACACATCAATTTCTCATGTGTGTGTGTCTGTGCGGGTGTCATTCGATTTCCTCTTCGCAGCCGCTTCGGATTGAATCGGTTCTATCTATATATTTTTTCGTTTTTAAATGTTTGTTAGGATAGTATAAGCTCTATTAATGTTTATTGTAAACTTATTTGTTTTCTTTGGGTGGCGTGGAAGAACGTTTACACGAACGTCACCTTTTGTGTTGTATATGTGTATCTATATTGCTATGATATTCACTTATACTTAATTACAAACATGAGGAATATGTTTTCTAGTAAGTGGAATTAGATGAATACTCTGTATTATACACAAATTATTATTATCTTTGAGTACTCTTGGTATTCTTTGTAGAAATTCGAGTCTGTAGATCGCAATACACTGAAAAGTGTTTTCAGTTTATACTTTCAATGGGAGTATTAGTTTTAAAAAACTTATCTTTATCAGTATTTTAATTTAAAGTATTTATACTTATTGCATGTTATCTATTATATTTATTTAACTTACCTTTGATGGGATATTGTACTGGGTTCTATTATGGTAGATAGCAAGAAGGACTGGTATAGATAAAGAGAAAGGGACAAATTCATATTTTATAAGCAATGGAATGAATTCGAATAAATTCTGTAGTATATTGTGTTTGTGATGCAAATCATTTTAATTAGGGAATCTGTATGGATAGTTATTGGGTTTTATTGCTATTTTAAAGCAAATTTTAATATTTATTTTTGACATAAGTCAAATAATTTCTTATTTTCCATACAATTTCTTAATTTAGCCAATATAAGCAATTAGAGATTATATAAACTGTTTAAGAAGAGTTGAATTATGATATGAATAGTTTTTATACATCTGGGTATCTGTCTGTATCGGACAGTCATAAAACTGAGATTACTCAAAATCATCGTTAGTGATCATAATTCTACTTCTAAACCATCTCTAATTGTTTATTGCATTTATATTGTTCTATTACTTTTAAATTTGTAAATTAATTTGTGCGTGGGTGCGAATTTTGACACAAAAGTATCTAAGCTGTACCAGGAAATAAATACTCACAGAATAAGATTAGAATTAGCACAAAAGATGTGTAGGACTCTCGGTCACACATTTTATTAAGGAATATCAACCCCAATTTAAAAGGGGTAGACAGAAAACGTATTGTTAGAACTGTAACATTTGCGTTGCTATTGCAATATTAAACGTCAAACCGACCCTATATGAAGAGCTGCAATAGCTGAAAAAAATGTTTTTTCAATTAGACCACGAATCTAAAAACATGTAACAACGTAACCTGAAAATTGGATATTTGGCAAGAGTTGTCAAAAATGTAATTTTGAAGAAAAGTCTAAACATTTTGAAATTGGTATCATAGAAATTTAATATTGGAGTGGAAACGAAATAGAGTTGGAGTTTTTTTTTAATTAATAATTTTGGAAAGCCAAGAGAGAGTACATTGACGTTTGGAATTTATTTTGAAATCTAATATCCTTTTAAAACATTCGTGAGTTTTATTAATTTTAATACTGAACTTTTATCCATTTGTTGTCATTTTTATATTTTAAGTTAGATCATGCAGTTTAAGTTAATATTGTTGTTTTTATATTTTACATTTTTATAAAAATACAATATATTGTTAGATTTGAATTCGAATTTGTTTCTTTGTGTGTATGTCGAGTGTCAAATTTGAAGATCAGAATTCATGCTCTGAACATTAGGAGTATTTTTGTTAATAATAATTTAGAGTGGGAATATAATTCCAGCACATTAATAAAGGGGTTTGTTTTTTTTAAAGGGTTTTACGTGTAATTTGCATTTCAGATTTAAAAGGGGTAAACACGGCAATATATATAATACAATAAATGTTTTTATATTCTATTTCTATTCTATTCTAATAGTATTGTGCACAAGCAAATAAATTCTATTAAACTATATTTTTAATTAGATCATTACTTGTTGGGTAGCCTACACGCTAATTTTTGTGGGTAAATATAGCTTCATTTTTTGTGATATATCGATAGTGAATAGTTTTATTCAAACTTGTTTGTGTCTGTGTATACATCTCTTATTGTTTGAGTACATGCATCAATCTGGAAACATCTTCATCTGCTCTATTCGCATCCTAGCTAACTGAAGAACCTGATTTTACCAGGAAGACCTAGAAAGCAGTTGAGTTTAGTAGTACTTTGATTGTAAATTTCTGGCTTGCAGCAATTGTACCAAAACATCGAGTTTTATTTGAGTTAAATTAATTCAAACTGAGTATTAAATTTACCAATGTCTCTTTTAGACATGGATCTCAGCCGATGAAGATTTGTGTTTTGTAATGCTGAAGTAAAAGTACCTCTATTATTTGTCTGTCATGTGAAGGTAAATCTTCGTGGCATATACAGAACAGTCTGAAACAAATGTACATTATGGGAAATTAGTAGTAGTTGTCGCATAACTATCTAAACATTTCTTATGACCGAGAAGACGATTATAAGTTGATTCATTCCATAACCGATAGCCACGAGGTGGCAATCGCGATTAATCGAATGGGTATAGCGCTACCCGGTTCGAGCTCCGTGACTAGCTAGCACTGTCGGAGGATATGGTTGAATGCGCGCGTTTTTCAATGTGTAATCCCCCTCCGCACAACTACAAGTCTCGGGCTTCTGGAATCGGGGGTTGTCTATTTTCTGTGGCTGTATTTATTTTATTTCTTGAGCGTAATGTTACTTATCTCAGAAAGAACTTACCATGTTAGACAAATACGTTATCTTAAATTATATTGTGAACTAGATTATTGCTTGGGCAGCCTACATGCTAATTTTTGTAGGTAAATCTAGTTTAAGTTTTACTCTTAAGAGTAAGGTGATTGTATTTGTCTATGTGAGGTAAATTTTTGTTTGCATGTACAAAATGAACTCTTAATGAAATGTACAATATTGCAAATATATCAGTAGTGGTTGTTGCTATGTTACCAAAAAGTTTTTTGTGATTAAGACGATTGTGAGTTAACTCTTAGCATTCTCTTGTGTTCTATCTCAGAATGAACATTTTTTGTTAATATCCGTTTTTTAACAATTACTACATTGTTTTTATGAATATTCTGGAGTATGTAATATCAACCTTGAGATGACAACTGGCCTAGGAACTTATTTCATATTATACCATGCATACATTAATCTGGAGACGTATTCATCTGCTCTATTTGTATCATAACTAATTGAAGAATCCGATTTTACCAGGAGAGCTTAGAAGAAACTTGTTCAGTAGCAGTTTGAATGCAAATTTCCGCTTTGCTGCAGTTCCTCCATAATATTCAATTTTAATTGAATTTTTAATTTATATTTCATTTTAGAGTGATGTGGCAGGAGGTAACAAGAAACAACAGGAAATTTCCATCTTTAATGTCCACGTATAATGTGAGGTCGTTTCATTCAGCTATTGTCAACTCTTAAATAGTAGTTATTTAGTAGTCTTAAATATGGTGATTGTTCTAAGTAATTATGTTTCTATGGAGTGTTATTGATTGTATTTCCTTCTGATCTTGAATTATTGGTAATCTTTCAAGTTCAAGAACCAGGCTTGTTGGGTAGCCTACATGCTCATTTTTATGGGGAACTCTGGTTTCATTCTTTGTGATATCGATAGTGAATAGTATTATTCAAACTTGTTTGTGTCTGTATACATCGCTTATTGTTTGAGTACATGGATTAATCTGGAGATATCTTCATCTGCTCTATTCGCATCCTAATTAACTGAAGAACTTGATTTTAACAGGAAGACCTGGAAAGCAGTTGAAGTTTAGTAGTATTTTGAATGCAACTTTTTGATTTGCAGCAGTTGTTCCAAAACACCGAGTTTTATTTGAGTTTTCAATTCAAACTGAATAGTAAAGTTACCAATGTCTATTTTAGACATGGATCTCAGCCGATGAAGATTTGTGTTTTGTAATAACCGAGAAAAAGATTATAAGTTGACTCATTCCATTTATCTGGTCGATAGCCGCGTTGGTTAAGGCGCGAGGTGCAATCGCGATTAATCGAATGGGTATCGCGTTAGCGGGTTCGAGCTCCGGCACTAGCGGAGGATATAGTTGTTTGTCCACGTTTTTCGATGTGTAATCCCCCTCCGCACAACCACAAGCCTCTGGAATCCGGGGTTGTCTAATTTCTGTGGCGGTGTTTATTTTATTTACTGAGCGAAATGTGACTTATTAGCAGTATTAAACACTAGTAAATTTTGTTAAATTATATTTTTAACTAGGTTATTGCTTGTTGAGCAGCTCACATGCTAATTTTTGTGTGTAAATCTAGTTTTATTCCTTCAGATATATGAATAGAGATCGAGATTTTTGCTTGCGTTGTATAAAGGAACATTGACAAACTCTTAATATCCTCGTGTGTTTTATCCACAAATGAACGTTTTTTATTCATTTCCGTCTTTTAGCAATTATTACACTGTTTATGGAAATATTCTGGACTATATAATATCAATCCTATGACAACTGGCCTAGTAACTTATTTCATGTTATAACTTTCATACATCAATCTGGAGACGTCTTCATCTGCTCCATTTGTCAAAATTCGGCCGTTCGAGGCCGCTGGATCCCTCCTTGACGGCGACGCTGGCGAAATATTGAGACATCCTCTGCCTGGCATATGGAATTTCAGTGCGTTCTGGGTCAGATACGGGCATCCGGGAGCACCCATTCGTGGTTCTCGAGGCGTCGCTGCGGCGTCGTGGGCCTGGGAGCGTCCTGATGGTGGTCGCGAGCCCATGACTTATATTTCTTTGTCTATGCTTGTCCCTATGGAATCTTTTCTTATTAAACTGTTATAGTTCCCCGCCTCGCAGCGTTCAGTCATTGTTTTATTTTTTTTTGCGTCCTGATGAGATCTTTTGTTTGGTTGTTTTTTTTGTGTCCAAATGGATCTTTTCACTTCACATTTGTTGTCCCGAAGGGATCTTTTAGTTGGCCTTAATGGCTCTTTTTATGTGATTGCTTTTGGTGTTTCTATGGGATCTTTTATAGTTAAAACTCAATGAAAAGCAGATTTTATGTTTAGAAAAGTTGAAAAGAACTATTTGCGAGTTATTGAAGCTTTGACTAACGCTGGGGAACTGGCTGATCCCGCGAGACCTCGCAAGTAGTTATTTGTGATCATGGTTTTTATTGATAAAAGATTCATCTAAATATACAAAACTAACTTACGCTACTTCAGATATTTGATTATGTGTGGTGGTTATAGTCAAGTAAGTACAATTAATACACGTAAAGGCAAATGTAAGAATTTAAACGCGAACTTCTAATATAGTGTTCTGATCGCACTGTGAATTATTTAAGCACTTGGTCCGTCCATCTGTTCGTGGGTCACCTGGGCGTCGGTGCGTTGTCCTATTCAGCAGGCGGCTCTGGTGGCGTACTTCTGATGTCATCTAGATAGAAGGGCAATAATCCCTCTGTCAATTTCGTAGGTGGTTTGGCCCAGTTGCTTGTCTAAACACGTCGCGCATCGCCCCACTTGACATCGAACGGGTGTTCAGGAGTGTGGTTCTTTACCATCGATCAATCTCCAGCCTGGTACTGGTGTCGGGGCTGCTTGTCCTGATCTGGAAGCGGTTTTATTTTGTATATAATTTGTCGTTCTCTGACTTGTCTTAGGCGCCGGGTGGTACGGCCCACTCTCCGGGTCGTCGCGTATGGACTGGCCTAGCAAGGTCTCGCTCGGGGTGAACACGAACACGCCCTCTGGTTGGTAAAAAATAAAAAGTTTGGGCTGGCTAGCTTCGTCTTGAGACTCCCAGAGGTCGTTCGTGCACTTAATTTCTTTAAAAGTAAGGTCGGGTTGGTATGTCCTTAAACGGAAGGATTCGGCCAATAGGTACACCCTGTAAAAGTGCAGAGCGTAAAACTGCTTTTTATTTCTTTGTAAGGGCTCAAAGCTTCACCCTGTGTAAGCTTTTGTAGCTAATTTCACTTTTTTGGATCTTGGGCAGGGCCTACTTGAGCACCCTGTATATATTTCTTGTTTGATAATAACACTTTGTTTAAACACGAAATTATAATCTTTTATTTATGTAAAAAACACAAAGTTGAATATTTATATTTTTTAAAATTACTTAACAAATTTTCTTTTCAGGTAACGTATCGACACTTAGAATTTTGCCTTGGACGTTGCGGGGTTCGTTATAAATCGGATCTGAGATAATTCACTACAAACTAAAGTCACGAAGACGGAATTATTTTACTAAAATTAGGGCCGCGTGGGCGATAAACAAAAATTAGCACTTGGGCTGAACAAAATATAAAACACCGATTTTTTACTAGGGGAGTCCTAGGAAGAGGGCACGGGTACACTTTCGGTTTCGTTAGCTAAGCCGGAAAACACTACTTTGGTTTTAGGCTCTGTGGCGACCAAAGGGCAACGCGGATAGTAAGAACTTATTCGTAGATACACCGGGAACACAACTTGTCGGAGACCATTGAAGTTTGCGTTCCCCCGAGGGGATACTCGTGGCTTTCCACCAAAGGTGCTTGCCACAGGTTGTGTTAATTTCGTTATTGACGTGCTTTAAAGCTAGGCCGGTGTAGCATGCTGTATGTGAAGATTGTTGTGGCAAGTGTGTAAATGGTTGAAGGTATAATAGGCTGTTTTAAGTTAGTATATTTACTGGTTAGTTTGTGTTATGGCTGGTCTTGGTTGGTGGCATCTTTTAGTCAAATGAATCTTTAAAATAATAATATAAATGGCTCTTTTCAGATTCTGGCCTGAAGGGCGTATAGTATGATAGTATTAATGATTGTATTTTTTTTGTGTAATTTTGTTTTATATATATTTTTTTGTGGTTTTATGGCTATGCCTTTTTTGTTTTATATTTTTTTTTAATATTTTTTTTTGATTTTTTGACGACATTTTACAATTTTTTAGGGGTGTAAATATAATTTAAGGAGGGGTATTTTGGGGCGTTATAAAATTTAGGAGTGAGGGGATTTAGGAGGGTGGGATTGAGGGATGTGACGAGGGTTTCCGCGAAGCCGGGCAGTAATTTTTTGTATATGAATTCTGACAGAAGAGGGGTGCCGGTTAGTTGATGCAAGTCAGTATTGCGCGTGGATAGTGGAAGATGCAGGGAGACTTTAAATATTTTGCTTTGCACGGTTTGCAATTTGTTTTGTAGATAGGGAGCTGTGAGGGGGTACCAGATGGGGGAAGCGTAGGTAAGGATAGGACGTAGGTAGGATTTATATAGGAAGGATACAATGTGAGGAGGGGAGTTTTTCAGGATGGGAAATAGGGAGGAGGTGCGCCGCCAGCATTTGCCTGTAACGTTTGAGACATGTTTCTCAAGGTATAATTTCCTATCTAGGACGACGCCCAAGTATGTAATCTGATCTAACCATGGTAATACATGGCCGTGTATGGTTAGAGAGGTGGTAATAACGGATTTTTTTTGGAAAAGTAAATGGCTTGTGTTTTCGTAAAGTTGTTGTGGAGTCCCCAGTCATTAAAGTATTGTATTGTAGTGTCGGTTTGTTTTTGTAATAGGTCAGTCATAATGGCAGGGCTTACGGAGGTGGTAAGGATTTCGGTGTCATCTGTGTAAAGGCAGAGGGTAGTTCGGTGATCTAGGGGGCGGGGTAAATTGTTTATATAGAGGTTAAAGAGGACGGCACCAAGGGATGACCCCTGGGGGATGCCAGACAATATGGGGGTGAGCGGAGAGCAATCCTTGTTAACTTTTACTCGGAAGGTGCGGTTAGAAGTATATGATTGCATCATCTTAATGATGCGAATCGGGATTTCCGCGACATGGAGTTGATATAAAAGTCCAGGATGCCAGACTTTGTCGAAGGCTTTTTCGAGGTCGAGGGCGACAAACCGTGTGTAATGACCTCGATTGAAGTTGGTTGTAATTATTTCGCCAACTCGATAAAGCTGCTGGGTGGTGGAGTGACTGGTTCTGAAACCAAACTGGTAGTTATTTAAAACTCCAGTGGCATCCAGGCTCTGCTGGACCCGACTAAGGAGCAGGATATCTAGGATTTTAGCTAGGGATGAAATCAGACTGATGGGTCTGTAGGAAGGGGGGAGGTTTGGTGGTTTATTCGGTTTAAGTATGTTAACCACTCTTACCTCTCGCCATGCGCCAGGGTAGTGCAAGCAGCGCATGCACGAGTTGTAGAGTTTGGTTAAGTACAGGTAAACCGGGATGGGGATGTGTTTGAGAGCGAAGGTAGGGATGTCGTCAGGTCCAGGTGCTTTTTTACTATCCAAAAAATTTAGAGCCCTCCTGATTTCGGAGGGCGAGTAAAAAACCGGTTCATCGCCAGTCGTAAGGGTGGTATGGTCAAGGGTGTTAACAAAGGGTAGTACGACATCGAGGGTAGTTTGTGGGATGGGGTTGGGTTGAAACACAGAAGAGAAGTAGGTAGCAAGGGAGGCAGCTTTGTCGGTGTCGGTGACAGCCACACCAACGGGGGTGTTAAGAGGTGGTATGGGGGTGTATTTACGTTTGAAGATCCTTGGGACAAAGTGGGGATCTTCAGGATGGGAAGCAACTAGTTTAATAAGCGAATCTCTGCGGAAAGCTTTTATATCGGAATCGATTTGCTTTTTTAATAGATTTATTTGAGTTTTAAGTTGTGGATTTCGTGTTCGATTGAAATGTTTTCGCGTTCGATTTTTAAGCTGAATAAGTTGTACTAGTTACTTAGGTAATTGCAAGTGGTATGATAGGGTAGGGATTATTTTCTGGCTTGAGGATAATGCCTGTTGTATGTGTCGGGTTAAGTAGTCAACTGCTTGGTCGATTTCTGCGGGGGTGTTGCAAGTGGGATTGTTAGGGATGTGTAGGAGTAGGTGAGTGGAAAAAGCCAGCCAGTCGTAATCGTCCTCACGAGGACGCCTGACTTGCGGGTTATAATGGATGCTTAGGTTAAATCTTGTAAGAACAGGAAAGTGATCATCACTGTTAAGTTCGTTAGTTGTAGGTACCTGATATTGTGGGGTAGATGTGTGCTGCATTGGTATGTCGTGGGGCGAAGATGAAGATATGGGGGCGGGTGAGGTGGTCATGGGGGCGGAAGCTAAGGGGGTGAGTTGAATGTTCGTTAGTGGTGGAGACTGAATTCTGACATGTAGGGTGGCGCGCCGTCTGCGCTTGACGCGCTTTTTGGGTCTTTCCTCCTCAAAAGGGGTGGATTCAGCAGCGGAGG
Organism: Leptura quadrifasciata; assembly: GCA_963675555.1. NCBI lineage: Eukaryota > Metazoa > Arthropoda > Insecta > Coleoptera > Cerambycidae > Leptura > Leptura quadrifasciata. The sequence goes on from OY776673.1 coordinate 154,701,642, forward strand.
GTTGCTGACTTTGTTGGGTGTTAGATTGGTATGAGCTAATTGATTCGTTATCATCCGACTGTTGTGCACTGGGGGTGTCATCATATAAAGATTTGAAATTTGTATATGAGGTGGTGAGGGTAGAATGCGAAGTTGTAGGGGTTGTGAATGATGCGGTGGTTGTTGTGGTGGATGTCGTTATTGTGCAGAGTTAATGTAATGGGTGTAGGAGAAATACTATTATCAGAAGCTAATAAATTACTGCCTCCAAGGGCCGAGTGAAATTGCAAGTCCTGAGGGGACGATTGGGATTGATCGTTAAAATCGAATAGTGAAGTTAAAGAGGTATTAGATTGGTTAGATAAATTTGGGTGAGTGTGGTGATGTACAATGTGTGTTAATGCTTGATTAGTATTGTTTATGTTAGTGAGCATATTAGTGTGTGTAATCTCACCAGTATCGGTTTCCGTGGACGATGAAATGTTTTTAGTATGTGTGCTATCGTTGTTTGTGTTTTTTGTACATGCCTTATATATGTGTGTTTGTTGTTTTTCATCATGCAAAGCTGTCTGCGCATGCGCATGCGAAGTTTCAGGTGGTAAATCTGGTGGTTTTTTCGACCGTTTCCTCGGCATAACGATTTTCTAAAGGGTGTCGTAGATGAGGTGGTCGTAAATGAGGTATCTATGCGTTTTTTGTATCAAAGTCTGCACTCTAAACAGTTGAAGCGCCCGAGAGGAACAAATGCGACCGTACGGGTTCTCTGACTATAGTGAGACTCGGCACGCTTCCCCTTTTATACAAATGACGTAGCCGAGAGCTGGATGAGAATTAAAAAGGGAACCGGACATTCATTTGGGCTATTATTGCGAAATGTTGTGCAATAGTTACTTAAATTTTGGAATTTCTAAATGAAAATTATATTGTTAAATCGGCTATGGAAAATGTAATGTTTTGATCTAAAAATGTCAGCGGAATCTAATTTACTTTAGGAAATATTTTCGATAAGGGGCGAGCGTAGGTGCGTCTTTACTATGTACATACTTCGGTATGCGATGTAAAGCAACGACAGGCGCGGTTAGTACTTGAATTGGTGACCATTCCAACGGAAACCGCGTTCTCGCCTCACACATCTTCCAGCGGCTTGTATATCAGTGAATGCGCGGAAGCTATACAACCTTAGGCGAGGGTTGTATAGGAGATATACCATCCTTCGGAGGGGATGTAAAGCCGTCGGTCCCTTGTCTATTAAATGTTAGGCAAGTAAAAGATCCCTACTCTTCTTAAGGGAAGAGGTTCGGCAAAATTCCTGGTTGGGGGTAGCTCGTCTACAGGCGTCGGTGTTAGGCCTCAGTAGCGGAAATAGGCCGACGTTAAATAAATGTATTAAAAAAAAAAAAAAATTTTTCGATAACTGTGGATATGACCGAAGTCTGGAAATGGCCCCGTAAGGTAGCGTTGTTGGTTCGACTTTAACCCATATTGATGTTACATTTAAGCGTTACGCGTGTTGCTAGGTGTGGTCATAATAAATTTATATAGGGTAATGGAGTGAAGTTGGCGACGAGTTGCCAGCATGGAAAAGGGAAGTAGTAAATTGGACTTAGGTTTTTTAATTAAGAAATGAAGCTGAATGTGGGATAACTAAATGAAGATAGTGACGAGTGGCCAGCAACTCATGGGGAACACGTAAACTGGTCTGGATTTTAAAAAGATTGTTTCATGGGCGGTTCGGGGAGATAATTAAAAGGAGTTTAAAGATATTTTATGGAAATTGAATTTGATGCGAAAATTAAGATACGGGGGCTTGTAGAATGATTTGGGAAGTGAAGCAAATTTTGATAGATTGAAGTTTGGGGAGTAAATTGAGAATGATTTGAGATGTTGAGGGGGCGGTATTTTTAAGGGGTGTCTTTTGTAAAAGTTTATTGTTAATTTGACGGAATTAGGTGTTTTGGCTAATTTGATGTTAAAATTTGAATGTCGGTGAATTATCGAGGATATTTTAAATTTCTCAGATTTTTCGGTTACAAACTGTGGTTTTTTGGTATGGAAGGTGTCTTAAGGACTTTTTTATGATGTTTGCCAGGTTGACCTTGACACGATTTATTTGGCAAATTTTGACTATTTTTTGGTCGGCCATTTTGGTAATATGGGGAATATACTACAACAGGGGAAGGTCCGGTGGCGGCGTTCGTTCTATTTCTGAGGGCGGACAGAGCCTCAGTCAAGTGACATTCCCATCGTGTCGCGGGCCTCTTGGTACGTAGTATTTTCTTGAGTTCTTGTACTCGTCTCCACCGGATTTGCTTGCTGGTGGTATATAATTCAATAATAGACTTGGCTGTCGAATCCGTGACAAGTCTGGCTCCCACCCACTTCGTGAATGTGTTGGTGGCCATTATGACATATTGATGGCCCTCTCGCGTTTTGGGTATGGGCCTAAGATGTTAACCCTGATGATTCTCTAGGGCTGCTGTGGTAGCCTGGGTCGCAATGGGGCGTGTTCCTGTGGGGCGCCTTGTTTGACGGCGGCGCAAATGAGGCATGCCTGCTGTTTCTCGGTTCATCCCAGGCCAGTGGTAGGCGCGTTGGATAGTAATCAGAGTTTCGCTTCGTCCGGGGTATCCAGCCAGGGGTGATTCGTGTAACTCGTGAAACACTCATCGCGTGCCTTCTGGTACCAACGGGGTTCTATGCTTCTGAAACCAAATCGAATCGTTATGCACCAGATACCTTACGGCTGATGTTTCTTTCAAAAGCGTCTTGTGCTCCCCGTCTTGTTGGATTCGCCCCAGACGGCCTTTGTCGCTTCGGCAGGTGGCGTCCTGCTTTTGCTCATTTGTTACTTACTTTGTTGGACGAGTGGTTGTTCGTTGTTCTCGATTTGATGTAATAAGAACATCCTCTCGTCCTGATTGCATTTAGTTGGCACATCCTGGGGCTCCGGATGACGAGAAAGGAAGTCGGGTAGTTCGTTTCGAGTGCCTGGGACGTGAACTGCTGTGCTCCGGTATTCCTGCAGCATAAGTGCCCACCTTGTGAGTTTGGCTCGCTCGTCCTTGTACTTGTCCAACCATTGCAGGGCCCTGCTGTCTGTATACAAGGTAAATTCGTCGCCCTGCAGGAATTGCCGTCACCGCGAGCAAATCTTGTTCGTTGCAGTGATACTTTCTTTCTGCAGCCGTTAATTTCGCTGAGGCGCGCAGGCGTTGATTCTACGCTGGCCGTCGTCGCTTTGTTGAAAATTTGTCGCGCCTACACCTAGGATGCTGGCGTCCGTCGGAGACAGAAGCGGCGACTGGGATCCGGGCGACATAACTGCAGTGGTTGGCCTAAGTCGAGATTAAGTTTTTCGAAGGCTTCTTGTGCCTCCGGTGTCTGCTGGAACCATCGGCCGTTTGGTGACTAGCAGGTCCGTCATAGGGGCGGCTATCTCGGCGAATTTTGACACGTAGTTCCGCAACCAGTTGGCCGTACCCATAAAGACTCGCAGCTTTTTGATTGTCCGGGAAGTAGAAATTCTTTTCTATGTGGCACGTTGTGGCTGTAATGGTGTGCCCCAAGTAGGCGAGTTGCTCTGCTCCAAAAATGCATTTCGCGGGGCCACATCTCAGATTGTGTAGCTGCAGTCGTTCCAACACGACGGTGAGATGTTTTAGGTGCTTCTTGTGGTTTTGCGAGTAGATGATTACGTCGTTCAGGTGCCAAAGTGTACCTTTTGCGAATTGGTGGATGTACCCCTTCAGTACCTCTAGCATGCATTTCTGGAAACTGCCTGGGGCTCCAGCCAGCTCGAATGGCATCACATTGAACTCGTATGATTTTCCATCTGGTGTGGAAAACTCCGTATAACGCCTGGATTGTTTCTACATCGAGATCCGCCAGTATCCGGACTTCAGATCGAGCGTCGTGAAGACTTTTCCAAGCTACCTCATTGTGTCGTGGATTGGTGGCAGCTGGGCGGACTATGTGCGTCTTTTTGTTTAGTCAACGCAAAAATGTGGAGTGCCGTCCCGCTTCATGACGATGAGGACAGGGCTGTTGTACTCCGATGTTACGACGCGGCGTATGATTCCGTTGGCCAGTATTTCTTTTACCTCTTCGTTGATGTTCCTCTTCTTAGTTTCAGAGTAGCGAAAAGGACCGACTTTAACAGGGGTGGATAATATGTTGTGCTGCTCACGTGGTTGCTTGTTGTGGGGTGTCAGAAAAAACTTCAGGGTATCTGGACAGTACGTGAGTATAGGTTTGTACTTCGTTGTCTTTCGATGAGCAACATGTGATCTGTGATTTGCGTTGTCGGCTTTTGTTGGACCCAATATACCGTCTGCCTTATGCGTCAGCCATAGTGCATGCATATCCCCTGTTTAGCTCGATGACGGCTACCTGTTGTTGAAGCCAGGGCTGGCCTAGGACGGTTTGCTTGGTTAGGTCGTCGATGATGCACGCGTCTGTCGTGTAATCCTGCTCCTGTAACGCGAATCGTACCGTCGCCATGCCTCTCGGTTTCCCTTTGTTCTGTCCGCACGCCAGCGTGACGTGGTTTGGTGTCGTGCTTAGTTTCTGGTTGGTTAGGTAGGTGCTCCAAATAAAATTTGAGCTGACATCTGTGTCGATCAATGGCTATTAGGCGTCGTCCTTCTAATTCGATGTGAATTCTTGATGGCAGATAGGTCGGCTCTGTGGTTGATTTGCTGAAGATATTGCCTCTGTGATGGCTGGGCGTCGCCCTTCGCTGGGGTCCTCTCGACGTTCCCGTCGCCTGCGTTTCCTGTTCTGGTCGTCGCGTAACGAAGGACAGTCCCCTTTGTAATGCCGGCCAGGATATGGTAGTCGACGATCCGCTACTGCTCTTCTTGGCGCCCGGCTAACGTCATTCCGCCGTCCGTGACATCCTTTTCAACATTCGACATGACGTCCATTAGTTCTTGTATAGTTTGTGGTTGGAGGTTTCTTGCATATGCCCTGAGACGAGGGTGGAACTGCTCGTAGATCATGTGGCGCATTGCTGTTCTTCTGGTGTGTCCGGGTTAATACGCTTGAATATGTTCGCCTTCCTGACGATGAATAACCATACCGGCTCCCCTGATTTTTGTTTTTTGCCATATACCGTAGTTGAATTCTAAGCGTTCCAAGATCTGTTCAAGAACAGGTAGAACTTGATAGTCGTCTTCTTGAGAGCATCGAACCAGGTTCTTGCCTCTCCTGCCAACGTGGAACGAATCATAGCCAGCATCGCTGTTCCTGTGATTTTCTGACCTTTGATATGTTGTGTGAGCAATGTGTGTGATATTCGTTTAGGTCCTCCTCGTCGGCGCCGCTAAATGAAAAGTCCGGTTTGATTGGTCGTGTTTGGTCCAGATGTTGGACTTGCTCCATTAGTTGTCTCGTGACTTGCAAGAGAGCAGTCTTCGCTGCCCTGGACTGGCCATTGTTTGGTTGTTGAATAGTTGTAGAAACCCTGAAACAAGGGGGTCGATTGTTGGTGTGTTATTTCGTTGCCTCAGCTGCTTATTTACCGGGGCTCAGGTAGAACATTAATATTGAACCAATATTGGTTTAATATTACAAAAACGTTGGCTCAAGTAAAAAACACCACATTGAAGCAATAAGAAAAGTGAACATTTTTGTATATAGACTCAATATTGGTTAAGCTATATTCAACAAATATTTAAAAATCATATATAATATTTTATTGCAATATAAATTATTTCAAATTATATACTGGCTCAATATTTAATGAAAATTTAGCCTAATGTCCAAAGATGGTAAAGCTATTTCTTGTAATTTTCATAAAGTACAATTTTTGAATAATAATTATTATTTTAAGAACCTCATTAACAAAATCTAATTGTAGTAAAACCTCCAGCTGAAATATACCTCCATACCTGTGTATGGTAGATACAACTACATCATCTGTAAAATTACTAAAGGTATCTTGGGCCTTTGCTAGTACAGATTAGGTGAGCATCACCACAGTGAATTTCTCTTTGTCATTATTGAGTCACATTGCCTGGAGACCCTAGGTCAGAAATTGTACGCTTGTACAAGCATATTGCAAGGAGAGCCATCTATGCAACTTATTGCAATCAGCCTAGGCGCAGCATGACTATCCAATATAGATATAAATCGGTTAAACAATATTATTTAAAAGAGAATTTAACAATATAATCTCAATATGAATATGCCGATATTTTAAAATTAATATTTGTCGTTATCAGTCGATGTTTGTTGTGCAATATTACTAAAAAGTTCAATAACAATATAATAACGTCTGCACTTTCCAATATTGGAAAATCAATATTTATTGGTATTAGAAAATATTCCTTAAACAATATAATTTTACACGTAGTTGACAAATATGAGTTATGAGTTTTCAAATATTTTAGAATCAATATTTATCTTTATTAATCGATATTTTTTGTACAATATTATCAAAAAATGTAATAACAATATAACGCGCATATAGACTTTTCAATGTTGTAAAATTAATATTAACAGATATTTGTCAATATTGTCTGCGTATATTTGGATTGGAATGGGTTAAAACAGTATACTACCAACATAGGCACGTCGATATTTTAATACCAGTATGTATTAATATTAGTTCAATATTTTTGTTACAATTTCAATGTATCTATATTGATCCAATATTGAACCACGGTCCAGCCAATATTATGTTCTACCTGGGGGTGCTCTGGATCTTAGGGGCGGACGTAGTTCGTGGCAACATTTCGTTTTCCAAAGCCTCACGTTGCTGGTCGCAATAACGTCTTTGGGCCCGGAAGGGCCCGCGACATCGAAATTCGGCCGTAAGAGGCCGCTGGGCCCCTTCTCGACGCTGATAAAATATGGAAACATCCTGCTGCTTGCCATATGGAATTCCGGAGCGCTCAGGGTCAGACACAGGCTTCCGGGGGCACTCATTCGTGGATCTCGAGGCGTCGCGGTGGCGATGTGGGCCTGGGAGCATCGTGACGGTGGTCGCGGGACCATGCCGTCACTTATTCAGTTATTGACAGCTCTTCTTGAATAGTAATTTAGTCATCTTAAATATGGCGATTGCCCTAAGTAATTATGCTTCTATGCAGTATGTAGTGTTACTGATTGTACTTCTTTCTGATCTTGAATTAATGGTAATCTTTCAAGTTCATGAAATTTTATTTTTGATGTCTTTGAAATCATTCGTTGTCATGGCAAGCACTTTGAATGTAAATTAATCGAATGGGTATCGCACTACCAGATTCGAGCTCCGGCACTGGCACAGTCGGAGGATATGGTTGTATGTCCGCATTTTTCAATGTGTCCGCACAAGCCTCTGGCTTGCGGAATTGGGGGTTGTCTAATTCCTGTGGTGGTGTTTAGTGATGTTTATTGAGCAAAATGTTGAATTTACCATGTTAAACAGACAAAAACGTTATCTTAAATTATATCGTGAACTAGGTTATTGCTTGGGCAGCCTACATGCTCATCACTTCCACGTCCAGTGGAAGTATAGTAACGTAAAAAAAACATTTGTTGTTGAAATAGGCTTAAAATGTCATGAAACCTCGAGATTTTAAATTTGAGCAAAAAAAATTTCCTGTCAGTCTGTCTGTCTGCAACTTTTTTGTGCGCACGTTTACTCTGGAACTGTTTATGATATTGACTTGAAATTTGGTACACTTATGTATTATAAACGAGATCTGGAACTAGATTATATTTTGATCTAATTCCGTTGAAGGGTTCGGGGGTAAATGGGGTAAGTAGGCAAAGCAAGCAGATAAGAGTCCATAAAATTGCAATTTAGGGCATGTACGAAAAATCAGTCTCAAAATTTTTTTGCCATCAGCCACCCCTTTCCCCCCACTATCACCCCCAATACCACCCCACACTCTTATGAAAGGGAGTAAAAAAATTAAAATGTGATTTAGTGTATACAAGAACGAAACGTCTTAAAAAAAATTTTTGGCGTATAGAATAACATTGGCAAACAGCATATTCGTACGTTTTATCTGAGTGAACATTTTTAGTTTATTTCCTTTTTTTAACAATTGCTCCATTCGTTTTGAAACTATAAAATATCCTAAAATATGTTAACCCTGAGATGACAACTGGCCTAAAAACTTGTTATGTTATAACATACGTTCGTCAATCTGGGAACGTCTTCATGTGCTATGTATTATAACAAACGGAAGAACCCGATTTTGCCAGAAAGACTTCGAAGGAAGTTGAAGTTTGTGGCACTTTGAATGTAAACTTCTGCTTTGCTGCAGTTTCAACATAACATCGAATTCTAATTAAGTTTTTTAATTCATACTCAATTCTTCACTTATTTGAGGGAGAGCTTTCGGCAGATGAAAATTTGTGTTTAATAAAACTGAAAGTGAAAGATTTCTATATTATTTGAGGCGTTCCATATCAAAACTTGTCACATACCGATAGACAAATATTCAAGTCATTCAAATTAAGAAAAATTGCCTGTCATTTTCTCTTTTTAAATATTTTTCCGAGACCATTAATTTACTCTTTAAAGAGTAGGAAAATAAATTAATAAGGTGAAAACTTACCGTTTTTTCAAATTTTAACATTTTAATATGAATAAGACAAGTTTTGTTGCAGTAAAATGGATATGGATGGTTTTACAAAATTAAATGTTATTTGCGATACAGATAAAAGCCAAAATCGTAGAAACATTTTAATTTTTTTTTTAACAAAAATGCTTAACATTCTTCGAATATTCTGCACTTTTCTTGCCTTTGGGTTCACAAAAATCATTTTGAGTGAGATCTTGCTCATCAGTATGATTTAGATGTTTCTGCACTAAGAAGATTGCTATAAAAGAGAAGATCCTCTCTGGTTCGCCACTTATTTCTGAAATGTTTTGTGAGTAGTTTTTCTACGTCTGCGAGTTTTATCAGGCTTGACGGCAGTACCGATTTTTATTTAGTTTGGTGAAAAACAGTAAATTTTTCCGTCTTTTAAGAACAGATTTCCCAACTCCAGTATCTGATTTGTAAAAAAGTTCTCCCCTCGCCGTAATGCTATTGAAAATAGTCCTAGTCAAGATAAATATTTCATTTAAAAAAACGATGCCAGGAACTCACGTTTTTGAAGTATTGAGTCGCTTCCGACTGAAAATCTCGCACGATACGATCTTGTCCCAGCTGTACTACTACCATGATCCCTAAATATAGTACGAGATCGCGTGAAAATGATTAAAGGGAATATTCCAAAGTTTAATGTTTTTAGGCAAATCCTACCACCGTAGTCGAGGGGAAGACCGCTGCTCGGATTTTGTACACCAGATTTCCATTTTGTCTTGATTTCTAATGATTTCAACAAGATTTCCATTGACTTCTAATGGAAACGCGCATGCGCAGCTATTTGAATTTGACAGTAATGACCTGTTCTGTTGTAGACTCAGATTTAGGAGTACATAGAATCATCCGTGTAATTTAGAGCTGTACGAGGATCTGTATGTTATACTTAAAATACAAGGCACATAAAAATATGTTTAGTCATGGATATATATTGTATGAGTGAAAGGCATGTTTAAAATTTGTTTCTAATAGGTACGTCCACTGTTGAGGTAGAGGTTCAGGTGCTTCTAAAAGAAAGTGTTAGTGCAATAATTATTTGAAAATCTATCTGAGAAATTTATATTTATCATTTTGCCAAGATATAGGCTTTTACAAAAATTCACTTTTGTCGAGAATGTTTCCCTGCTATTATTGCCGCCGTTAGTGAAGGACAAATGATGCACTGAACAATTTGGAGTGATCATCGATCCTTATTGGGTACCGAGTTGGACACGTTGCCCTCAAGAACAAATGAAACAATTTTAAAATTGTATTGAAACGACAAAATATATAAACTTATATAATAACTGAACAAAATAGAGTGTAAATTCTCATAAAAACAAAGGAGTAAAGATTCTTATATAAACTTAAAATAAACCGTTTGAAATTTAAAACAATATAAAATACACTTAAAACTTAAAATAAGTTTTTATTACATCATCACTAAAAATCAAGTTTTTCTTCGTACGCTTGGTTTCGACAATTCATGTAGTATTTCATTTGGCTCATCGAGTTCGCGGGGAAATACAAATGCATTGGAAACTTTCACGCTAGATTTTAAAAAGGAACAGTGGTAAGGGTCTAAAGATTTTATTTGGGCTACCAAATGTTTTATATTACCCTTTACTGATGTTAATTGAAAATAACGTACTCACCAATTTCAACCTTGTCAATGTCAAGTATCATTAAATTAGGCTTCGAATCGAGCTTCGAATGGAAAGAACTATTATCTCCAGTATCATGGTTACGATGTTTGATTTTTATATTCATTTTTGGTTTCTCTTTCCACTGTTGTTCAAAGATCACAGCCTTATGATCAGAGATGTGTTTCGAGCACGTGGGATGTATAATCCTCAGTGATATTTGTTAAAACATCGATGCAATTTCTTAATCTAGTACGTTCATTTATAGTTAGTAATAACCCATGCATTTCTATAAAGTCATGGAACTCTATAGATTGAGTACCATTAGTATTGAAATTTACATTAAAATCACCGTTTATGACTACCTTATTTTTACTCAGTTTACATTTTATCAATACTTCATGAAATAAAGCCAAAAAATCAGCAAAAATACCTTTTGGTGACCTATATATATATATATATATGTAATAACTATAAATATATATATATATGTAATAACTATAAATATATATATATATATGTAATAACTATAAATATATATATATATATATATATATATATATATATATATATATATATATATATTTATAGTTATTACAATTATTGTATTCTGGCCAATCAGTTCGATTGCGGACATCGCACGTGTAAGTTCGGTTGATAATTTAGAAATGTCCTCCCTAGGTTTTGATTTTATATTGCTTCTTGTTAATATTAACGTACCACAGCTGTACGTGAGAAATGGGATGCCATTTTAGACCCATGTATATTTAAAAGTTGTGACTCTGCCTCGGTAAGCCAATTTCGCTAAAACATAAGATATCAAAAGTTATTTTTTTAAAATGATATAAATCAGCTAAGAAAGATTCAATTTGCCCAACTTTATTTCTTACGGATGGGATATTTATGTGGAATATTTTTTGGGTCATCGATAATTTTTCGCCACCAATTATATTCATTTTATCATTGTTTTTCATTTCTTTTGGCTTGTTATGAAAAGGCCGCATCATTACGTTCTTTGACCATGAAGACGGATTTTCTAGCTCAGAAACTTCATCTTCTCTACTTCCAACTTTAAAGCATTTTTTCCTGTGTTTAGACTTTAGGTTATAGCAGTGTACACTTTTATTTGGCCATTTCTTTCCTACATATTCTTTCACTTTCTAATGTGATGTTTTCATCTATACCTCCTATCCATATCCAATTTATTTTCGGGGCAGCCATTAATAATTCATCTAAGATTCCCGTACTTTCCTTCATTTTTTTTTGTTTCTATTTACTAACAGGAAACTCATTATTCTTTAATACTTTCTTATGAATTCCTTCGGGTTTTTAACCTTTATTTGTTTATTGAGCAATTTGTTCATTTGTGTTCATGGTTTCTGTCGCGGGACATATTAGGTTAATTTGTCTATTTTCGACGTTTTTTATATTACGTCAGTAGGCTTGGCATATTAGCCATTTCTGTCATTTAGATTAGAGGAGGAACAAGTCGACATATTGTCAATTTATGTTGATTGCTCTCAATTGTCATTGTAGATACTGGTTTTTCTAGAGAACATGCTTTTTCTTTGGCTTTTTTAGATTGTGTAGGCTTTTTGTTCATAGTCACTTTTTCAACACTTTTACGAGTATTTTCGTCAGTTTGCCGCAAAAGATTTATCTTTTCCTTTAACAAGATTTTTTCTTCTATTAATGCACTGATCACAGAACTGTTCTCACATTAATTTGTCCAACAAATTTACTTTAACAGCCAGGATTGAAATGATTTTTTCACAGTTTGCCGCTGCGTCAACGCTTGTATTACAACATATATACACGTTGTCGTAATTTCTCAATGTTTTAGTCTCCCCGAACATGAGGGATGATAGTCACTAGCACATACTGCACATTTTATCGAATTTATGACTTGTTTGTTACAAAATCGGCAGATAACATCTAATGCGTGACTGACCAAATCAGCCATCTTGAATTGATTATTTTTTCAATAGTTTTGGATCTACAGTAGCGACTTTCAATACCTTTCAGTTTCTCTATAAACGTTTTTGTACTATTCCGATTTCCTTTCTATTTTTTTGAACGCCTGTCGCCACCGTGATTTTCTTTTGGATGTTGACAGGTCAGCAAATGGTTTTAGGCAATTCTCTGGATACAATATTTCAAAATATTCAATATTCCAAGGAATGCTTTTTCGCAAACTTGCACCTGAAATGTCTTACATTGCGCGACCTTAACGAAGTATCCAACTGAGACTCCTTTTTCGCTGCTCCTTTCATTAATATTTTTTTGCTTTGTGGCTTGCGAATTATTACGTATTTCGGCAAAAAACGGTCTAGTTTAATTTTTGATTCGCAAGAATAAATTGGCATGAAATTCTCGAACATCCCTCATAGTTAGTCTAGAACACTTGTATGTTTTTCCATCATGTCTACAAAAACAGTATTTATTTTACAAATCCGAATTTTATGTTTATTAGAAACTCTAAATATACAAAAACAATAATACTAATATATAAACACAAATAAATTGAAGAATTTCAAACTGTTGTATAGCTGTACTCACCTTACACGCTTTCCTACATCACGTTTCTATTTCGAGCGGTCACTTTCCCTTGATTTGGATGGCTCTACGGGCGCAATACTTAACTCCATGTTCGGAAGCAATTTTTGACTTATTAACTTTCAAACAAATACAATAATGTTCCTCTGAATTACATTCATCACAATAACAACTTGTTCATCTGAGGTTATGATCTATGAGCCATCACGTGTTGCATAAAGCTCACTCTGATTGGCTGTCTGGATAAGGCAAATTTTGATATATACATGGGACAGCGGATAAGAAGTTTTGTAGTGTACATGTATTTTCGCCACAGCTTTAAAGCAGTCTGAGAACGGTGTTGATGTGATCCGTATGAAAAATCAGATAGCGCTCTGAATCTGAATAGATTTATGTGATAAACCGGATATTTTTTAAAAGTGGATAAGGCAAAATTTGATATAGAACGTCTCATTTGTCCGTTATATGATGGTAAATGTTTGATGGCATATGTAGAATGTGTTATTAAACAAATGTACATTATAGCAAATATATTAGTAGCAGTAGAATTAACAGTATTAAGCACAAACAAATATTCAATTAAATTTTTAACTAAATTATTGCTTGTTGGGCAGCTTACATGCTAATTTTTGTGGGGTGAATCTAAGTTTTATTTTTTTCATGTGCTATTAAGGGAATAGGAATGTTCAAACGGGTTTGTGCCTCTATGCCGCTTATTGTTTGAATTGTATAAAATAACATTGACACTAGTTTCTTCATCTGTTTTATCTGAAATTGAACACTTCCGTTTTTTAACAGTTACTGCACTGTTTTTGAGAATATTCCAGGCAGGATCGGACTGGGACCAGAATTTTACTCAGACATCTACATAACCACCGAACCACTTTCACTGAGGGGGGAAGTTAATGAAATCTTTCGAAAGAAACAAGCGCTTTGTTACGTAAAATAAACACACCAGCGTCGCCAGGACTGGCCCAGCCCACTTTTAACATTTTGGCATTTGCCCGAATTCCCTTATGGGCAATCAGCCCCTGATTTCGGGATATGTAATATCCACTCTAAAATGACGACTGATCTAAGAACATACTTCATACTATAGCATACGTATAATTGAAATAAAGACAAAATAAAGGGGTAAATATTTGCCAAACGTCCAATTCAGTAATTAAAAAAATTAATTATGAAAAATGTTTCATTATTTAATCTATCGACTTTATATCAATTCTTATAACTTCTACCTTAGTATATCATTATAGCAACTCATGATGTTTATTGAAAGTATTGTTTATTTAATTCTTTATATACAGAGAAATGACGTGTTGCTAGAGTAATGATGAGTAACCACAAAACTGAAATAAAATTGTTCGTATGTATATTTCTTATTAATAATAATGATATAACATTACATTACTCTAACATACTTTACTATACTCTATACTTTAACGATACTCTAAAATTATATTTTTCAAAGTTTATAGCTTTTCGAAAACATCTATTGGCAATGGAAATGAATAAAATGCCCGATCACCCTTTAGTACAATACCTGGGTTTGGCAGTATCCCTAAAATTTGCTCCAGATTGACATAAGAAATATCTGTCTCGACCATCTTAAGCGTTTTTTCATCTTGGGCAAGTTTTAGATTTATAATTTTTACCGAAGGGCATACCACAGGAAAAATTGTTGTACACCTAATTCTACTTACCAAGTAATTCCTCTGGAATTCACGTAATTTCATGTAATTCTACATAATTCCGCTGGAATTACATAATTCTATAATTATATAGTCTTGCTTTCTCCTTTGATAGTGTTCAGAGCGTAAGATACTCAAACAGTATTTGCAAAAATAATGAAGGCAAATAAATGAAAGTTTATTGTTAAAGAAAAAACGAAATAAACAAAGCTAAGGATGATATTACAAAACTAGGTATTTTTTAAAAATAACTGATAAAAAGTATGTTTTTATTTAATAACTGTTAGGAATATATCACTTTTGTTTCCTTCTGATGTTCCTAAATATGCGAACAATCCTTTCTCTATCTGTTTCACTTAAATTAAATGGTCCAGTTCCACTTAAGCGTATTGGTCTGTAAAATACAAATTCATTGGTAACTACTTCTATATCGTCGCACTTTGGCCAGACAAATTCACGTAAGTTTTCTTTTAAAAATTTTATTTTCCCGTTTGGTTCATCGACGATTTCAATTATTCTCCTCACATACCAAGAAGTGTCGTAAAAAATGGCAAAGCTTTTATCGTTTGCTCATCCAATAAAAGATTCACATCATCATTCTCTTCACTTGTTATTATAGCAGGATTTGGTATTGTCAATCTATAATGTATAAATAATATCACAAAACCCATGTTGAAAAACGGATGCCTGTGATAATTTACCATCTTTTTCTATGAAATACCATGTATATAGGCATCCTATAACTTTATTATCTATACGAGGTTCTACGGAAATAGGAGGGAGCATGGTTAAGTGAATACTGTATTTTTTAGAACTTCTTTTTAAATAGCTAAAAGAAAGAATTCGTCCTACAACATAATTATTAAATTCTCCTTTATTATACTTATTATTTTGGGCAGCAGTTTTTCTCGAGTATTTTTTGGAATTAAATTTTCTTGTTTTTTCACCTTTGTAATTGGATTTTTCATACAGCTGTTTGCGGTTTTGATAACAGATGTAACATTACAGATAAATCTTCTCAATCGGTCACTACAACCTTTGATTTTCTGTAGCCAGTATAAAGTAAGTAAACTCTTTTTAATAACGGAAATATTGTTACCAACTGTTACAAAGGGTCCCATTTTATAAAAGATGCTTATCCTTTTTTTATCGGAATAGTCCTTTAATAATAACGATTCTCCATCATTTTTCAGTAATGAAATATCGAATATATCACTCTCGATATCATTTGTATCTGATGGGTCAACGAATAAATCCTGCTCTCGACCATCATATTCTTCTATGTTTGAGTTATCATCATTTGGTATTAAATAGTCACAGTTTATATTATGTTCGTTTGTATCCTCGTCTGAACCCATTTCATCCTCTGTTTCCTCCACCAAATTTTTGTTTTTCTCGGAGTTCTCCAGCGGGTTCTTTCTTTTTTTTTTGTTTTTCTTCGCTTTTAAAATTGTGACTATATTCCACGATCCATTTTTAACTGTAATTCCAAGCCTTTTAGTTTCAGAAATTGCGTCTTTTAGGGTAGTCTACAGTTTTCTCTATGTGCTTGTCTATATCTTCTACACTCAAAAATTTGTTTAACTTTGAATCAATACGTTTTTTCTTTTTTTCTCTTGGAAAAACAATGGTGCCATTCAAGTCGTGAGTAACATTATTTATAATTTCGATCCTGTTTAAGCGATTTAAAATATCTAGCATACTGAAATTCACAACTGTACTAAAAGTGGAAATTAAAAATCTTGTCACTCGAAATATTTTTTCGCAGGTTTGACTGCTAAAAAGCCATGGTAAAAACACCTTTTCACGTAATTGCTCAGTTGTGCTAAACAGTTGTACTAACTTGATCAAAGCATTCAACTCGATTGACATGAAATTATCTTGCACTTTGTATCCAGATTCTTGTATCCATACTTTCCAAATTCGGAGGAAAAAACGGCATACCAGATGCAATACATTCGGCGTGCTATATCAATGTCTCTGGACAAGTATGAATCTAATACAGAATTCATTACTTTCAGGTAAACTGCAACCTCACTACTTGGTATGTTTGGTAATAGTCCTAATACGGGAGGACACATTTTTTCAGCCGAAGCGAAATTCATTTTCTCATCCGGTTGTAAGTCCGATGTTGTCAATTTATGTTTGTCTTTGGAATGTTCATCAATTAAAATTTTCAGATGTGTTACAGATACAACAAAATTTCCCAGAGGCAGTACAATTGATGGTTTCAACATACGTGTTTCTCATTTTGGTTAAGATAACTGTGTCTTGTACAAAGCATTCTTTAAATTACAATTCATCTCAAACCAGCTTCACAATTCGTCATTTTCAGGAGGAAGTTTGGTATTATACTTCATAGCTTTTAATAAACGAGAGTCCCCATCTGAGGAAAACCCTAAAATGGTTATACCAAAATACCAAATGTACTAGCCGTTTCTAACATCTTATCCCACCTTTCAAGTACATCTTCGGCTGTGAGAACTTATAATTAGTACCATAAAATGAAGGAACATTTTCTGCCAACGGTTGGGCCATTATGACATACGTAATTTGACTTGTTTTCTTTGGAAAAGTAGTCATATGTGTTTTTAGCTGATGTGGCTTGAAATGGGTTAGATAGTCCATTCTTTAAGGGTAATGTAAATCCTATTAAATTGTTAGTTTTTCGATCATATTCGATTTTCCCATTAATCCTTGCAGGTCCCACACATTAAATATCGGGCCCCAGTATCAAGTTCATCAGCGGGCCCCTTTACCAACAACATTTAATTGAAGAAATCTTGAATTTTTATAGTATATTATTTTAAGATTTAAAAAGTATATATAGGTTAAACTAAACAAATAAATAAAATAAACTAAGTATTCCTTTTTACTGCTTCAAGAATTCAATTGATACTTGCTTTTCTCGCTTTTTTTTAAAGCAAATATGTTTAATGTTTATGATGTCATTAAAGTCAATACTGGATGCAAGCTTGTACTCAACAGATAGACGGGCAAGAGAGTTTAGCCTTCTTGACCAGTAGAGGCTCTTTGCCAGGTTTTCAGCTGGTTCCCCAACTTGCTGAAAGCTCTTTCAGCTTCAGCAGTTGTTACGGGTAGTGTACAAAAAATTCTTAGTAGAATACACACAGCTACAAACTGCGTTCGTTTCGAACGGCTGGCGCCGGACCCCCTAAAGGCCGGGCCCCGGTACCATGGGTCCAGTTGCCCCCCCCCCCCTTGTGGGGGGGCCTGAATCCTTGTCCCATCTTCGCTAATCCATACATACTTTGGTAGATTTCTGCTTTCGGGAAAGTGATTTAATTCCTCAAAACGCAAGCAGCCCTCACGTTCCCTGCAGCCCTTTGTATAAATCTAAATAATGCCTGTTATGTTTGTTACTTGAAGCTATTTTTTATAGATAGTTTTTACTTACATCGTGAATTCCAATTGAAGTTGAATTATTCCTGATTGTTCTACACACACACAGTTTATTTATTCAGTTTGTTTATTCAGAATCTTTACACTAGGCACTGAGTTATTAGAAGTTAGTATTTATTAATCAGTTACGAATTTAAGTAAGTAGGTTTTAACTGGACACCTGAAAACACACGCGGCTTTTCCTTCTGTTCCCATGTGTCTCTCTTGTCCCGCGCAATCATTCACGCACTCCGAAATTAAGTGGGGATCTAATTTACACGCTAAGGTCTTTAAAATGAAATATATAATAATGAATGCCGATACTGATGGTAGAGTATTATGTAAATTTTCGTACAGGGCTTCGTATAATAATCGTCCTCCAATAAAAAAAATGTATAATAATGCAAATTGCTTAATAGTATCATCATCGTAAGTGTTTTTCTTCTTAGAACGTCGTGAATTCAGCATAGAAGTTTCCATCAAAATAGTAAATAATTTGTCTGCGCATTTTCTGAGGGATTTTTTAATGACATAAGCAACTTAGTATTATGTAAGGTATTTTCACATGTTTTTGAAAAATTTTCAAATAACGTTCTTTTTAATTCTGTGTTCTTTTGTATTAATTTTGTAATGTTATCTCTTACGGACTAGAAATTTGTAATTAAAGGTTCATCTGATATGCATTTTTAACGAGATCGTTTCTGCCGTTCTCCTCTTTGGTATTTCGTTGACGTCCATTTTGTTGGCAGTTTAGAGGAAAGTTTTGAAGTTTCTATGTGCAGCTTGTTTTCGTAAATATTTTTCTCCAAATTTTTAACCTCTTTGATTTCTTTTTCGTTCAAATATTTGTAGTGTTGCATTCTACGTTCTTCAACATTTTTCTCAGGATTATTTTTATTTTCCTGCATGACTTTGTAATGTTCGGTTTTTTCTTCCTTTTCTGGAGAACGATATCTTGCAGTATTTTTATTTTTGACGGTGTAGCTAAATCTGTTACAGCATTTACTTCCAAATTTAATGGTGGTGTGCTTCGTGCTGAATCAGTTGAAGTTGAGGGGTTATTTGCAGAGTTATGTACCAGTTGAAAATATTTTGTCAAAGTTGAACACCGCATTTTTGTACATTTTCACTTGGTTTTGTATCATTCGTTCTCGGGTTAATACTAATATTAGAGCATTCAATTATATGCACCTTTTGTATATGTTTATAAAAAATTTTAAAAATCCAACGTGATTTCTGATTTTGGTTTGTGGCTAATTTGTGGATTTTTAGCTCTTTATTGCATATGAAATACTTTATGGTTGCAGTTACAACTATCTTGACTACCTTCTATATAACCACAAGGTTGTCAATTTTATATTGTAATAGTTCAGTGTATCTTTAAGATTCATCTTCAACCAACCTTTGACAGTTTTCGAAATATGCGCATTTTTGTCCGAAAGACTGGTTTCCAAGTATGTCATTGTGCTTCGAGTTGTGCTTGTATCAAACGAGGTATGAGATGTGGCCAGTGGGCCCTTTTTAATTGTTGGTGTCATTTTTTAATTTTTAGTCTTAGAAATCCCCTTTTTGCAATATTCCGAAATCATAAAAATCATTTTCATGTGGCCTCTTACAACTGTATATGCACCAACGTTATTTTGGAAAATTCCGTACTATTGCCCATTCCCAGATTTATTTATAATTGTAGGTAATATGTCCCAAGCAAAATTTTAATTTCAGATATATTGATTTCGTTTATATCTGCCAATAACGCCTTGTTGTTGTAACCGTTAAATTCCAGCATTTTTTTAGACCCGTGTTAATTTCGATGTTTAATGTCTTTTCCGCTTCCGAGAATATATTATTTCGGTCGTCAGACGCGTCAAGCTCCGCGATCTCGTCCGCGACTTATGAAACATTTTCATCATTGGAACCCATTTCTTCATAAAGTGCCTAAAATAAAATTTTAGTTTCAATCCAATGTGAGTTACTCATTAAATGAAAGACAATGGTATATTTCCTCTCATTCTTTTATTGAACGGCCAGTTTCAACTACAATTTTCTTCACGTTTAGATATAACATTTTAAAATAAGTTCTAAAACTAACACTAAGTTACCGTCTAAATTTCAAAACGATCGGACTTTATGTTCTTAAGTTATCGTGGCGGACAATCAGACATTTTGATAGTTGTTCATAATTCACATTTACGATGATATGGACAGTTTTTCTCTATAAGCGATATTTACCAGTTTAGAAATGTGACGAAAATATGCAATACAATCTTTGGCTCTTCTGTAAAAGAGTTGCTGTATATTATATTTAAGGTTTGTTACAATCTGGGTTACAATTAACACATGAAGAAAACCCGAGAGAAAACTCTCGACTTCACTTCTACGAAATACGAGACGAAGTATTATTCTAAAATGTCATACCAAGACTACCGTGATGCATTTTGTCATTATTTGATACCTTCAACTTTGATACTTTCCTTAGATGATTAAACAACAAAGCATCAAAAAATTAAAAATGTTATACCGTTCTACATTTAAGTCTATATAGCGTACACTAGTGTGAAAACAGATGTAGTAATTCATTTAAAAATATTAACGTTTATAGTGCCACTCTTCTATGGAATACCCTATATATTTGAAGCTAATTTGAAAATATGAACCTTTTCATATCCTACAATTTTTTTATGAACATATTTCTTGTATATTGTATAACAAGGGAGTTAGACCATTGTCACACTATTGGGCCACCCCTCGGGCCACCATGTATCTTATCAAATAAATAATACATCCGTCTTCCTAATGTAGTGTTGTGGTTTAATAATCTAAAAGAAATTGCTAGACGAAACCTGTCGCTCAATGAAAATTAATTTTGTGAATTGTGAATGAATTTTTAAAAGTTACAACTTTGTCTTTCATTTACCTAATAAAAATTACTTGGCCGACAATATTTCTATTTATTTTCGTAAGATTTACTTACCCACAAATTGTGAATCACTACAAAATCTCGTAAAAAACACAAATTATATCAACTGCATCACGTTACCGGAAAACTGCATTATTCCGCTAACACAATCGATCGATGTCAGCATCTATCGATTTCCAGGAATACCAACATAGTAGTTGAACTGACGCCAAATATACAATGTTTAATAGGTTGTGTGTTGCCTAAGTATAAAAACTCATTACTTAATAGAGAAGGATGGCTTAGTTGCTTATTTTTTTTATAAAACATTAAATTATACCATATGGCGGTCCCAAGGCCATAAATTAGTACTCCAGATTTATGAAATTTTAACATAAAACGCTAATTTTGACGTTTGATTAAAAAGTGTTGTTTTTAACTTTGATTCCCAAAATGTAGTCTTACCTTCTACTTTCAAAAATGCTGCTGAGGCAATATTTTCTGACTATATTTTCTTCTATCCTTTTATATTTTAAAAATATGGGATCTAACTCGGGACTAGGTTTTTCTCAAAGCTATTGAAAAGTACCGGCAGAAGTTGAAATAATTCCACCGAAATTCCATATAATTCTACGTAATTCAACCGGAATTCCACGTAATCCTACATAATTCTACTGGAATTCTATATAATTCAGCTGGAATTCTGAGTGTTGTACACCTAATTCCACGTGTGGTTTACCCCTCGATTTTTACTTCGTTGTAGTCTTCAACTTCGCCCTGGCAAACACAAACATACAGATAATTATATTTGTTTTTGCTACCACCTGCAAGAGACTAACACATAAGTGCCATACTTGATATCACTTATATCAGTTAGTGGTATTAAAGGAAATATTGTTTGCTCTTCATCAGTAGTTGATAAGACATGATGCATTGCATATAGCATTGAACTACAAAATAAAAGATGGGAACTTTGCTTGTATGAGGAAAAGGTCCTTCGTACACGGGGGCGAACGATGGTTTCATTCTGTCCCGACGAATGAAAACGTACTTACAAGAAGTGATGTCAGGTCCGATGGGAATTTTGCGACTGAAATTTTGTTTAGGGGATCTAAAATGTAAATGGTCGAAAAAAGTTTGTAATTTTGTAAAGAGTGAGACCTAGTATCAGTATGTGACCTGATAAAATAACCGCCAGGGAGACGCAAGGTTTGTCCGTAAATAAGCTCTGCAGATGAACAACTCAAGTCTTCTTTGAGCATGGCACGTAAACCTAATAAAATAATCGGCAATTTATCATACCAGAACAATGCAGACTTCAGGGTTCTATGGAATCTCTCGACCATACCATTTGCTAGAGGATGATATGCTGTAGTGCGAGTCCGATGAAACCCCAAAAATTTTGAAAATTCGCGAAATAAATTTGATTCGAACTGGACTCCTTGATCTGTACTAAAAGTTAATGGGACGCCAAAACGACAGATAAAATTTTGAAATAAGGCTTTGGCAACGCTTTCAGCAGAGATGTCTTGTAAAGGGTACGCTTCTGGCCAGCGTGTGAATCGTTCGACCACAGTGAAAATGTAATGACACCCGTTGGAAGGTTGCAACGTGGTCTATGTGGATGTGTTCGAAGCGCCCCTTGGGAGTATCAAAATCTGAAACGAAGTCTTGATGTGCCTATTAACTTTAGAAGTTTGGCAATTTAAACATGTTTTTGTTCATAGGTAGAGTCCGAATACATTTTGGGCCAGAAATAGTTAGAGGTAATAAGCTTTTTAGTAGCGCGAATACCTGGATGAGTCAAATTATGAAAAACGTCAAATATTGCACGATGTAAAGATTTTGATACGAAAGGTCGACATTTAGAGTTAGATGAAACCAGGAATTGTGAGTTGCTGTAAAGAATACTTGACTTTACTGTTTGGGTTGGATTGTTCTGTAATTAAAAATGAAAATTCGCAATCATTCGATTAAGCATCTTTTAAAAGCTGTAAATTGGAACGATCTGAATTTGCAGTGGAAATGAAGGTATGGGTAAAAGTAAAATGAGACAGGATTAAAGAAAGATCATTTACGCGAGACAATGTATCCGCAATGATGTTTTCTTTACCACTAATGTGACGTATATCACTGGTGAATTGGGCGATGTACTCTAAATGGCGAGTCTGACGTGGGGTTTTTTCAGCATGTGTAAAAAGAGCCCTAACCAATGGCTTGTGATCAGTAAAACAGGCAAAAGTGCGACCTTCTAATAAATGCCTAAAATGTTTGATTGAAGTATAAAATGATAGCAGTTCTCTGTCAAAAATGGAATACCGTTTTTGGATATCATTTAATTTGCTGAAAAAGAAAGATAAAGGGATAGTTAAACTAGCAGACTTCTTTCTGTTCAAGGACTGCACCCATGGAGGCATTTGAGCAGTCTACAGATAACGTAAGTGTGACGTTATCATTGTAGTTTGGATGAGACAAAAATGTCGCGTTCACTATAGCCTGTTCGGCTTAGAGAAAACTGTCGGCGCAGTCTGTTGGCCAAAAGTTATGTCTTTTAATTTTATCATGGACTAACATAGTAATAAGAAAATCTAAAGATGGCATGCCAAAAACACATTTAGACGGTCTAATGTCAATACCATAGTCTTCGAGGCGTTTAAAAACAGTACGTAAATGTGAAAAATGTTCATTTTGATCTTTACTAGCAATCAATATGTCATCTAAATAGACAAAAATGAACGGTGAATCTTTAAGAACTTCGTTCTTTGGAAGGTTTGTCCAGCATTTCGGACTCCAAAGGACATTCAAAGGAAATTAAAAGACCGAAAGGGGTTTGTTTTACAAATGTCCTCTTTTGCAACTGGGATCTGATGATAGACACGAACCCGAGTGATTTTAGAAAAAATGGTAGTACTATGTAAATGGAAATTAAAACCATTGATGTGGGGCAACGGATATCGATCAGAGATAGTGACTGTGTTAAGCTGTCGATAGTCGCCACAAGGTCGCCAATCATCAGATCCTTTCTTGGCAATCATGTGCAAAGGTGAAGAAACTGACGAAGACGACGGTTAACAAATTCCCAACTCAACCTTCTGTTTGAATTCATTTTTCGCAATGTCAAATTTAATAGGATCAAGCCTACGCGGCCGACAAAAAGGTAAATGTCCCTCTGTCACTATATAATACTGAACAGAGTGTTTAACAGGCAACAAATAGTTGGGTGAATTAATTATTAGACTTGGGAATTTTAATAATAAATTGTGAATTGATTTTCCACTGAAAATAATTTAGGAGTAAGGGTGGGAGAATGGTCAATAGCACAGATAATCGATAGTGATTTGTATCATCTACTAAACGTTTATACTTCAGGTCTACTATTAAACCAAAATGTTTTATAAAGTCAGCGCCGAGTATAGTAACTGGTATATCGGATATATTAAAAACGAAAGTAAAATTACTACGTACCTTAAGTTGACGGTTAACAACTTCTTGAAGAAAGTAAAAATCACAGATCCGCTAGCTGCGGAGAGAATCAGATTTGGATTCTTTTTAAAATCTTGTCAGATGATTCCTAGGAATAACTGATGAGTCGGCACCGGTATCCACCAAAAATCGTAATTTGTTTGTATAATCGTAAACAGGCGAGATTTATTGCTTAGTACACTAGTGTCAGGTGGAAGGACACTAGTGGTGACTAGTTTTTTGAAGTTTGACGTTTTAGAATTTTGGTTAAAATTTGTATTGAAAATACACCAAGTACCGCCGCATTATGTGCTCTATCTTTATATAGTTGGTGATAGTGACACACAGTATTGTTGGAAGGGCCAAAATGGGCACGGTTAGGGGAGCGTGATTGCGATCGTGGCCGATTTTGACACTTCGAGCAACAGTTGGAGGTACCTGATGACGTCGAGTTATACAGGAAGCCTCATTGTGACTTTGTAAGCAAGTAGACCTCAGTGCAGAGACGCCTCGAGCGACTGTTGCTTTTGTACAATTTGGTTTAACATAGCTTGGATACTTATAGGAAAAATATTGAATTGGGAAAGCAAATCTGGCACATTAGGTGAATTATTGATACTTGATGGTAGGCTAAAATTAGATGAACTATTAGCATTAGCAGGTAGGTTAAAATTAAATGAATTCAGTGACGGATGGTTGACTTGCGACATGGTTGGGTTTTGACAAGCATCCCAAATCTGGTCAGCGATATGGATAACTTCGTCAATATTCGTCTTGCCTGAGGTGGTGATGGCAATATAAATAAGCTTCGGTAATCGTCTTTGCCAGAGCTTTACCAAAAAATCCTAGTTGACCTATGTGAACCAGCAACGATACCCAACTTATGGTGGTAAAAATCAGACTGCTTACGGTCGCCCATTTGCGAGCCTGTCAATAGATCGTCCAACCCTTTTTCCTCAGTAGAGGAAAGACGAGTAATGATCACCTCACGCAAGTGTTGATAGAGATCTTGCTGAGGGGGACGTTGGATGACATAAATTATATCGATAATTTCCGAAGGAAGGCCCGCAACGACGTAGTCGTACTTCCTGCGGTCATTTTTATGATTCGCGATATCAGATCTCAAGTCTCGTGGCCCAGAACGAGGAAGCTTTACTGCAGTGGAGAATATAAATGGAGTACTCACCTACCAATAATTTTGACAAAAGGGAAAGGCCTGGGAACAGGGGCCGGAGCTGACTGGTTGGGACAGCGGGATGGGGCAGGGCAGTTTACAGGAAGTGAAAACGGAGCAGTCAGGGTTGATAGGGTAAACCGGAACGGGGGCTCTGGGAGTGGAATGTTGGGCCAATTGCAGGTATTGTATTCCAGAAGATCTAGTAGCACTGGGGTCACCAATTAATAGCGTTGAACTACAAAATAAAAGATGGGATATATAAGTTTCTTTTATTTAATCTATCAATATATTCAGTAACATCAAAGGGTAACATTAGAGGTAGAACCATCATGTGCACCAGTTGTAACTGTTTGCTGTGTATTATTGCCATACTGATTACAGTGCTTATTGAACTTGGCCATTTTAACAGCATCATATGCATCAATAGGACACTTAGAAATGTCGAGTGGAAATAATCCTGTGGAACGAAATCCTGAGATTAAGCACTCTTCTTTAAATGCTTCCCACAGTATTTTAATTTGTCTTGCAAACTCATTATTTGGCAAAGTTTGTCCTGGATTTTGCCTGATATAATCCAGCATAAGTTTATTCCAATACACTTTTAAACAATGTTTTGTCTAAAAGTTGTAAATGATGCGATTGATTGGGTGGCAGTTTTATTAAAATTATATCGTTTTCTACTGCTACCTCCAATAAACGAATATTTATAGACAGTAGCGCCATCAAAAAAAGTATAATTTTTTTCCATCCCTATTAACTTTTGAGGGCGTAGACTTTAAAAAAACTGTTTCAAACCACCGGAGAAAAAGTTCGCCTTCCATCCATCCTTTTTGTTGGGCGGCATATGCATTGCCCGGATAATCATCGCTTGGGATCCACGAACTCCATATGTATTTACCTTGAAAAATTATAAATGGGGGAAGTTTCTGTCCATCTGCGGAACCACACACTAATACAGTCGTCATTTTTTTGCCAGTTCCGCCGATATTTCTCGAGACATGTCTTGTTCCTTTTTTTGCAATAATTTTAGCATCTTCTTGAGTAATGTTTTCTTTAGTATAGAGTTCCTTAACCGTTTTAAACCAATCGTGGATTGTGTACGGGTCTGCTCCTCTAACCCTTTGATTAGATACTAGTTCCCCTTTCCTAATAGATAGGTGTGGATACCGATGCATGAAGCCACGGAACCAATCCTCCCCTGGACATTTGTTATTCCTCCATCTAGTCACAATATTTGTTTCTTGTATAAACTGTTTCATTAAGTTCAAGGTCTTACATTTTGTCAGGCCAAGGCCAGCACTAGCCCACACTTTCAAAAAGTTAGCCAGAGCGTCCTCGTCCTCGGGTTTTATTTCAGGTTTCCTGCCACCACCAATGGGGGCATTTGGGTCTTTGTAGTGCTTCCCCAGTGTGGAACGAGGCACATTAAACTGTTCTGCTGCAGTCTTAATAGTAACACGTTTCATGGCATTTGGGTGGAAGTTTCCCCGCAGGCCTTTCTTTACGTACTTCCTTGGCATTTTCTTAAATTCTAACCTATAATAAAACACAATCTCTTATTACCCCACAACTCTAGTATTCTAGGGTAATAAGAAATTAGGGTGGGAAAATTATAAAGACATGGGGGTAGGGGAGTAAATACAGAGGATTACGTTCATTATCATATCTTCTGAAGCACTGCGCAAAAGAAAAAGCTTTAAAACTGTAATCTGCGATTCTGTTACATTTTCTGTAGAAGAATTACCAACTTTGAAGAGTTAATTCAAAAACAGATGTTTACTAAATTGCCAACCTAAGATTAGAAAAAATACTTTCACTGTCCTATTATTGCTCTACACTAAGTAAACATATAATAAAAGGAAATACGGGATAAATCAGCCTTTAATTTATGATCTCTACCCTTAAAATGTTCTAAGTCTCTTATTGCCCCAATCTTTTATTCCCCCATCCTACCCTAACTCAAATTATATTTTATTAATATATTTTGTGGAACTGAATAACAATTTGCTTGGCGTTTTGTCTTATTTGCCATTTCGGGATGGGCAATATAAGTTCAATGTCATCCATTGCGACAATTGCCAAATCCGGTTCCGGAGGAAAATAAGAAACAATCTATTTTTCCACTTTTGCGTGAATAGCTGACGTCATACTCATTGTTTTCATTGTCATTTAATAAGTTACCAACGAAGTATTTCACATGCTTCCCTGAGAACATGACTTTGATGAAGCGATCTTTTTTTCGAGTGCACTGTAGGAGTTAACGTAGAAATCAAACGTGCTGCTGATGTATTTCTGTTGGTGTTGTCTTTTCCTTGGCGTGTTAACGTAGAACCGTATCAGACGTTGAAACTTTGTTGATAAATTCTTTTTCTAAATGGCTCATCTTATACGCCACTTTATTCAAATCACTGCTTTTGAATATTATCGACGTTATTTTAGTAAAAGGCACTTTATAGTCACTGAATTTAGATTAATTAAGGAAACTGCACAACACCTTTCATCGGAAGATATTTGAGCAGCTTATACTCGACGCCGTCCTTTCCAGAGGCTTCATTGTTTGATAAGTCCTTGACAATTGGTGCTGTTTCCGAGTGCTTAGTCACGACCTTCAGGAGTTCTCGTCTTGTCATTTGTACGTCATGATCAATGGTTTCGTTAATGTCGTTTTCGATGCGGTCGTGCTCTAAATTGTTCGGTATATCGTGATTGTGGATGTTCTCTAAATGGATAGCCACCCGCCTATTTTTCAAGGCCCTCGTCAGTTTCCACAACGAGTTGTCCTGATGATTTAGCGCTGCCAGTTTCCCCTTCATCTGGCTTTTCGCAGTGTTTATAGAGGTTCTGATCTGCCTTTGCAGTCTGATCATCTCGGCCTTGGCGTTGACATCGCCGTTTCGCTGCCAAAGCCGTTTCAGTTCTCTTATGTTCCGTATGACCGCTTCGTCTAGTCGGTCTTTGTTCTAATTCACAGTGATGGGGTGGTAAGTCTGTTTGGCATTCTGCAGCACTCTCGTGAACTCCACCGCATTTTCTAGCTCGGCAGGCGTGCTAATCGTGCTATTTAGTGTTATGTTTGTGTTAATATGTGCTTTATATAGGTGCCAGTTGGTGCCTCTATATGACGTGGTTTTTAGTGCAGTGCCTTCCCTTGTAGTGCAGGCAAGTTAGCATTTGAGGTGGAAAAAAATTTTTTCAAACCATTTTCAGGGGCAATGTATAGGTAAATATGTCCTGAATAACCTCCTAAAGGCCCAATGAGATTCGGATATGGCAAGTTGGAAACATATGACCGCATTTTTGTTTTGTTTTTTTTTTAGTTTTTTGCAAATATGTTGGAAACTACATTTTCGAAAAAATGTCAAGAGTTCGAAAAACTACATCTAAAAAGGTATTTTAGGATATCTTACCTTGATATTTAGTGAAGTTAACCAGATAGCTTCATTATCTACAGGTATTATACATTTATATCTTGTAGAGCTATATCTTTTACACCTTTTTGGAACAAGACTTCCATACTGATCCTTCTCCCAACCATACCCCAAAGGATTAAGGTTTTGTGGTCACAACAAATGGAATTAATAATTTGTGAAATTTCAATGAAATATTTTTTTTTATTTGACAATATACCCTTAAAATATGTTGCTCAGCAGCATCTGTAGTTGGGGGTAGCAGTGCCAAATTGGAAGTAGATGACAATCCCTGTCGTGAAGTTATTCTTTTATACAAAATGAATTTCAAGTCTTTAATCTTATGGGCATTTTTCACTGGTTAGTATAGTTTCGTAATGAACTTTAAACTAATATTAATTAGGTTTTGTTTGTCAGGATTTGGATCCAAAAATATTTTAAGGTCGTTGCATAAGTCAATTATCTTTTTTCATCAGTTGCATGCAATATTTCTTGCTCTTTTAAAAAATAAAGGAAGTCGTATCACAACCCGACACAATGTGTAAAATAGAATGGATTGTTTCAAATTACCTAATTTTATCTGAAGATTGTTTATATTTGCAACTTTGTCTTTTTCCAGGGCGAAGCAAAAATATGTTATCCTATGCAGAGTGATGGATTAGAAGAGTAGCGATATCAGTATCTTCAGCGATGACGGCAACACTTTTTCCATTATTCGACAGTTGCACTGAAGTTCTAACGATCAAATAATCTGCATCTCTTTCGGCTTGAATCACTTCAAAGCCTTCTTTTTCAAGGAATGGTTTCAACATTTCTATTGGTTTTTGTTTGTTACGTCCGTTTCTCAAAAGTTCCTCTTGTGTTATAATTGTGTTCTCCAATTTTACTGATATCTCTGTTGCATTTTTTTATCTAAAATTTTGTGTAATTTCTTTTGTGGAGAAATAAATTGAATTGAACTGAATAATTCATTACCATAGGCATGCTTTGCATAATTAATGTATTGATCGCAAACCATCTGAAAAGTGGCAAGTTTCTGCCATACAACTTTATGTAGAAAAAATCCTCCCATCTACAACGTTTACTGATACTGACTGTAGCAGAAAATTAAGTTGTTCGATATTGTCAAGTTTCTTAAGTAAAAAGCTCTTTTGACCTCTTCTCAATGTACCATCTTTAAAAAGAGACAAAGGATATGGTGGTGGTAATTTAAAGAAATCTTCGATTTCTTCTGAAGATTTGTTAGAGCATATTACTCTATTAAATAGGTGCTTAGGATTTATATCCACATAACTTTGATGACTTTTTGTATTATTTGTTATCTGAGAAATTTTTTAAAATCTATGCGTTTACATTGTATATTTGTATACTTCCTCCCTATGTTTTTATTTAGTATCTTTTCCTCAATTTTATAAAATAAATCGCAGTTTATATCAGGATTTACTACAAGTCCTGAAAAAAATGGATATAAATTCTTTGCATTTAAAAGTGTTATGTTCTTTTAGCCATTCTAGAAATTTATGCAAATCCGCATCATCGCGTTGTTTTTTCGCTTGTCGCATGCTGCTCTGAAGAAAATGATTTTACTCCAGCAAAGTCTTCCATAGCCGTAATTATTGGCACACATACTGACAATACAGCTATCCACCTAGCTAAAGAGGAGTCACTAAACCCACAACCGTGTCACTGTCAAACCGAAAAAAAAAAGTCGGAAAAAACTCATCGTATTGTCCACGCGAGTACTTGCCTTTAACAAGCTGGTGTCATATTGTTCTTTTCACTTTGCGCAACACTATGCTATTATTGGCTCGATATAAACTCGGAAAGATTTAACTGCACGAGGAGCGCGTTTTACATGAACCGGTTGCAAAAACCTTACGACTGAACTCGAGGAAAACCATGGAATGGATGATTGAATTATACTTGGTTAAGCATTTATCGTTTTAGCTCTTCTTTGTGGACTTGAGGGTACCTATATGATTTGGTAAAGAGGGGCTCAGCGTTATTGTTGTCGATCACGTGTTTTATTTCATTAGTGGAGCGAGTCACTTTATAAATAAAAGATGTCAGAAAATTTGAGGCATAAATCAGTAATTAATTCCCTTTCCTCGTTATTGCGATGTTCTAATCGTAGTTAGTTTTGAATGTCGTATAGTCTGTAGCACCGTTTTGAAATTGAGTAGGGTTTGTGTAAAAAATGTTTATACAGGCCAGGCCAAATTGTGTTATGAACTTAAGTCAGAAAAATCATAGTTTTAGGTATCGCATTAGCATTAATTATGAAAATTCACCTTTTTTGTTAGTCTTAATGTTAGATAATCTAACTTTTTCTTTTTCCTGAGCTAGCAGTGTAGATAGCATAAGTATTTATTAGGTTAGGTTACAATTTTCTTGTTCTGTACGAGGTTAAATGGAGATGATGTTTTTCTTAAAATTTCCGTTATAATTTACATTATTGGCAACTGTGAGTCGTCACCTGCCTTATACAAGGGGCACTGTTTTGAAGTTAGTAATAAGTTTCATATTTTTTTATATCGATTATACGATCAGAATGTTCTAGGAAGTCTGATCCGAGTAGTCTGTTAAATTTTAGGTCGAGATTATAATTGTAAACTTTGTGGGGATCGCCTTCATTAAATGGAATAAGTTTGGATGCTTTTATTAAAATTTGTTTCAGTAGGCCCCCATATACACGGAAGGAAATTTTAAACGATTTACTCCACCATCCAGATCTGCCAGATTGCATCTGCCGTCTCTCAGGGTACAGATATTTTGGTCACACACGTAAAGATCGCATCGTTTATTTTCGTCAAATATCAAGTCGTTGAGGGGACGGGCAGTTCAATTAATGGTAAGTCCTTTTTAAATTCTGAAGCCTCCGAGGGGACTGAACGAGTGTTCAGATATTTTAGGCGTGATTAAAATCCAGAAGGGATTTGTTGTCAGTAAAGACGAACAGGGTCTGTATATCTGGCAAATTTGTGAAAATGAAAGAAGAAAAATCGAACAAAGTGGATGAAAACGTGGATCCAGAAAAAAATGGATATATGCGTTTAATTCGAGAAGTGCGAATGTGCAGGATGATTTACAAAAATTATTTAATACTAGGTCGTTTTTCAAAGAATTAGCCAATTTGTCATAAGCTTCTCCTTTCATAAAGTCGAGGCAAGAATTCAAGCGATGCACGTCACAGGTCGATTTTATAAATAAGACAATACTGCGAAGAATCATGAAGCTTCATTAAACTGTACCCATTTCTGAAAAAAGCTTAATAACTGGGTGTCAAGAATTACTCTTTTTAAGGTAATTAATGATTCAAAATTATGTTAGTATTAAAATTTCTTTAATGAGATCACTCGTGACGTGCATCGCTTGAATTCTTGCCTCGACAATATTTTTATTTACGTACGAACTGTTTTTAATTTTCCACAAACATATTTTTCCTTATAGAAATCCATAAGACCAGTTAATAGTTTTTTTTGTCCATTCCATGTTTCAATAACACCTTTACTATTCGAACAGAATTGATATCTCTGTGTATGTGCACTGACAGGACTAAACTGCAGCGATCTGTCCTGTCACGTCGAATGTTTTACCGATTAAATCTGTCGCACGTCACTAACGTAAACATCGATCGAAATATCGACAACAGATTTGGTCCGTGGCGGGACAAATCGTTTAAAATTCTCTTCCGTGTGTGGTGTGGTGGCCTATTAGTTATTCCTTGAATGAATAATGGGGCATTTTCAGGATTTTGTTAGAAACTTTCTCGTTAAAAATTGAAATTCCTACCCGGTATCAATCAACAGGTTAAAGGTGTTGATGGCGTCTTTGATATGGTACAGGTTTTTGGATTTAAAGATTAATAGGGGTCATAAATGAAAGTCTGTTCGGGAACTTTAGATTCGGGTTGAAATTCATCGATTGTACTTGTGATGTCAGTCCCAAGTCGTGATGTAGGCTTCAGGAGTTGTCTTCGGAACCATAACACGGTTTTCATGTGAAAAATTCCGAGCATTGAGTTTGGTAGTCCAGGGGGCCGTGAAGAGCTTGGGGTCTAATTGAAAATCCTGAGAAACATTGGGATATTTCCTCTGGGAAATATTCTTGTTGTTCATATGCAAATACTTGATATGCTGGATAGTTTATACGATGGGCTCGCGGTTGATTATTGTTTCGATTGAAATTGGGATTTGGCTGAGTTATAGATGATCGGTGTCGAAATTGATTAGTCCTGTTAAAACTTTGATTTTACCTCTGATTTTGATTTGAGAATGCTTGTTGAGGAAATGGTCTTTTATCTTGTTGTTGCGGAGCGGCACATTGACTTTAAAGATGAAAATTTTTGTTAATATTTTGTGAACTAAAATTTGGATAATTATACGATTGTGGGTTTTGTTGACGTAATCAGCATTTGTTAATAATGTGACCAGTTCGCTTGCAATAAGAACTTTGTTTTGTAAAAGGTGTTGATTTTTTGGCAGGGGCTTGGATACCGCGAGACATTTGGCTTGTTAAATTTTCTATTCTATAAATAAGACAGTTGAAGCTCTCGTTTGATACGTAAAAATGCTTCAAGCATATCTGTATGGTTTTGACAGAGCCCGCCAATATGCTCTGTTTTACTTTTCGAATCCGGATTTTGATGAGACTGGCCATCGCTAGGGAGAGGAACCTTCTTAATAAACAAATGTTCCGTTTCATAATAAGAAAATAATAAAATACTACTAAATGTTAATATTATTTTCTAACAATCATTATTCTCTATCGATGTCGATACTAAGTTGGAAATACAAAAACGTTTGTAAAAAAAAGGAAAAGATGCAATTAATTATCTCCAGTTTCGTAATTTCAAATCAACTTTCTAATTTCTGTTTTTATATGTTCGAGGGTTACATATCACGTGTCGAATCTCGTTTTTTAGCTAACCGTACTGGAAAACTAGCAAATGTACTAAATCAAGTACAGTTGTACCAGTGGTCGGTCTTCGCTACATTCTTTCGCATAACTAGCACTGTATAAATCAATCTCTGTATGTTAATGTGCAACCCGACCTAAAGGTTATTAAATAAAAGGTTCAACGCAGTTTCTTAAAAACAATTCGTCTAAAAATGCATAATTCATAATTGTGAAACGGGCCGCCCCTGGGGCCATCCTATTTTAAAAATAAGTCTTAAATTTGTTTTAAATTCAGGGAAATATCGCTTTTATAACTACAATTAACAAGAAATTATTTAAACATTACATTCTTAATTTCATTTCCAAATTTATGCAAATGTTAATTTTCCAACAGAAATTATTTTGTCAATACCAAATGATAGCCGACTTCAGGGCGCCGTTACGTTTTAACTTATTGGGGTAGAAAGTTGGTACATATGTCAAGTGCCATTTTAAAATAGCTTGTAACATGGTTATTAATTCTTATCTAAAACTTGGCAGTTTTAAAAACAAGACTAATGCATTAGTAAAACCAGCAAAGCGTCGAGAGTTGTGCATGAAGTGAATAGGGCAACTTTAAGCAAACGTATAAGACGAAGATAGGGAAGTATACCGGAGCCACGTCTCATGTGTCAAATATACAAGACCACATTCAGGATATGGGAGAATTGGCACTGTGATTTTGGAACCGCGTTGTTGGAAGAACAGAATAAAAGCCAGGCGATGCTGTACCTCGCGGCAGAACTGATAGAGGATGCTTGCCGACGTTTACCTGCGAGCCTTCTCAGTTCGCCCGGAAGAATACTTATTCCAGTAGTAGCAAATTTCATCGAGGATGTTTGTCGTCGATTTTCGAACCCTCTGAATTTGCTAATTAGAGAACTGATTGCGGGATGCTTGTCGACGATCAAATATTCGAGCCCTCTTAGTTCTCTAAAAACATCAATTAAATCTACGAATAAATCCAGCCTGGCTACTAAAAGATTTGGGCTGCTAGAACATAACTTCGCAATTTACACGACGACAATTTCACCAACATAACTATTTAAGTATCAAGCCTATTTACTTCTCTGCGTTATTGACTTTACATTCTGGTTTGGGGGGATAGGGGAAATTGGCTTATTTGTGGTACTAAAAGACTATTAGTTTTTTTTTATGAAATACTAGCTTTGATTTTTAACTATAAAGAATATTATATTACCAGTTATTCAGTTATGATTTCATTTACGAATTTAATTCATAAAATTTCACTTTCTGAATGTTTTACTAGGAAAATTTGTGTTTACAAAATAACAAGTTTATATTCAAGAACTATATATTTAGAGCTATGCAATAACAACATATTTTATCATAGACTCGTCAAACTTCATGTTAATAATTATTCTGCAGTTTTTATAAAACAAATAGTTGACTCTCATGTCCACCTCATCTCTCGTAAGATTTTTCAAGAATGCTTTATATTTAAAGTACACTAGGAAGTTTTCCTACGGTAACCACAAGGTTGTCTAATTGTTTAACATCTACCTACAATGGAATATTATCGTCACATGAATTCGGTGTACTTTGCGTTAACAAAAGTTTGAAACATTGACTACGGCCAATTGGCTGGTTCTGTTCTCCTGTTGGGCTCAGTTACAACGAGGGATGTCAATATTTCAGGCAGTTGCCTGGTCACTTGTTCGGTTGAAGGGTGATGCAACCGCACTTTCTTACCTTCGCGGCTTCGTACGTTTGACAATCATAGGCAATCTTCTGGTTGCTTTTCTATTTAATTACTATAGGGAGATTTCCCCAACATTCTAAAGGATTTTATGTGAGTGTAAATTCTTACCTCGGCAAGATTAATATGATTATCTGAACGATTGTTCCTACTCTAATTTCAATCAATAAACAATGTATAATTAAAGGATATTTCCTCAATACTATATGATATTTTACATCAGTATTTAATGCTCATTTCTCAACTTAATTTTGATAATGTATAAACATGACATGATTCTTGTCTTTTGTTTTGCATTCGATTTATTATCTAGCGATTGCTAACAACTTTATTTAATTATAAATCATTATTATCTAGCGATTGTTAACAGCTCTATTATAGATTATCATTGTCAGGCCATTGCCACAACCCTAATTACTATTAAAATAATACGGCACACTCTTGTATAAGTTCTTGTTATTGCATCAAAACACTCAGTATATCTATAGTATGGTCATTACTATAGCAGCGCAAATTTTCCCATTATAATATTTAGACAATTGTCCCAAATATTTGGATTACTTTTGATTTCATGTGCGACTGGTGTTGCATCAATTTATATAAAATAAAATGGGTTTTTTTACTATTTTTTCCCATCAATTATTGTCTTTTCTTTCACCTTTACCTTTTTCGTCATATAAGGAATAAACTAAATAAATGGTTTTGTTTCAAACCAACATAGAAGACAAACTTCAAATATAAGTGTACAGTGCAATTTGGAGTAATAAAATACTACATAAATAACATATATAATCAACTAGGTCTCTCAATTAATAGACAGTGTGTTCAAGTTTACCAGGTATTTCAATTAACAGAGTGATTAATTTTCAAGGTATACAGTATCAGACAGAAACAAGTAATATTAAACTTTATATAAAAGAACCTGGGGCGATTAAAAGGGGTTACTACACACACAACAAAGTTTGGGTCCTACACTAACAAAACTAGACGATCACGTAAATGGCCAATTTGTTTATTTATCTTGACATAAAATTGAGATAAATAATTACTGGGTAGGAATTAATAAGTTCTTGATTGCATCACGATTAAGGATTTTGATATTAAACAACACACCTGGGGGAGGGTTATTTCAATTGTAATAATTTATTGTTAATACTTTACAAACCAATCTAATCTTAAATAAATTGAACAATAAAAATGTAAGTTATTTGATAAACACTGCAATACGTTATAAAATGTAAACAACAATTGACCTTTGTCAAAAAGGAAATGATATTAGATAACATATTATGTAAATTTAATACTGAATTATTTTGACCTTGACACCAAGTGTTTTGAGTTCAAAAGATGAGGCGTCCAGTGGCAGGCCTCAGGGGATACAAAAAATAATTTATACAATTATATTGGCGAATGGACTAGAAAAGCTATTCTTAATTTGTCGTGCAATTTTTTTCCTGAAAAAAATTTCTTTCCCTGGAAAGTGAACAAAATAATATACTAGCCATAGACTGGTATGAGTCTAAATATAACAAAATACCCTACACTCTATTATAGAATGGTTCTAAGACGAAAAAAAGTTATTTAATTAAATTCTCATTCTCACACGTAATTAAAAAAAAATGGTCTATGAATTAAGCAATGTAACTCGTGATATGTAAAGCATTTCTTTTTAACAGGTTTAGAATAATAACGATTTACCTAAATTTGCATAACACTCTGAGTTCAATAATTTACTTCACAGTGTGAAAACTTGTTCATCAGGTCAAAACACACTAGAATCTGTAATGAAAACAACATCGTATTGCGTAAGTATGTATAGGTAATTACACAAAACTTAAAACATGTTTTTGTTCTTTCGCTTTTGTCATTTTAGATTTAATTTACACTTAGTTTTGTTACCTAAGTCCACAACCCATTAATAGAGCTAGAGTTATACATAGTGATAATTTAAAATCACCCTAGCAATGAACGACAATTGCAAACCGTGTCGCAATCGCTCGGATGTCTATTCGAACGAATGAATGATTCATTTATTTGCTCCGGACTCAAAGAGCTGGTAGTTCTCGAACTCAGAAAGAGTTGGCTTGGCTTTTTTATTGTCCTAATCGGTGAAAAAATAAGATCCAGTTTACAGAATTTACAACTTTAATCATTCAAGATGCCTACACAATTTGGTGACAATAATCCCAATGAAATCAGAACCAAAATAGCATATATTGGTGAAGTGTTAATAACATATATATCAAAGTATTACCTTAGAATAGTTCTGTCAATTAATGGGAGAAATATGTCTTTTTCAAGTGAACAAGTGTTACAATGTAGTGGGTTGATGAGGAAGGCGATCCCTGCACGATATTATCTCAAATGGAACTCATTCGCTTGTACGAAATAAACCCAAATTCTGAACTGACCATCCGTGTGTTCCCAAATGTGACCTCGTTGTTGGGCAGTGGTAACTTTTGAATAAAAATAATTCAATAAAAACACGCAGCTTTGTATATTTTAACATGGTTCGTACAAGAGGTTACAGAGAACTAACTAATTTAGTATAATATATTTGACTCATTTAGATTTTATTTTTCATGCGTTTTTCTTAGTCAATAGTTTATAGTTTACAGTATCTCGTTACACAGATTAAGAATACTGCGTAATAAAACATGATAATTTTTGTACATTATTCCAACACTCGCAGCCCGGGATGCTCTGTCAGGAAGAGGACAGGAGTATTTATAGAAGAATCCTTCCACAAAATTGGTTAATCCCCGTTCAATTAACAACGTTTTGTATGAATACATATGTGAACTCTATATAGTAAGTGGACGCACACAGTCACGCAGTTACAACCTGACATTCTCATCAATAAACACGGAATGGTCCAAATGGCGGGAAATGGCCGACTAAATAGATCGAGATGGTATAAGATTTATCGAGATGGTATAAGATTTATCGAGATTGGAAGCAGCCGAGTTAATCGAATACAAAATTACAAATATTTATTATTACTATAATTATTTATTTTGTTACAGCTAATAAAAATACAGCTGTCTTTTAGTTATCACAAATGACCAACTACTTGTCACAAATCGAAGTAAATTATATATTACTGTTACTTGTTCCAAATAGAAACATTTTAACAATAACAAGTTTGGACTATTAAACGAAGAGAATAAACACTTAATTGTGGCTACAGATATTCGAATTTACATAGAAATTTATTTATAGTAACTAAATAAATCCAAACTAACATTTTTAGTAGAAGGGATTTTCTCTGTGTGGCATAATTGTAACTTATCTAAATCAGAAAGAATATCTCGAACATGTCTGGTCGATAGTCGCGTGGGTTAAGGCGCGAGGTGGCAATCGCGAGTTTTGGTCGTTGGATCGAAACTTTATTACACCAGAAAATAACAGTAATTACAATTAGCGGTAATCTTATGAAGTGAGTCAATCTTACATGTTAACAAGTATTTATAACCTCTATCTTATCGTAAACCTGATGTATGCATTTATCATAACAATGGAGACATATGATATATGCTCACGTAACTTCTCCCGGCTTAAGTGAAAAATTAATAGTTTGATTGATTTTTCATACAATTATATCATTATTTGAATTTACTGTATCATTATTTTTAAATTTAAATTTTGAAAAGTATTTAGTATATATCAGGTAAACGATAAATATTATATACAATGATATTGTAAAAATAGATGGGTTAGAAGTATAAACAGAGTTATTTATATTACTTTCTTGTTTTTGTCCCTCCGAGTCTTTAATAGTTGATGGGTATTAATTAAATTAAGATCAAATGTTCCGGGATTATAGTTTGTTAATTTATCACTTGTTTTTGTTTCTAAATTAAGTTTTGGAAGATCGATATTTTTAAAATTGACTTTAGAATTTGAGTATGTTTTTAAAATATGGTTTTCTATGTTAATAGTACACGTCGTGTCTAAGTCTATAACGTAACTACCAAAAAGTGGTGTATATTGTCTTTAATATTTTTGCATTGTTGAACAGCAACTAAAGGTTGTGGTACAATAACAATCGATTTTTCATTAATTATCTTTTGAATATGGAGTTCATTAATATTGACAGGTATTGGGTAACAATTATCTATATTTTTTGAGAATTTTAATAAACTAACTTCGCAAGGTGCGTTGTGATTAATTTTAGTTGGGTTCATATTATTACAAAGATATTCCTCTGCTGATATTTCTTTACATGTATCATTAGAAAGTATAAAATTATTATCACTTAAAGCTAAAGTAAGTATTTTTAGGTAAAATCATTTGGTAAGACTTATCATATTGCATCGGTAAAGGATATAATTGATAATATTGATAACTATTAGGTTCAACTAGTGGAATTTCGAGTATGAAAATTATTTCATAATTTTTGGAATAACTTTTAATATTTACAATATTCTCGAATCCTAAAATATTATCTAAAGTGGGTTCTAATGGTAATTTAACGTATGTTAGGTATTTTCCTGTTAATTGTATTTCAGAAAATACGTCAATACGTCTAACAATAGAATTATGCAGTGTTTAATTTTGCAAAGGATATAGCTATCTTTACTTTATCGAAAATACTGTAGATCGTTTGATAAATAACTGTAATTTGGTTTAAGACCATTTGCGCCATGAAATAGTGATAGTTAGCAGTTATTATATTAATAGACATGTTTTTTATTGCATATTCGATTTGCCGAATTCGAGATTGTAACATTGACTGATTATGTGACAGGTTTCGAGCTAGATTATTAAAATTAGTTATTGATGAGTTTAACAAAGAAATTTGGTTTTCTAAAATAACTTTGAATTTATTTTGATTAGTTTGAAGTTGATTTATTTTACAATTGAATTTTTCGGCATCTTCGTTATCTAGGTTTCCTGTTAAGCATTTAATGATAGATCCTAGGGCATTTATTATTCCTCTTTTTTGTCTTATTGATTTTGGGTTTAGCTGATTGATTTGTTGCAGAATTTTCGATTCTAAATTTTGAATTATATTATATGAATTAAAGTAATTCCCTATAATATGTTTGATTAGATTTTATTGATGATTTTAACGTATTAAATTTCGATTTTATGTCTCGAAATTCATTAACAATTGGTTGTAAGTCGAATATTTGTATAAAAGACCAGTATGTATTAGTTATTTGTGTACTGCTTAGTCGTATTGGTAATAGTCCGGGGTTGTCTTCTATTTTGTGATAGGTCGGTTGGGTTATTCCTGGTTCGAGGAAGAAAAACCTGAAATATTATGGGGTTTCTTTAATTCTTTTAGGTGTATAATTAGAGTTTTATTGTGAGAATGTTAAGACACATTTTACACTTTACAAGAAACTAGTTGAGTTCCTTAACTAGTTAATGGGTCTGGATGGCCTTTAAAAACATGATTAATTAATTATAATTAATCATATGTATGTTTGTATGACTGATGGTCGAGAGGTAAGCGCACTTGCCTCTCACCCCAAAGTCCCGGGTTCGATCCCCGGTCGTGGGAGTGGAAAATACTGTGAGAGGGATTTTTCCACTATACACGGATATTGGGTGTGTGTCCCTTGTCTCTAAATGTGTAGCCCCCTCCCACACAAGGCTCTTCTAGAGCCTTCCGGGATAAAGGGAGTCGTAATTACCTGTGGTGTTATTTATGTGTCAATTTTCTATTTTCTAATATCCAATATTGGTAACCCAAAAATTTGCATCTCCATGTAAAATAAATTGTTGACCAAAGTTTGGTTGAATCCATTCACGGGTTCTATTTTGGGACTGAACTCCTGGCAATAAAGAACACATAATCTCCCTAGATATCATATTATATTCTTTTTGAGCTGAAGACAAACATAGTTTCATTGATGATATCTTAGTTTGTAAGTTGGTATTAAGATCATCCTCTGGTAAAACCCTAGAAATTCTTTTCAAACTTTTAAGTTGACAAGCTCCATGGTACAAAAGATCTTTACCCATAATTAATCACACATGAGAATATCCAGACCTCTTCTAGTTTAATTCGGAAATAACAAGCTATCTTTGCAAATTGATTAACAGTTTTCCAGTTTTATTTTTAAGAAGAATTGGTTAAGCCTTACAAAATTTTCCTTCACTTATGCAACCCCATAATTTTTAAAAATTGATTGTCTCCTTGACAAAATTTTAATCCCTGTTTTCATTTCTAACAAGACGAATAATACAATAATTGTGACTAAGGTCCATAATTTTTGTATGATTCCTTCAAATCCTCCTTTGTGATTTGTCCACATATTATCATATGGCTTAATGTTTACTCTCCTTTTTCTGGAAAGCCTTATTATCTAATAAAATTGCAGGAGGATTAGACCTTAAAGAAATTGCCACAGTTGCTTGTTGAAAGAAAATGTGAGGGTTATGTAAGAAGGCCGAGTGTTCCAAATAATTTATCTAATTTGTTTTGAACTGGTTGAGTTATAGAGTATTGTCAATGTAAGTTCCAGGATTTAAAGTCTATACTCATGAATAAAGTGATTGTCATTTCATTGTAC
The DNA here is from genome assembly GCA_963675555.1 of Leptura quadrifasciata. NCBI lineage: Eukaryota > Metazoa > Arthropoda > Insecta > Coleoptera > Cerambycidae > Leptura > Leptura quadrifasciata. Next base: position 154,743,604 of record OY776673.1, read on the forward strand.
TCATCTTTTCCCATACTGTACGAACAACCTTTTTGTAAGTTAATTTTCAGATAATGTCATGGTTTGTTGAGGGAAATATTTAAATATTGTCTTAGAACTGTTGGATTCGGTTATGACAAAATATAATCTTATCTCCAAAGAATATAGAAAATAATCGAGGGTCTATATTCATTTCTCTTTCTTTGGCATGTAGCAGAATAATTATCCAATCATTTAGAATATCTGTCCTCACCGCTTATCACAGATAAAGGTTATGTCAATTTATGTCTTCCTTAACAACTCTGGTAATGCTCTTCTACTACTTGTAGGTTTTCCTGGATCATATTCTAGGACTTCTGGTGCATATATGGTTGGTAAGTTTTGTAAATAAGGACTTATCGCTTTGTCTTCACAGATACCAGTATAATCTGCATGATAATCAAAATCAATTTTTTATCAATTGACATTAATTATTATTATATTCTTCCTTCACTTGTTTTTTGGTAACTTCACAATTGTTTTTTCTCCTTTTTTCCGATGTAGCTGTGGGTCACATGACCAAGATGAGAGATGAGGTAAGATGATGCCGAATTGTACCGAAATTAAGTGGATTGTCTATTTCTTAACAATTTACTTAATAATCGAGTTTTAGTGAGAGGGATGCCAATGACTAGGGGCCTTTTACCTTACATTATATTTTCTCAAATCATATTTAGTTTAAGGCATATTTGTTCGCTACCGGTAATAGTATACCCCTGTCTTAACCTCGAAAGTTTTTCCCATTACTCAATAATACGATTTATAATTCGTCCCACTTCGCTTTGAGAAGATTACTCTCCGGATGGCATTTTCCCATAACAATTATACGATTTTTTTTTCCATAAAATCGATTATTGTTCACATTTGCTCGTGCGTTGTTCTTTTCTCTTCTATATCTTTGGTGTCCACAAAATAAATCAAACTCGAGCTATCGGCTATTACGCGCGTTTGACGTTTCACTCTTTTCGACTAATAAGTAACCGTGCTACCAACACATGCAGTCTAAAAGAAAGGTCTAAACTGGTCTAAAAGTTTCGTGCATGCGCCATTGATGCTTAACAATCAATTGACCAGGTTGCTATTCTGAAATCTTCAACAATTGTTGTTAGTGGACATCAATTAGAAAAGCATTTTTGTTATTAAAATTGCTATGACTTAAAAAGATCTTTATATATCAAAATGTATAACAAGTATAAACAGATTTTTTTAGTTTTCATTAATTGTTGTCAATACGATAAATTGTATGTTGTGTATTAATTTTCTAAACATGTTAGTCGTTACCAGATTAAGTTAAAAGGCTGTGGTGCGCCGCTGATAAACCTGTTTGTCCTTTGATGAACCATATTATATTTACTCATAGTACTATCAGCTAATAAATCATTCAGTTCATTCGACCATGGCGCCGAAGTTATACATGATTGATGCGAGTCCACCTGTAAGAGCTGTTTTATTATGTGCAAAATCTTTGGGGATAGAACTGGAACTAATTGAAGTGAATCTTTTTAACGATGAACATCTTACACCGAGTTTTCTTAAGGTAGGTATGTGTTCCAATAACTAGTCGAATAGGTGGATATTTTTTCCGTTTATAGATATTGACAAAAAATACATCTAAATATTTTCAAAATTTGTTATCATATACTCATATAGTATGTTCCTTAAAATATTTTGGCATAGTATGTTTAATATAAAATTAAATCTTATTAGCGGCAGCCCTAAATTGATTTATAATATTGAAGTTAATTTAGTTCTATAAATTAAGTTAATTTTATAGAATTATAAATTAAAAAGAAAGTAATAGTCGCCTTGTTTAATTGTGACTACGAACCGCTTAACATTTAAGCTCAAAACTTGTTTAAGGTAAACGGCCCAATACTGATACCTAAGGACTTCTACGTTAACAGTTTACTGTAAATATATTTCCAGTTGCTATTTTAATTTATTTTTATAGTCCATAACCAATTGTTAATATATGCTGTCAATTTAAAGAGTTTTTATGATGGCGCATTTCCCCGTTGGTTTATCGAAATGCAATAAGAGTGCCATTTATTTTATAATAATTTTTAGAAATATCAAAAAAGTTATGAGGAAAATATTGAGTCACCACCTAACACCATCCCTTAAGCAGAAGAGTGGGTTTGACTGATGATGCAATGTGATCCTAGTGTCCGGATGGCCTATAACTAAGTTTAAAATATGAATTTGTTATTTTAAGGGAGTTGGAAGATATTGCAGAAAAACTGAAATTTAGTATTCCCTTTTAGGGATATATGTCCCTTAATCTTTTTCGGAACTAAGTTTATATAAAAGACTACCATTATTTTTGGATGTACTATCAGTCGCAGAAATATGGGGTCTGAGGTCTGTAATTCTTTATATTTTTTATGCCTAACTATTCCCTTTGATTAGTTTAAAAAAATTAACTTCAGTTAATTCAACAAAAAAATATTTGATCGTGACTCCAAATGAATAATAGGTGATAGAAACAAGTTTATTGTAGGGTGACCAAAGATGTTAAGATGGGCAGAAATGGATCCAACCTATAAGTAAACGAGGCCTCGGCTAGCCAGTATTTGGGAGGTGAGAGTCGGGGTAAGGGCTTCGATAACCAGTTATAGTAGCTGGAAATTTTAAAAGCTATTATTGTGTAGCGTAGTATATGAAAAGGCTGGGCGTCAGGCTTTAAAGGAAAGCCGGAAAAAATAAGAAAAACAACTAATAAAATAATATATCAATTTAATATTGATGTAAAAATAAGTCCGGTCATCAGTCAGTAATGTACACGGTAAAGGAAGGTAAGGTAGTCGAGTAAATACACAGTGTTAGTGGTACTCTCTATTTCTTTAAGTGAAAAGAATGTCTTTACAGTTTGAGAGCTTTATTTTAACTAAACTTGTGATGTGGAGATGTTATTGGTATGGTTAAAAAATTAAGACGAAGAAATATTCCTAGAATTGATTACATATGATTCGTCAGCATAAACTGAAATAAAGAGCCTATTACTGATACATAAAAACCAACATACGGTTTATGAAACATAATAAGGTATTACGGGTTAGTAAATTTCAAATTTAAAAGTGAATATATACAACTAAATCTACGAAACAAGCCTAATATCTAGGATATCAGAAAAGCAGTAAGCACCAAATGGTTCTCAAAAAATCGTCCAAAATACTACACGATATTACCAAAAAAACAAAAACATACCAGAAATGATTTCTGTACTAAGACAGCAATAATATTATGGCCTACGCCAAAAAAATATAACTGTCACAAGAGTGACCGTACTATTAAAAAAATATATAAAGCCTCGATCTGATCAGATACGTGTAACCTTGATTGTAGCAGGCAAAACTAAGGCCCACAGCCAAAATACTACAAAAATTTCAATGCACGGGTACATTAAAAATAAGCTACAATATACTACTAACTACTCTAATATTTCTGCTAAGACAAATTGATTACAGTAATGTATCTAATTTATAATAATCCTACGAGGCAGAGATTACATTTTGCAGTTTTGTTTTGTTGGAAGACGTGATATATAACAGGTGATGAATGTTGGTGAAATTTGATCTTCAGGTCAGGACAATCCTATATTCTCAGCGCTCTCGATTACACATTAATAATTCCAATAGTTCTTATTTGACTCCTAAATTATGTTACCAGCAGAGGTTATAATGTTTACAGAACCACAAATGTCACCTATTATCTGATCTTCGTATAGTTGGCATGTAGGTGGCGCTACCGTGCAGCATTAACCCACGGAGAACGGAATTAAAAAAAACCTGTCTTCTCACCAAACTCGATAGATAATAATTTTTTCTCATCGTATTACAATTTGCAACCCAAAATCCACATGGGAAAACGAATAAATTTCTTGATATGAAATCAATAGATACGCATATATATAAAAATAAATAAAATAAATACACCACAGGTAATGACGACCCCCTTTATCCCGGAAGGCTCTAGAAGAGCCTTGTGTGGGAGGGGGCTACACATTTAGAGACAAGGGACACACACACCCAATATTCGTGTATAGTGAAAAAATCCCTCTCACAGTATTTTCCACTGCCACGACCGGGGATCGAACCCGGAACTTTTGGGTGAGAGGCAAGTGTGCTCACCTCTCGACCATCAGTCATACACATATATAATACGATATTATATATATTAAATTAAAAATAAAATTCAATCAGGTATATCTAAAAGAGAACGAAACCACAATTAATATTGATCTACGACAATGGATAAGCCATTAATTACCTCTAATCCATTAAAGTGATTGAAAATTTATTAAATATGTCCCACGTGATTCAAAGTGGCTTAGGTTCGACTTGCCTTTATCACAGCAGAAATAGAAAAGAACTCGATAGGGTTTTATTCTGACCGTATCCCCGGTTTCCCGAATAGGACTGTCACATCATTTCCTTTTAGGTAGGTCGTTCAAAATTATAATGGTCTATACTCTTCGTATCACAATATTAATCGCGGACACTTTGACCGCAGCCATAGACGTCTTATGTTGGATATTTAACTAACTGGTATTATTAAATAAATGTATAATTGATTTTCTTTATGCTTAACTTGAAATTTAAACTTATTGTAAAGTGCTGACAACGCACTGTTACACGGTAGACAATTTTGGACCACCTTGTTTATATATTGCTATGTTATCACTATGGTCCTTGATATATTAGTTGAGCATTGAATTACAAATGAGAAAATCGGTAGTAGCCGGTTCTCAGAAAATTACACATACCCCAGAAACCGTTAGGATTCCCCAATTAATTAAATGTTCTAATGAACTGTAAACAATATATTTGAAATTTTCTCCATGTACCACTTATTTCAACCCTAGCTAACTTAACCTAAACTTACAAAATAAACAAAATACCTCTACAGGGTGTAACACAACTTACCCGAAAAATTTTAACCATACATGCATCTTTAAATAAGTCGATTTCTTAAATTTTTTTTAAGTCCAACACAGAAGAAGATACAAATTAATGGAAATGTTAAAATAACAAATTATTTCTATAAAAACTGTTCAAAGTTCTATCCATTGACATTCAACCACGCCTGAACCCGTCTAATCCAATTTTGTCACACTATCTGAAGTATTCTCCCTTTCTGCTGTTCCCGAAGACGCAGATTATGGAAAGGCGTTGTGATACGTTACATAATACATCGATATTGTCAACTTCGGTTTGGTAGACTTCATTTTTTAAATATCCCCACAAAAAGAAGTCAAGAGAATTTAGATCCGGGGACCGCGGAGGCCAAGCTACGGGTCCACCCCGTCCGATTCAACGTATTCCGTTTAATTGGGTCGAGTAATCTCGGACTACTAAACGATAATGTGGGGGCGCACCATCATGTAAAAACCACATCCGACTTCGACCCTTCAAGGGCACATCTTCAAGAAGACCAGGAAGATCATTACGGAGAAACTGCGCAGACCATCCATCCGATTTAGCAATATGAACGGATCCATTAGGCGTTCATCGATGTTGAAAGTGATTCCGAACTACTGGATGAGGATTCTCAATGGCCCAAACGTGCATATTATGTAGATTGGTTGCACACGTAAAAATAGCTTCATCAGTGACCAAAATATCGACAAATTTTCATTAATTTGCAACTTTAACAATTTGTATCTTTTTCTGTGTTGAACTTTTATTACTGTTTTTTTTTTTCAAGAAACCGACTTCTTATTTAAAGGGCATGTATGGTTAAAAATTTTCGGGTAAGTTGCGTTACAGCCTGTATATTTAACTTTATATGGTGATAAATTTGTAATCTTTTTAGTCCTTTCACCTAAATAAATATTCCTATATTTTTTTATTTTCCATTATTATTCAAATGATTCTATATGATTCATCAATCATACCTTTAACTTCTCTGCTTCCGATTGCTTTAATGTCTAATTTTTCTGTTTGTTTGACCACTGCCAAACTATTATCCAGTGACGACTTAATTGTGATTGTATATAATTATTAAATTGTTCTATGGCATTGTTAGATTTCAACACTAACCATATATAATATTGTTAATCTTGCATTTCATTTTTCATTATTTATATTATTATATCATTTTTATTATGACTATATTTTGTATCAAACCGCAGATGCAAATCTATGCTTTATCCCTAAGTAGCACTGTATTTAAAAATTCGGGATGTTCCTCCAATATATACTTATCTATTAAAATTAAATGTTGCATTTCATGACCCCTCATCAAATGGTGAATTTCAACGGATTCTGAGGATATAAAAGTTAACTTTGAAATAGCTAAGTTGGCAATCATTTCGTACACACCTTTTCTCGCCTTGTGGCTTGCTGAAAAAAAGTATAATTTTTTTGCAAAGCCAACTCACTAGGATACTCAGTCCTATTAACATTAAGTGGAGTCCAAGTATCTCCAACTGTGCCAGATAATGTTAAGATTCTCCTGCCAATCACGTCGGGGTCACCAATTGTAGTCGATTGATCACAAAATAAATTAGAAAGTGTGATCGACAATAAAATTGATTTTATTAAATCACAATTCGGTTTATTAAAATTCAGAAGACAACTGTAATGTTACGTTTTTGTATTCATAATAATATTATTTTTTATCCTTGGCAACCATCCTACATCTGAGTTCCCAAAAGATGGCTGTGGACCACTATTAGTGCGTTCTACCTGGTACGCTACAATCCCACTACATCTCTGGTGGTTATAAAATATTTATAAATTACGACAGCAGGTTTTAATACATAATATATTTTACATACAGAAACACACAATTCAAATTGATCCTTATATTGAAATGGCGTGTTACCTTCAGCATTAAAAGTTAACAAACTGTATTGGTTCAACTCACTCGCCTCCTTAATAAACAATTTTACATAATTTTCAGAGAGAAGATCCCGCCATATAACACAGATAATTCTGCTGACAAAATACAGAGGGACAATTAATAAACTCTCTAGGACAATAATAATTATTTCTTTGGGGAATCATATAACTTTGTATTAAATACTAGTTTTTTTGGAAAGCCTGTGTAACAGTAGTGAAATACTGCCTTCTCCATCTGCAAGGCAAATACAAGAATCTTATAGAGGTATATTATATACCAATGTAATTTGGTATATCTTGAGATAAGTTAAAGAAATATTCTCTACCATGATCTGTAAAAGTTCTGTCAGGAATGCCCTTCTCTTCTTCTATACTAATGTATGTCAATGTGAATAGAGTTCTGTCCATTAAGGGACATTCAATCAATTGTACCATTGTAGAATTTCGATATTTGATGGGTCTAATTACTCTTGGTGTATCTCTTTTGATGATTCTTTTTTCTTTCCACGACCAAGCATAGTATCTCTTATTCTGAGAAAGTTTTAAAAGATGCTTGTTCCAACAGATATCCTGATATAAGATTAGAATTATTTTTATGGTGTTTTCTAAGGTATCGAAACCTTCTTTATTGGGATATTTATTTCATGCACAATGTGTTTTATACCAGCTTTCCCTCCTTTTACATAATGGATTAAGTTAGTCACACATCTTGAAGATTCTGGTAATTCCACATCCATTTGACACGTAAAAGGTAATTGGATCTTTTCCTTTTAACAGTTTTATAAGTTTTCTCTGTAATGCTCCATTTAGTTATCCAGTGTGACCAGATTGTGTGTTGAATAATTAAATATGATATACTTCTCCTGCCATAATACGCTTTCTATCACATCAGGAAGTAGACAGGACCGAAATCTTGCCATATCAGAAAAATAAATATTTTTGAGATGGTTGATACTCTGTGGATCTTCGTAATAATACAAATATATTAGAAGACTAAGATTGAAATTGAATTTATTTACCAACACAATTAATATACAATGTTTTACAGTGAAGTATTAAAATTTATTAAGTATGTAATAGGTAAATCACAAGGAACCTGTTCAATTTCTTTACCGAAGTAAAGATCTGATCTTCCACAGTTTCCTTGAATTAAAAAAAATATTAGCATTGTAGACCAAAAATAATAGAAATGAGAAACTGCGGTTTAATTAACTAATTAATAAGTAATAGCAGAGCCTATAACAAATTTGTGACGGTGGTTGTAACTAACTATTAAACTATATGTTTACAAATTTAAACTGCCTGTGTATTAAATAACTTTTATATTCCCTCTTAAATTTGTTTAATGGCATACTGCCAAATTTATGAGGTAAGGAATTTGTTATTTGCGTAACAATTTAAAACATTTTTTAAAAACTAGCTGACGTGTGTCCTTGGTATTTGTAGCAGAAACCTATGTTTAACATTTATATGATGTACGTCTGTCTTATAGGTTATTTTATTGTATAAATAAGGAGGAGATTTGCAAATTAATAATTTGTGATAAAAGCACGCTGCATGAAACATGCGACAATTTACCATAGATAACCATTTTAATTCAGAAAATTTCTGAGAAATATGTTGATAACGAGAAATTCCAAAAATAAAACGCATACATGAATTTTGAAGGACCTGGATACGTCTTTTATCAGACGCGTCCAAACAAAATCCATATATAATATCACAATAACTAAACTGTGAGAGAACTAATGAATTGCAAAGTACGGATTGTAATTTAGTGTTAAGGAAATCTTTATTTTATACAGTAACTTTAAGTTGTAGTAGGCTTTTCTAATGCAACTGGTAATATGTGACTTAAATTTTAAATCGGAATCCATTAACAAACCCAAATTTTTACTTCATTTACTAATTCAATTTTATTATTATTTAGAGAAATATTTAAGTTATTCGCAATCTCGTTAGTAATAACATTTCTATCACTTTTCGTACAAAACAAAATAGCAGATGACTACTGGATTAATTAATAAACCATGGGCGGGAGAAAATTTTTAGATATTTTCGAGATCTATATTTAGATTATTAATTGATTGCTGAAAATTTCGTTTATTAAATTGTAAATAGATTTGGGTATCATCTGCATAAAAATGATATTTACAAAATTTAATTTCTGAACCTAGATTAGATGTGAAAACGGTAAACAATAAGGGACCGAGAATGGATCCATGAGGCACACCACAGATCAGCTTAACTGGATTTGAAGCTACATCGTTTAAATTTATTATCAATTAAATAATTTTTAAAAAAGTTTGTGCACTGTCACTAAAGCCCAAACAATTCAAAATAGCAACAAGAATTTCATGATCAAGTTTATCGAACGCTTTACTAAAATCTAAGACAATTAAAATAGTTACTAGGTCATCATCAGAAGCAGTTCAGATATATTTAGCAAATCAGTGACACAACTGTGATTTGATCGAAACCCAGATTGAACTGATGGTAATAATTCATTTTTATCTAGATAAATTCTAATTTGTTCTTCAATATATTTTTCGAGAATTTTTGAAAGTGCAGGTAGAACACTAATGGGCCCCAAATCTTTAAATTCGCTTGGTTCTCTATTTTTGGGCAAAGGATGTACAATAGCTTCCTTCCAAGCAGTGAGAAATATTCCGTGTTCGATGCAAAAATTAATTAGGTGGGTAATTAAGGGTCAAATATAAGGACAGCACAGTTTTATAAAATGAATTAATAATGAGTCACTACCGACAGCATTAGAGGTTATCTTATTTAAAATTCTTACAACATAATGATCATCAATTTGTTAAAAAATAAAATTGTTTTGTAAATAATTTTTAGTGTTGGAGTTATAAAATTGCAATAAGTTAGCTTTATTTACATTGTTAGATTTAGGTACTGAATTTATAAAAAAGGTATTAATATTGTTAACATTATGTAGATGGAATGACAGTTTTATTTTTATTAACAGTATTTAATTCTTTAAGTTCCTTCCACGTATCTTTCATAGAACTATTTTCAAATTTATACTGCATGTAGGCTTTCTTCTCATTTTTTATTGCTACGTTCGTAAAATTTCTTAAATCTTTATAGTCTTGCCAATTAGTATTAGTTTTATTTCTTTGTTTTCAAAGGAAGGAAGATGAGTTAAGATAGGATATATTTCAATGTCAATTAATGATTTAACACTAATATTGGATGAAAAAGCTTTACCTTTTTGAGTAGCCCTCCAAATGGTTTTGTTGATACTAATAAAAATCCTAGAAAATAATATTGTAGCTAGAGCATGTGCTGGAGATAATGCCAGTGTATTTGGAGGGATAGATGCTGGATTTTTTTTCATAACTCTTTGTTGTTGGAGGTGGAGATACATTATCTACTTTTGAATCAGGAATGTACTCTTTACAATTTAAGCATGCAAAATGTAAGTGTAGGGTTGTATTTTCTTTCTTAAAGGGCATACACAATTCTAAACAGTGTAGGTAAGTAATCCCAGTAAAATGTAGATTAACATCACTCTTCTGCTATATTTTTCCATATTATCTGATCTTGATATATTTGATCTAATGTTCACATGTACTGCTTTCTTAGTAGTGATTTTTTAATCTACGAACCTGAGATCCAGAGGTGATACTTCCATCAGTTAAAGTCAATACTCCAATAGAAAGATTAGTTCTGGTCTGGTTCAACGTTTCTGTGAACTCTGTAGAAGCTAAGCACCATTGAGATATTTGTATGAATCGTTCTGCAGATCTCAAAGGTCTACTTACTTCAGGTGATTGATAAATTTTACCTGTTTGTTTCTCTCGTGTTTTGTGACCATGAGGGTATATGTGAACCTCTTTTGTGACAAACATCGGGACACAATTATTTGGCATAACAAATAATGAGTATTCATTTGTTCAATACAGTTTTGATGGGATATCCTGTAGTTTCATTGATATAGAATTGATGAAGTGGTGTGGGCTAGTGACACCATTTAGTGGTCTTCCATTGGCAGTTTTGCTAAATGTGATCGATCTCAGTCGAGATGCTACATTTGTTGGACATATTTTACCCTCTACAGTATATCTAAGTTTTCTAATTAAAATTTTGTGGGAAGTTTCCATCCAGTGATCTATCATATCAACTGCAGCTTTAACAATTTTTTTGAAAAAGGTCTTGGGCGCAAATTTTGTTAGCAACTGTTGCACTGTTCTAGCCGAGGAGAACTTAGAGATCATGGAAAGCCTGGTACCAGTTTGTGGTTTGACGCATGATTCCATACATTAATCGAGGGTAAAGAGGATCACAGTTAACTAAATATCTACATAATGGCTTATCCTTTTTGGTCAGTGTTAATTCTAATACTTCTTTAAGATGGATATTAATTGTTATTGATTGGAACTTTCTAAATATGTGTGCAAGTTGATGGGGTGTTTTAATATTAATTGTTAGTGGATCTGACGCTAGTACTTCTGAATCTCCATCTCCAATCTCATATCACTCCATCAGGTGAGGATGTTAAGACACATTTTACACTTATCTTTACAAGAAAATAGTTGAGTTACATAACTAGTTAATGGGCCTGGATGACCTCTAAAAATATAATTAAATCATATCCAATATCGGTAACCCAAAACAATTTGTATCACCATATAAAATAAATTGTTGACCAATTTGACTGTTCACGAGTTCTATTTTGGAACTGAACTCCTGGTAATAAAGAACACATCATCTCTAGGAATCAAGGAAAGTGTTTCAACTTGATATATGAAATAACCTACCCATATATCATACTCTTTTTGAGCAGTAGACAAATCTGTAGTTTGCTTTTGACGATAGATATCTTGTTTGTAAGGATGAAGATCATAACATCCGGTAAAACCTTAGAAATTATTTTCAAACTTTGAGGTAAATAAGCCCCATGGTACAAAAGTTCTCTACCATATTAATCACGCATGAGGATGTTTTAATGATTAATCTGAAATCCCAAGCTATCTTTGCAAGTTGATTAACATAATCTTCCAGTTTTATTTTTAAGACAAATTTGTTAAGCCTTAAAATTTTCTTTCACTTATGCCGCCCCACTATTTTTAAACATTGATTGTCCCCTTGACATAAAATTTTAATCCTTGTTTTCATTTCTAACAAGCGGAATAACACAATAATCGTGACTAAGGTCCATAATTTTTGTATGATTCCTTCAAATCCTCCTGTGTGATTTGTCCACATCTTATCATCTGGCTTAATGTTTACTCTATAATATTCATAATTCTTCTTTTTCTGGAAAGCCTTATTACCTAATACAATTACAGGAGGATTAAACTTTGAAGAAATTGCCACAGTTGCCTGTTGAAAGAAGAAGGGCGGGTGTTCCAATCTAATGTGTTTTGAACTGGTTGAGGTATAGAATATTGCCAATATAAGTTCCATGATTTAAAGTCTATACTCATAAATAAAGTGATTGTCATTTTATTGTACTCATCTTTTCCCATACTGTACAATCTCTTTGTAAGTTCATTTTCTGATAGTGTCATGGTTTGCCGAGATAAATATTTAAATATTGTTTTAGAAATCTTGGATTCTGTTATGGCAAAATATAATCTCATCTCTGACACAAACATAGAAAATCATCGAGGGTCTATCTTCATTTCACTTCGGCATGTGGTAAAATAATTATCCAATTATCTGGAATATCTCTCCTCACCGCTTACCACAGATAAATTTTATGTCAATTTATTTCTTCCTTAACAATTCTAGTAATACTCTTTTCTTCTACTACCTGTAGGTTTTCCTGGACCATATTCTATTATTTCTGGAGCATATGTGGTTGGTAACTCTTGCAAATAAGGACTTATCGCCTATTCTTCACAGATATCAGTATATCTATGTGATAATCAAAATCAAATTCTTTCTCAAAATCTAGCAGAACCCAGTGGGTTATATCATATCTAGGTGGATAGACATTGATTGAGGTTACTCCTGAAAATATTACAGTATATATAGGAGTTTTGGGTGACAATAGGAAAATATTCAACCTTGGCCACCTGCCATGCTCACTAATAAAGCTAATACAGAGTTGCCTGATAAAAGTTCCCTTTGCTGTCTTCATTGTTTTAAAATTTGGCAACAGTCTTCTTTTTGTTATATCTTTCACTTCCTTATATCCCCTTTTTCATCCAAAGTTGGATGTCCCCAATGTCTAAGGATACAATGACTCCCCGGGCTGGTACACATTTAGGTGAGACTTTGTTATAAGGTTAATCATCTACCTTATTTCCTCTTCAACTATCTTATCATCATTTTCACTAACTTGTATGAATTTATCTGCAGCTTGAAGTGGATCATGATCTCTTAACACAAGTCCTTCTATTATTGATTCCGAATTCTTTATTGTTAGATAAGTATCATTTCTGTATGATACGAATAATTTATCCCATTTACTATAGATATAGGTTAAAGTTGAGTCCTGAATCTTAGACTTGTTATTCACATTTGTTACATAATATAAATAACTAAATACCCTATTAATCACAGCATTATCACTTGATCATAATCTCTTAGCTAATATTCTCCACCATGAATATCGCGAATAATTGCAATTCCTTGGCTAATTCGGATATTTTCAATAGAGTAACTAGGAAGGGCAGGTGGCTTTATCCATTTAGTGGAATTCTTCATCCTAAGTTTCATTCTAATGCGTATACATTCCCATGCTTGTTTAAGACTAAATGGGCGGAGCACATTCTAAGTCAATGGTTTGTCTTTATATTTTCAAAATTGAGTCTACATATTGAGGGTAATATTATTATTATTATTATTATTAGCCGTTACTCGAGTCCGAGTATAAAAATGTTACAGTCGATAAATTATGTACAATAAAAAACAAGTAAAAGGTGTAGTCTATTGTAATTCCCATTCATCTACGGTGCACACGACTATGGCTATAGAGGCCAATTCGGGAGAGCACATGTCGACCGCAGTCAGGACAAACATAGACCTGGTTAGGTCTTGAATTCGGCCTTCTTGCAGCAACATTTACTTGATAGCTGGCCACAACCCCTCGCCATTCGGTTCTGTCCGCTGCAAGTTGTTCCCATTGCTCGTCTGCAATACCGCAGGATTTTAGATTTTCATGGAGAGTTGACCGCCACGCCTTCTTCAACCGCTTAGCAATTCACCATAAAGTGTACATTTAGGAAGGCGGTTATCATGCATACGATGAACGTGACCTGCCCATCTTAGGCGTACTCTTGAAATAAGCACCTCAATTGGAAGGCTGTTTGCTCTCCTGAGTACTTCCACGTTTGATATGTGATGGAACCAACGGATTTTCATCATACTTCTGAGGTGTCTTTGCTGAAACCGTTCTAATTCTTTCACATGACGACGGTAAGTGACCCAACCTTCACATCCATATAGCAGCGTTGGAATGACAACTGCTCTGTAGACAGCCATTTTCGTTGACAAAGCAAGGTCGTGGTTGTCAAATACTCTCTCTCTAAGTCCCCAGAGTGCTCTAGATGCAGCGTTAATTCTATTGCGAATCTCGTTGTCCATGTTTGCTTTGTCATTAACAACGTTGCCTAAGTAATTGAACTGATCCACCACTTCAAGAGAATTTCCGTTAAGTGTAATGTCTATTTGGTCCACTTGATGAGGAATTGACATAATCTTAGTCTTTCCAATGTTGATTTTAAGTCCCAAGGAATCATAGCTCTGGGCATACACATCTAAAAGTTCTTGAAGCTCTTCCGGCGTAGAGGCTAAAAGTGCACAGTCATCCGCATACTGGAGATCACAAATGAATCGTGTGCGTGTCTTCGTGAAAGCTCTAAAGCGCCCTATGTTAAAGAGACCGCCATCAAAACGGTATCTGAGACCTATTCCTCTGACTGTCAGTTTGTTGTCAACAATAATTGTTAGAGCAGTGGTAAACAAATTAAAGAGTAGGAGTGCCAGGATGAGGGTAATATACCGAAAGGACGTATGCGCCACTTTTACAGTAGGGCAGAATTACTGCACCGTTTCACTATTTCCTCAATGTTTTAAAGATTTTTGCTGACAGATAATTACAAGATTGATTTTATTTATATTATAGGTAATAATAATAATAATAAACGTCTTTATTTTATACTCGGCGAAGTCCAGGATGCCCTGTTCTATTTAACCGAGTGATAATTAGAATACAGAGTACAACATAATATATATAAGCAGTCTTGATACAAAATATATGAATTAGTACAGTAAATTATTGACAACAGTACCATAGGCACTAAAATAAATATCAAAAACAAATTAGTAAATAAAATAAATAACTTAACAAAAATTAAATATATATATAAAACAAAATTTTATGATTCCAGTTGCGTTTTGAGCAGATCTTTGCGGAGCAAGGATTTAAAACTATGAGGTTTACAGGATTTGATTTGCAGCGGGATACTATTAGAGTTTGGTCGCAGAATAACAAAATGATTGTTTAAAGAAAGTATTTCTATGTTTAGGTATAGTAAGATGATAGTAGTGTCTAATTTTAATATTGTGACAAGATGAACGACAATTTAGTTTTTTTATGAAATATTCCGGGCAATGAGAAGCAAACATTTTATGCAAAAAACAGGAATAATGTAGTTGACGACGATTGCGCATATTAAGCCATCCAAGTTCGTTAATTTTACAGGTTACATGATCACGCCTAGTAAGATTGAAAATTAATCTAACGCAGTTATTTTGAATTTTTTGAAAAGTAATACCAGTGCCGTTGTCCTTCGTTCATCAACACCTCGGATTATGCCATCAGTAACTTCCAGTAATGCACTAACTGTAGAGTGGCCCTTTCGGAAACCGGATTGTTGCAAAGGAAGTATACCATTATCTTTAAGAAACTCGCCCATTTGTTCATGCATAACTCGTTCCATTATCTTTGAAAAGGTTGAGAGAATACTTATGGGTCTGAGATCAGAATATGAGTTAGGGTCAGTAATTTTAGGTACAGGTATGACAAGGGCATTTTTAAAAATATCAGGAAATTCACTTTTTTCTAACGAGGCGTTTACTATATGTATTTTATGGTCAAGAATATACGGTGTCCAATATCTAATTATATTGATTGTAATGCCATCTGCACCTTAAGCATTTGATTTAATGTGAGTGATGATATTTTCAATTTTATCTGTATTAACCTGGTTAAACTTGAATTCATCATGAATTAAATTTAATTTACTGTTGTTAAAGTATGTCACAAGATCATTACAAGCGGGTCTGGCATTGACCGAGACTTGGACAATGTACTCATTAATTTGGTCAATATTATTTAAGCTTTCTGGTAAGGTACAATTTTTGCGTGAGTGTATATTTAACGTGTCAAGAGCTTTCCAGATTTCCCGCGTACCCCTTTTATGTGAAAATTCAAGATAAGCCTTTTTTTCTTGTCTAACTGCATTTGTTACATAATTACGCATTTCTTTATATTGGTTCCAATGATAATCTGATTTAGTTTTTTTAAAATTAGATAATAATTTGTTTCTGGTTTTGATCATTATTTTTATGACATCGGTCATCCAGGGAGCTTTCGGCTTACTGACCTTTATTGTTGTAATTGGAGCATGTGTATCAAATAGTTTTGTAATATTTTCATTAAGGTATTTAATTTTGTCATTAACATTATCAATTTGCTAAATTAGGTCCCAATCAATAAGTAAGAGATCAGCCAGAAACAGATTATAATCAAATGTTTTGAAATTCCTAAATGTATAAAATTTCATCCTACCCTCTTCAATATTTACATTTATATAACAATAAATTAATCCATGGTCTATTAAACCATGCATATCAATGCAACCTTGTCTTAAGACCTTAAGGCTCATTTATAACCTGTGAAAAATTGAAAGTACCCATAAGTGACAATAACTGCATTGTAGAGTTAGCTGTTAAGTTATACATGTTAATATTTAAATCACCGGTTATAATTAAATTATCAACTTCAGGTAAAATGTCAGAAATACTAGACTCAAGCGTATTTAAGGCTTCACTTACATTATGACTAGGTGCCCTGTAAACTACACCTAACCCATACGTTTCATGTTTGATTTTAAAAGTAATCCACAACTGCTCAAGTGCCTGATTTTTTTCAAAATTATGTATTTTAATGCTTAAGTGGGATTTATAGTAAATAGCAACTCCTCCCCCTCGACCCTCACGATCATTCCTCACAAGCCTGTAATCATCAATAATTATTGCATCATTACTAATTTCAGGAGAAAGCCAGGTTTCAATGATTCCTAAAATCATAAAATTTTCATTACTTACAACATTGTTTAGCTCATTTAAACTGGGGTAAAGAGAACGAATATTTATATGCGCAATATTCATATTCGTATTTATTTAGTTATTTATTTATTTATTTTTTGTTATCTTTCCCGTACCTATAGTACTACCTAAAAAAACTAGAAAAGAAAAAACAGAAAAGATGCATTAATAACAAATTCTAAATACAGAAAATAAACAAAAATCCAAAAAATTAATATCAATATAAAAACAATGCATTGGCACTAATAAATTGTTCATTTTTAATAAGAGCCTTTGATACTTGTTCGACCATTTTTTTAATATCTTCCATTGTTCTCGTATCAGGCATATTAGCAAGATGTGCATCCGATCATACGTAGTTATAACAACTACGTTATAGATACTAATATTATTTATTCGACTAAGCACTTGTGACTTAAAATATTTAAACTTATAATGCAGGGCTACAAAAGCACGTCTACTCGCAACCGCTCATACTACAAATATACAGACTATTGTTTTAATAAATTGTATTAAAAAGAAACTGTTTTCATTATTGTGCTAATAGTGGTGCATACGCCTGTTTGACGCGATATTGTCCATATACCAATAATATTGATCACTGGAGGCGTATGAAATAATGCATTATTAAGCTTTTATATTTTTTATTGCCATTAAAAACTATTATGATAACAATCTAAATAAAAGTAACACCCTATAAGAAACGAACCAGCGCATACTTACATTTAAACAAAACTAGTGCGGTGCCTCGTAATTAAATATCTAAACAAAATCAACAATCTAAACAAAATGTACCGTAAGAAACAAAACAAGTCATACTTAAACAAAACTGGAGCGGTACCTCGGTAAAAATACAGCAGAATTATACATCTTAGTCAAAATATAAGCATGCAAAGAAACATAATTAAATTCGTCTTCTTTTTCGCATGTTTGCTCTCATGACTTAAAGTGGTATTTCGCCTTCTGAGTCGGTAGATCCATCGTCGTCCAACTTGGAATATTCATGGATTACTTTTTTCCGATAAGTCTGTTTAATGTATTTTGTGTCAAGTTCACGAAAGTCTTCCCACATTTAATTTTTGTAAAGTAATATCGTATGTCTTTCCTTTTCAAATCGTAACCATTTTACACGCTTCCAGTGTAATATTGAATCATCTGTGTTGAAATTGCTGTAATGATTATCCTTAAATTGCTTAAACTATGAAGTCATGTTTTAAGATAGTCAATTTATATGCAGGACCGTTTTTCATAGCTAGTTTGCCAAATAATTGGCACAATGTTATAAATATGCGTATGCCCGGGCTCAAGAAAATTTATATTTATAGAATTTATTTCTTTTATAATTATAATTTTATATAATTTATGTTTTATTTATAGATTTGCAAATTAGACCAAATACCCCCAATATCTTCAGGACACGATATATTTTAATAATTTTCCTTTCAAGTTCCCAATAATCAGGTACATTTTATATGTTTTAGCTTAATCCACTACATACTCTTCCAACATTAAAAGATGAAGATGGCTTCATACTATGTGATAGTCACGTGATCATGGGATATCTGGTTGATAAATATGGAAAGGATAAATCTTTATATCCAGAAGATTTGAGAAAACGGGCGCTTATTAACCAGAAACTCCATTTCGATTCCTCCATTCTATTCGCCAGAGGAGTAAGAGTTTCAGTAAGTATTATGAAAATATGTCACGTTGACCACATAAAGTAAAACTATAATTTCTCAAAAGGCTATGCTTTGCTTAAATTTTGAGATAGTAAATTTTCAGATGTCTTACGTGTGATACTATCCGTACACTAATTGTTGTCACAAAGCAAAACATACGTGATAACAATCTTGAATTAATGTAATTTTTGTTTCTTATGTTGCGTTAATGAATATTTACTTTACCAATATCGACAGTTTAATTAAAGGATGTCATCATTTTTAAATGAATTTTTAGTTCAGCTAAAGCCATCGGCAGGTCTATCAATTAATGATAATACTTGGCATATCATACTTGTTCGAAGTATTGTATATATTCCTAAGGTGATGCCAACGCACACCACACGGTATATGGAAGCACTAACATCAACAACAGGGGTGAGTCGTTATTACATTTCATCCTAGGGGAAAGGTTACTAATAGCTAATATAGGCAGGATACCTACTTTTATCACTTCAGTACGTAGGTAAGTTTGGATTAACCTTATGTACAGGTAATGTAAGTGGTACTAACAAGAACTGCCACGTGTCAAAAATTCAAATTCTTCAACATCTATGTCACTATTTTCAAAAACAAACTTATCAGGAATAAAGTTTTCATCAGCAGTTTGCCCGCCAGCCTCCCATATACTTAAAAACGCTTTGAACTTTCTTTCAGATTCTAAGATTTGCTGAACTGTAATATGTAATTACCACCACTCATTTGTCAGTACCGACCGAATGTTGCCTCTGAATTATCAGTCTCAAATTTTCCCAACAATACATATTTGAAATGCAATTCATCAAATAAGTAGGTATATAAGTCAATAGCAGATTTTGTTGAATGTTCAAATGCAAACTGAGTCTCTCTGTTCAATTTTCCATATCTTTTTGTTTCCTTTTGCGTCAGTTGTATCACTAGGAACAGGTAGTTTATCCCACTTCTGCAACCATTTTAAAAAACGTTCTAGAAACTTCAGATTTAAAGCATCTTTTCCTTTTATGGGTGACATGTAGGATTTCTTTTACGAATTACGAATGGATCGGTGGTCCGACAATTTACCACTTTTCACCAGTTTAAAATTATTTCCACAAATTTTCCAGTTTCATTACATGATGAGTCATCCAAAAGTTTTAAAGCTGTTACATTTTTTTCATCGAACAATCTCACGAACACATTGACGTTTTGCCTTTACACATTCGACGGATATATAGCTTTTTTGGTTAACGACGGAGCCAGCTTTACCATTTTGTTCAGTTTTATATAGGTTTTTTCAAATTACTTAGCGCTGCGGAGCTTTCCTCAATTTTATTAGAAACTGGTTCAGGTGAAAATAAATTGCTTCTTGCAATTTTCGGGAAATTGAAAGTCTGATTTTAATCAGACTGGTTCAACCAGTTGTTTCTTATGCATTTAAATAAATTAACCCAGTCAAAGAAAAAAATTTTTGTTTCGATTTAAAAGAGTTCTCAAAATTTGTTTCCAATTCACCGCGTTTTGTTCCACACAACATTTCAAACATCGACCTGTTAACTTTATTGTTATTATTTATAATAGACACAATATTATAACCAGTTCTGTTAATAATTTGATTATTTCTTTAGTAACAGTGGTGATATTTTGTACCGGAAAGATCCCAAAGTGTTTTTGATTTCTTTAGCCTCGAGCAAACAATTTTTATAAAAAATGTCTGTTCGCAAATTCGAATAGATTTTAGAGTAAATTACGTGCGGTGCTTTACCAAAATCCATTTTTATAAGCAAACAAAATCCTCAGTAAATATAAAATTGTCGGGATATTCAAATTTTTTGATACGGCCAAATGTTTTAATTTTGTCTCCCTCTTCCCTTTGTAGTTCCACAGCAAGTATGCCTTTTTGCATTCATCTTCCCGTTGAGATGGTAATTTTCTCTTTGATGTCAAGTTTTTGGTCATGTTAGGAGGGTTGGTCGGGGAAAATTGTTGGAAGAGCATCAAGAGTTAATCTTTTTACGGTTGAAACTGTACCATCGTTTCTCACCGCTGAATCCTCTCGAATTATAAATCTTTCATCGAAATGTTTTTCGTAAATAAAATAGTTTTTTGTCAGACTATACTGCTTTCTATTAATTTTTTTCAGTCGCATTTTACTCCTACCATATTCTTTAGGCAATGCGAATAAAGATAATTTTTTCCTAATTCCGCTGTAACCCGTCTTGCATTTGAGTACGCAGAATTTATTTGCATTTTGTTCTAAATTTATAAACAAGTTAGTGCGTGCCTAAAGTAAATAAAAACCTTTAAACTAATTAGAACTATCATCAATTATTTGACTTACATAAACTTATTATTTATACCGTAATTTAGCTTGATTATGTCGTAATTAGTAATAATTATTTTGGCAAGAAAAGCTTTTATACAAACAGTATACACATCATACATATCACAACATTCATAACTGGACTGGGTGGCAGGCTCGCTCGCCCCACTTTGTGACGTCTCGGTGCTGTAGTGGAGATGCCTGGAGGCCTTCTTATTAAGATCGCCTTGGTCAGAGCCATCTTCGTCCAAGATTGGAATCAATTCATAAAATGGTAAACTGAAAAATAAATAATATTGAATACAAAAGGACCATTGTGTAAGACGTCCCCTGAACAATTTATACCTAATTTACAAACAAATTGCTTAGTTGTTTGTTACAAACATTGTATTTTAGAGTATATTGACAAAATAGTAATAGCGAAAACAAAAACATTTAGATTTCCTCTTTAAGAAACTTGCCCGCCGAGCCTGGTACTGTACAGTTCCCGATTCATATTATTATTGGAATAATAATAGTTAGCACTAAATCACATTGTAAATAACAGGAACTCAGTCTAACACAACAATATTTCGACAAAATTCTAATTTGAGGTTAAGTTGAGTACAGGTGTATTTGGTAGGATTCGAGAACTGTGCATCCCCTATAGGGGACTGTGTGCACTAATGAGTTAATTAGTCTAGCGCTAGCTCATGTCACATGTACATTTTCATGTAACCTTCATATACCATTATTGCAGTGTAATAATTGACTGGTTATGTAGTCCAAATCTTAGTCATTTATCTGCCATTTCAAATCTAATATGACTGCATAACATTTTATTTAATCCTACGTGCCTCCGTTATTCTTCAACCTGTTTTGATTTTCTATTTTCTTGCTTAAAATGCGTTAAATTGTTTTACTTTCATTTTCTTTAAAAAAATTGTTTTTCTGAAAAACCGGAAAAACTTAAATTATAAATATTTCTGCATTTTTAAAAATGTAATTACAAAATTACTAAAATTCCTTAAACTACTATTATATCATTTTAAATGAAGTAACAAAACATAATTTTAATTTGGGTTGTTCAGTTTGCAGGATATTTTTGTTTGCATTTATAAAGTCATAGCCCATAATTGTTGAAATTCGACCATGATCTGGACCACGTGACTAGTCAATTTTTGCATTGCGATATGGGTGTAATAAATAATCACAGATTGAGGGAACATAAAAGAGCATTCGTGACATGGGTTAGCCAATTTACTAAATAGAAACATATCTAATCTGCATTGTTTCAGAGAGGCATAGTATTTCATGGATTAAAAGAAATTTCCCCAGAAGCAATCGATGAAATTCAAGAATCTTATCAATTTCTTGAAACTTTTTTACTAAACAATAAATGGGTTGCTGGAGACGAATTAACTGTGGCCGATTTTAGTATAGTTTCCAGCGTCACATCCTGGAATGTTCTTGTACCAGTTGAAGAATCGAAGTATCCTAAAATTACATCATGGATGAAGCAAATGGAAAAACTTCCATATTATAAAGAAGCGAATGGCGTTGGATTAGAAATATTTAAAAATCTTATCGAATCCAGATTATCAGTTTAATACGGCAGAATTTCAACAAACAACACACAATATATATAGTCAACTTGCTGACATAAACATTTAGATAAAGTGGTTTTTTGTGCTTTTGTCCTCTTACTAAACAATGTTAAATATAGAATAGTATATTCTGTAAAAAGGTTAGAATGAAAATTCAATACGAGTGGAAGATCGAATTTTCATTCTAATCGAGTAACGGACTGTTTTCTCCACGAGCATTATTAAAAAACAATTAAATCTGAACAAAACAAGTTATTTATTGAAACAATATATTACATTGTGTTAATATTTATATTTATAGTGTTTGTACAATTCCTGAAATTTAAAATTGGTACATTGTAGATATTTTTCCTAATGTTTTTCAAAACAGATTGATTTGTATTGACAGATTTAACAGTGGTGTAGCAAGAAGAATTGGAGGTTAAGGGAAAGTTTGCTGACGAATTAGATTCAGTAATTGAAGAAGGTAATTGATTTGCTACATTTATTCGATTTTGCAAAACATTTTCTATATATCCTTCTGCTACTTGAGAAGACTTCCAGCCTCCATGTCTTTTTAATGTTGTAATATCCGCACCTGCATTTACCAACATAGTCGCTGAAGTACGGCGGGAACAGTGGTCAGTATATTCTTGAGGCTTTTTTAGATTCAGAAATGAGGCAATTTGTTTAGGCATATTGCCCGGTTTATTTATAATGAATGATGATGAATGATTTTAGAATTTCTTTCTTTGGTAAATAAGACCCTAATTTATTTAAAACAGATATTTACTATTTAACATGAAAAGCTTATTATGGATATTTTCTTTTCAGTGTTTATTTTTTAATCAGGATAGATCTTCCTGTATTCTTGTACGCAACGTAACACAAAAATTCCTCCTCAACCGTAATGAAATCCTGCATCAACTTTACCTTATGAAGAAGGCGCCTCGTTAAGAAAACTACCATCAATTTTGAAACGAGAGAACTTACTCTTGACTGATGAAATTATCGATGTTTTTCTCTGAAATAAAGAAATTAGTTAATAAATGCGTAATATAAACACAGATAAAGTTTTAAACATAATATTTTTAGTCGCAAACTCCTCTATAAAATCCTTATTTTACTATAAGGAACGTAACCAGACTGCAACCAACAGCTACTCTCCGGGCTATGTGCCCCGCCGAGCGCTGAATTACAAGTTACAAGTCTGGCGCGTTAAGTGTAATAATTGCATATTATTATCAAAACGCTAATGTTATTTCTTGGTCCACATCATCATCGTCATCAAATAGTGAAAAGACGGCTACTTCATCAATCAGATACCATAAATGCTGGTTAAGGGCGGGTTGTACAAAGTTCAGTTCCAGTTCAACCTAAACTCGGTTCAAAATTCTTGACTACCATTGTTGCTACAATTGTAACCTTGGATTTTGAACTTAGTTCAAAGTTGAACCACGTTGGTACAACCCGCCCTAAGTAAACCTTCAAATACCACAAATCTTTGTAGGGTGCTTTAACTGCCAAGTTCTAACAGTGCTGCTTTGTTCTCAGTAATTAGTTTTAACTGAGAGCTGAGTAATTAATTTTTAGGAAGTGTAAATCGCTCTAGCCATCCATCGAGCTTGATGCATGGCACCCGGAGGATTAATTTTAATTTTTTTTCTGTATCCACTAAAAATATGATGGTAAGCTCTATCAATTCTCGATAGTCATCTCTGACAATTTCATTGGTTAGTTCAGCGCGGTAAAATTGAAGCAAATCTTCAATTTCGGAAACGATTAGGCATGATTTCACTGTTTCTATAGCACTGTATTTTAAAAGATTTACGTTTTTCTAATTATCTCTGAACTTTTTAAATATCAGGGCTTGTTGTCACTTGTCTGATTTTCATTTCGAATACGCATTTTAACACCAGTTAGTATACGCGATGGCGGAAAGCGAAAATAAGCATTTCTCTATCGAGCATTTGCTCGAGGAGAGCACGGACACCATTACTACGACCTGTATTCGAAACCGGACCAACCGAGTAACGAATATATGCAAGGGAACTAAAATCTCTGCTAGGTTAGGTATGAATGGTGGTAGAAGTTCCCTATAAACCGCTGAAGTTGCTGTAAGGGTTGAGGATTTAGGATATTTGTTGATAACGTCAACACGCTCGTAAGCTGACGAAATACCAACAGCAGAGATGTGATGTCCCAAGAAAGTTAAGGTGTCCACTTCAAAAATGCATTTAGAAGGTTTGAGATTTGTGCCATAATTTTCGAGGCGGTCGAGAAAAAGACGTAAATGTGATAAATGTTCATCATAATCCTTATAGTCGTAGAGCTGCCAACGTTTTCGAGAGAGAATTTTAAGAAGGCTAGTTTTTTTATCTCCTCTCTTGTATTATCTGGGTAGGCATGAGGGCTGTCTGGCTGGCGGGAGATGTTGCGTTTACCTGTGCGCCTTACATTTATACAGGTAAAAATTTTAATTTTTAAAATAATAGGTTCATTTTTTTTATTAATTGGGTTTCTGTTGGCTTAAAACACAAATTTATTATTGCCAGATATTTTCGTCATTGGTAATGTGAACGATCCATGCTTTGATGGAAAAGAAAAAATTAATTTTCTTTTTCCTCAACCTTTTCTTAATTCTAAATAAAAATATTACGTTCACAAAATTTTTAGGGTTCAAAGTGACTGTTTCAGACGGAGATTAATGGATAAATCATACTTACTGTCGTTTATGCTTAACTGCGGCTCTGATGGTATCAATTGGAAGACGTCGTAACACTATAAATCTAACACTGTCTGTTTCACACTCTCTTAAAATTAAATCTGAAAGGGAATTTTGTTAGAAAACACAAGTAAAAGACAATATAAAGTTCAAAAAATGTATATTAAATCTTTTAAAAAATTTATGTTTTTACAACAACTTCTTCAGAGAAAATGTTAACAAACAATGGTCTGACCCGTGTACAACACATGGTGAGGAACAGGACGATTCATACGGTACCAACTACCATCCAATATGCAGTTTGAAAAGCTAACGATGCACAAAAAGATTCAAGAAAAGTTTCATGTAACTGAAATTTTGGTGGGCTTATGCTTACCTGTCTTATAAACGTATTTTATTAATTCACATTAATTTTGGTCGCTCCTCGGAGCTTAAAATTGCTTGAAGCGTCTCTGCTTCGTTTGTATTATGCAATAACAAATTTTACGTTCAGGCAAGGCAGATCCCATGCACGTGTGAGTACATGGTATAGATACTTTTTTGACTCCGAATCACTGAGGAACCGGTTTAGGGCAAACCCCGTCAAAACGCATCATTTCCCCGTCAAATCCGACTGCTAGGAAATGATGGGGGTCCCATGTCGCTAAGGGCAATTTTCGCTATAACTTCCGATATACTTTGAATAGTCGTTGGATTAACTTGTCCTCATATTCAATACCTCGTAAGAGTTGCAGTGCTTGACAACGTGGATTCGTAAAAGGGTTTTTAATCTTGGAAATTTGGAAGTTCAAGTCCAATTTTAGTATACTTTCTAAAATTGGGTGGTCGGGGCGACATTACGTCCCTGTGCAGCGACATTTACTACACTTACCAAATTAACGCTCCTCGAAGAGTTAGCGAAAATTTGGCATAAAAAACGCTCCGAAGAGCAAAAATATATTTCCAAGAATTAAAAACCTCCTCCACGGCGTTTTTACGTGAAGCACGCTTTTCTTACGAAGTATTTCCTAAGTCGGATTTTGTTACAACGTCGAAAAGTATATCGGGGTTATAGCGTTCTTTAACACTCCCCTCCTTTCCGTGAATCTTTTTGTGTAACGTTTGGTAAATTGTTTGTTTGAAAATAAAATAGATCATTGGATGTAGTCTCCCATGTGTTGTATTCGGTTATAGTTCAGACCGGCCTATCTGAACAAAACTTAGATGCAAATCTAAAATGGTGATAAATTTGAACATATATCGATGCATAGCATTCGATTGAATAATTGAACATTGTGTTTCAAAAATGGCATAAAAAAAAGAAAAAAATCGAAAATCCTCAGATTCTCGATGACACAACACAAACACTTTCGACGCACTTATCTTTCTTAGTGTTCTTCCACTAATGCGGGCTTGCGTCTGCTCCTCCTCGTGTCTATGCCTCGTCGATCACCTTCGGTGTCGAACTGCCTTCTGGAACAGCTTAGGTGGTCCTCGGACTGCTTGGCTCCAGCTATACTATGGCTCTGCTCAGTTTATATGAAACAATATAAAACAAAATTTTAGTAAAATGTTTGTTCATATCCCGTCTGGGGATCTGCGACCGATAACATATCGTCGTCTTTGAGAATAGGAACACTGAATTTTGTTGACTTATATTGATTGAAATGGTTTCCGTGTAGTTAAAAAATCTCTTCTTGGGAGAAATCTGCGACCGATATCACATCGTCGTCTTTGAGAATAGGAACATTGAATTTTGTTGACTTATATTGATTGAAATGGTTTTTATTAAAATCTCTTCTTGTGAGAAATCTGCGACAGAATCTGCATCCGTCGGATCGTTGCATCTGCCCCTCCAGCAGACGTGGCGGCATCTCGCCCTTGAGTTGCTAGACTCGTCTGAATCGCGCTCTTGCGTCAGAGTCGTCGTCTTTCCATGCCGTGCCAATGGAACATTTGTTTGGACCCTTTGGGTCGGACTCTGCTTACAGATGTATATGTTTTGAACATATGAGGACTTTGAAAAAATTATAAAAAATACCAACTCTGCCGGACACGGTCAGAGTTGCTGCAGTGAATTTGGAAGAATTGTATGGACGATACAATATCCTCAAATGAAAATAACTTGTAAAAAAAAAATGCATAAAAAATACCAACTCTTGCCTGACACGACAAGAAGTTGGTATGGAAATTTTGATATAAAATAAACCTAGCACTAAGTTAAAACTTAGCCTAGGTTGAAAAATATTATAAAAATATAATTGAATCTCCAGAACTTGATTCTGAATCAGAAGTGGAAGCATCTCGTGGCGGTGCATGAATTTGTACAACCGTTTGCTCCGGCGGTGGAGGTTCTGTGGAATCGTCTGAGAACGGGGAATCATTTCCATCGAGTGATGTTCCGCCTGGACTAGCATTTTCTTCCTCGGAAGATTCGATTTCCAAGTTGTGCTCCTCTGGCGGGGCTGGTCTCAAATCATTGACATGTACTCTTGTCGTTACATTTCCCTTTTGCACGAGATACACTTCGTCTGAAAACTTCTTCAGAATTCTGGTTGGGCCTGACCAAGACGGCGTGAAGGTGTGTACCTTCCTTTTTCTCTTACTCATGACTCTGTCTCCTACTTTGAAAACGATCGGAGTGACGGCCTCTTTCGGCGCATATTTTTGTTTGTAATTTTGTTGAGCCTGAGGGGCTTCCTTGACTCGCTCGTATCGTGGAAGCGTTTGTTGCTTGGCTCTTTCTTGCCTCCAGGCATACAAATCCCATTCGCCTCTTTCGGCTGGATCATATCCTAACACGATCATGCTAGGTGTTTGATTTGTAGCGGCGTTCCTACGATTTCTTAAGATGTATGTCATCTGATGCACGTAGCGATCCCAAGTGTCGTTTGGCTTTTTGAATAAAAGAGTCTTTAAAATTTTCTTGCATTCCTGAACCCGTCGTTCCACGGGGTTGGATTGTTGGTGATATGCCGGAATTAAGTATCGTTCGATACCATTCCTTTCGCAAAATGTGATGTACCATTCGGAATTGAAATGACCACCGTTGTCTGAAATTATGACTCGAGGGACTCCGAATCTTGCTACTATTTCTTCGTCGATAAATTTGGCTATCGTTCTGCCGTCGACCTGAATGTATGCCTTTGCCTCTATCCATTTACTGAAAACGTCTTCGACGATAATCATGTATCTGTTTTCGGCGTCTTTAGTCCTCTGCAGCGGGCCAATTACGTCGACGCTCAAGGTTTCAAATGCATTTTGTGGTGCATGACTTCTAAATGGAGCATTGGGTTGGGCTTGTCTTGTCTTTACAGATTGGCATATCAGACAGTCGTTTATGTATCTGCCTACGATCCTGGCCATATTATTGAAATAGTAGCGTTTTGCTATTTTCCTGAGAGTCTCGTCTCTTCCTGGATGACATGCTTCATCTCGGTCATGATAATGATAAATCAATTCCTTTATTTTCCTCTTTGGAACTATCAATTTAAAATTTCGATCGCAATCTTTAAAAAGTACATCGTCTTGGACGTGAAAATTTTTCATAAAAATAAGATCCGCATCGGAACGTTGTTCCTGTTGAAATAGATCATTCCAACGGCGGATCTTGTCTTGAATATCTCTCGAACTCAATTGAGCCTGTACGATATCTTCGTATATTTCTGAATGCGTTAAAACAGAAATACGTTCTGGACACTTGTAATTTGGTAGGAACATTCTTTCCTCTTCATCGTCTGTCTCGACATACTGATTTTGTGGGTTACGACTGAGAAAATCTGCTAATAAATTCTCCTTTCCTGGACAGTGTTCAATTTTGAATGCATATTCTTGCAATAGTAATGACCATCGTGTAAATTTTGTTTTGTCGTCCTTATGTTTGTTTAACCAAAGTAACGCCCTGTTGTCCGTCTTCACCAAGAACGGTTTGTCTGCTAAGTACATCTTGTACTTCTTAATATAGTTCACCACCACCAAGCATTCCAGCTCGTTTATGTGGTAACGTCTCTCTGCTGGAGATAACGTGTTGCTTGCATACGAAATTATATATTTTTCGCCGTTGTCGCCTAATTGATATAATACGGCCGAAAGGCCTTGGAGGGATGCATCTGTTTGCAAAATGAATTGACGTGAAAAATCCGGCCGATGGAGTTCCAGCGGTCCGGATAGTAATTCTTTTAATTTTCTAAATGCTTCATCGCATACATGGTTCCAGTGAAAACGATTTTCCTTCGAAAGAAGTTTCGTTAGTGGCTTCGTGATCATCGCCACATTTGGTAGATATTCTCGTACCCAGTTGCAAAGTCCTAGGAAACTTTGTAGCTGCTTTTTGGTGACTGGAACGGGATAATTTTGAATTTGTAAGACATGTTTTTCTAATGGTTGGGAAGTATCAGTTCTAATGGTGTGGCCTAAATATTGAATTTCATTCGTCGCTATTACACACTTTTCCGGTGACACTTTTAGATTGTGCAGACGTAGTCTTTCAAAGGCTAATCTCAAGTGGGACATATGCTCCTTCACGTTTACGCTGTAAACGATTATATCATCTAAATACACTTTACAGAAATGGTGCAGGTAACCCGTTAAAACGTCCTTTGCCATGAATTTCTGAAAGGTACGGGGAGCTGTCTTGAGGCCGAAAGGCATGACATTGAATCTGTAAGCTGCCCCATCAGGAGTGGTAAAAGTCGAGAAATCTTTTGATGCTTCATCGAGCGGTATTTGCCAATATCCACTTTTTAAATCCAACACAGAAAAAATCTTCGAATTGCCTAAATCTTTAATACTTTCGTGTATTTTGGGTAAGACGGAAGCTTCGTCTTCAGTCATCTCGTTCAAATGGCGATAATCGATGCAAAAACGTGGTTTCTTGTCTGAGCGTTTTATGATCACGGGTGGTGAACTATATTGGGCAGTGCTAGGTTCGATGACGCCAGCTTTCAACGTCTCTTCGATTTGATCGTACATAATTTTCTTAGTACTCGGAGACATCGGATATGGTCTGATATTAAATGGTTTCGTGTCTTTTACTGTAATTTTGTGTTTCACAGTCACTGTGGTTGCTTGAGTCGGTTCCGCAGTGAACAGATCGACAAATTCTTCGAACAGCGGCCGTAGAAATTTGTCTTTAATAACAAGCTCTTCAGGAAGCTTTGCCTGCTGTCTCTCCCTCTGAGAAGCTTGATTCCAGAAGACGGTAATACGCTCTTCCGTGCCGGCATATAGGCATTTTCGGCCATAATCAAATGCGACATTGTTCATATATAAGAATGGTGATCCTAATATTATCGTTTCGTTCAAATTTTCGATTACTTGAAAATCAATTTCAAAAGAGGTGCCTGAAATTATTACTTTTAATTTTGTCGTGCCAAGAGAGTCCACCATTCGATCTCCGCACGCCATAGCAAATGATCGACGTGTCGTGAGATTTTTAAAATTATCCAACATCCTCGGATGGATAACGTTTCGCGTCGAGCCTGAATCGATCAGTGCGTCGACCGCATGTTCATTAATTTGAACTTTTATACGAGGCAAAGGGAACGCTTCGCTCATATAATTTATTGATTCTCTTGTCTTGTGCAGAGGAGCGTCGTAGTGGTCATGAGTATCGGAAAAAATTACTGGACATTGCTGCCGCCTTGGTTCGGCCGTTGTGCCGGGGATCTTGCAGATGGACCCTGGCCTGGGTCTCTGGCCCCTCGAAAGTTTCCCGGTCTCCTATTGAGATGAGGGTTATTCGGGCATTGGCTATGGAAGTGCCACTGCACTGTGTCTGTACAGTATCGGCACGGGGTTGCCGGTCGGTCGGGTACTCGGAATTTCCCCGATCCGCCATTAAAATTGGTTTGCCTGCGGTCAGGATTCACTGATCCGCTTGAAGAATTAGGCATAAAAAAAGGACGACCAGGCGCTCTGCCTGGACCGTCCTGTCGAGAGACATCCTCTCGGAAATGCACCCTCGGTGCTGTCGGAGTTGGGCTTCCATTGCTCCTGTTACTAGAATTTTGTTGACTGATGTGCCCCGGCTCTTGATAGTAAGACGCGCGGGACAAGCGTTGATCGATTAACTGGATTAGCGACGTCTGTTCGTCAGCTGAATCCCGCTCGACATTAGTAGCCGCTGCTATTAACATCTCTGTGGATGAAATTAGGTTGCTTCTCAAGCGTGACCTAATTTCTGGACGCAGTTGGTCCATGATGACCCGAGCTCTGATGGCTTCGGATTTGAAGGGATCAATACGATCGAAAAGACAGGTTTTCCTTGTGATAAACACTGCCGTGTCGTCTAAAGACGTTTGCTTGACGGCATACAGTTGAGCAATAGCTCGTGACTGTATGTCGGGAGAATTAAATCTCGTAAGGAATCTTTCCTTGAATAAGGTATACGAAGTAGTCAACGTCCTAAATTGTTCGGACCATCGTTGAGCTTCGCCCTTGAGTTGGCCGGTTACGTTATGGAGGCGATCATAGTCGTGGCTTATGCGAGCTCTGTCGAAATATTCCTCCATAATTTTCAGAAAAGCTTCTGGATCTTCATGATCAAGCCCATGGAACGTCACGTTCGGACATCTTTGTCTCTCATGGGGCGTACAGGTCGACACGTTCTGTATCGCCTGCACGAAGCCCTCTGCCATTTTCAGAAACATACTTTCCATCGAATTAGCAGTTTGTGGCTGTGAAGCAGATAAATTTACATTATTTCCCTCTGGAAACAGTCGCTGTGGTTCTATCCCTCTAGAACCGTCGTCGACGAGCGGTGCGGTGACTCGCTCGTAAAATTCTCTTGGGGTCGACCCCTCGGAGTCTTCCGCCATGAATGAGAAAGGATTTGTTGGGTTTGGGGACGGCATGGTCCCTGCTCGGGCGCCATGTGAACGATCCATGCTTTGATGGAAGTCTGAAGGACGTATTTTCTGCTTGAAAAACTTAGAAAAATTAAAAAAAAAATAGGAAAAAGAAAAAATTAATTTTCTTTTTCCTCAACCTTTTCTTAATTCTAAATAAAAATATTACGTTCACAAAATTTTTAGGGTTCAAAGTGACTGTTTCAGACGGAGATTAATGGATAAATCATACTTACTGTCGTTTATGCTTAACTGCGGCTCTGATGGTATCAATTGGAAGACGTCGTAACACTATAAATCTAACACTGTCTGTTTCACACTCTCTTAAAATTAAATCTGAAAGGGAATTTTGTTAGAAAACACAAGTAAAAGACAATATAAAGTTCAAAAAATGTATACTAAATCTTTTAAAAAATTTATGTTTTTACAACAACTTCTTCAGAGAAAATGTTAACAAACAATGGTCTGACCCGTGTACAACACATGGTGAGGAACAGGACGATTCATACGGTACCAACTACCATCCAATATGCAGTTTGAAAAGCTAACGATGCACAAAAAGATTCAAGAAAAGTTTCATGTAACTGAAATTTTGGTGGGCTTATGCTTGCCTGTCTTATAAACGTATTTTATTAATTCACATTAATTTTGGTCGCTCCTCGGAGCTTAAAATTGCTTGAAGCGTCTCTACTTCGTTTGTATTATGCAATAACAAATTTTACGTTCAGGCAAGGCAGATCCCATGCACGTGTGAGTACATGGTATAGATACTTTTTTGACTCCGAATCACTGAGGAACCGGTTTAAGGCAAACCCCGTCAAAACGCATCATTTCCCCGTCAAATCCGACTGCTAGGAAATGATGGGGGTCCCATGTCGCTAAGGGCTATTTTCGCTATAACTTCCGATATACTTTGAATAGTCGTTGGATTAACTTGTCCTCATATTCAATACCTCGTAAGAGTTGCAGTGCTTGACAACGTGGATTCGTAAAAGGGTTTTTAATCTTGGAAATTTGGAAGTTCAAGTCCAATTTTAGTATACTTTCTAAAATTGGGTGGTCGGGGCGACATTACGTCCCTGTGCAGCGACATTTACTACACTTACCAAATTAACGCTCCTCGAAGAGTTAGCGAAAATTTGGCATAAAAAACGCTCCGAAGAGCAAAAATATATTTCCAAGAATTAAAAACCTCCTCCACGGCGTTTTTACGTGAAGCACGCTTTTCTTACGAAGTATTTCCTAAGTCGGATTTTGTTACAACGTCGAAAAGTATATCGGGGTTGTAGCGTTCTTTAACAGTAACACCGTGCCATATGCCATTTTATAAAAAAGAAATATATTTTCAAAGAATTTCAGTATGACTAAAATTTTATTACGATGAAATTTAGCCATCAAGATATTTAAAATTAATTTGCCAAACAATAATTCGATTGTTTAATTAGGAGCCATACCGCTTAAGTCTGGGAAAGTATGGCGATAATATGCTGGTAGTGAGAGAGAGATAGTTGCAAAAGAGATAGCCGCAAATGCGACAGAAAAGCTTTAAAAGTAATCCATTATATTCATTATAGAATTGTAGAATGAATACAGTAGAATTTGATCATGGGATAAAAGAATAGAATTGGAATCAGACCAGATTTAGATGAAAAAATTAAGAAATCAAATGAGTTGAAATATATAAAATCATATTTTTTGTTTTAAATATGTTGGAATCACATGCAAATTAAATTAAGTTCCTTATTGTTTGACATAAAACTGATGCATCTGCAAAGTCATCGTTGCTGCTTTCATCATTGTCATCATTCATTGTCCTCTGATGTATTGTCGTTTTCTAGCATTTGACTATCTGTAATATTAATTATTAAATTCAGTAATGGGGTAGTGGAGCGCAAGTTATAGCCTCTCCTACTCAATTGTTAACCTCACCTTCGCGATGAGTTCAATTTGAACTTGGTGCACCCTGTTTTCACTAACGAGGCTCTAACGACCGAGTAAGGGCGGAATAACCCTTACCTTTTGCCGTGAGCACATCCACCTTCTCACGAAGAGTGCGGTAAAAATAACCCACCGCACACAAAGGTTGCTTTTGGAATCGTTTGGTTACCCCATCGTCGCAGTCTCCTTCTGTGCCATGGGACCACACCACTCGCTTTCCGCAACCGAGCTGGTCAGTTGCATACCTGCTCCAGCTAAAACTTCAAATGCAGCTTCGTTTTCAGTCGATTAACGCTTTAAAAAAATGATGGAGCGTTCAAGTGGGACAAAATCATCTGGAGGTAAAATACCCTCCCGATCGGATCTCCGGGGGAGGGTGCCCACAGGGACACCTCATCGAATGTCGAAAAAACACCGACAAGTTAAATCCAACAAAACTAATTCTTTCATCTACGTCGCTTGGAATGTTCGTACTTTGAACGACAGCACTCGCACCGATCGGCCTGAAAGAAGAACTGCTCTAATAGATAGAGAACTTCACCGACTCAATGTTGACGTTGCAGCTCTCAGCGAAACTCGATTTTTGGAGGAAGGCTCTCTCACAGAAAAGTACTACACCTTCTATTGGAAAGGTCTTCCCACCAATTCAAGAAGACAACATGGAGTAGGATTTGCCGTTCGGAATCAACTTGTATCCAACTTAACACAAGTACCACAAGGCCTATCCGAGCGTCTAATGCTGCTACGCTATGAGCTATCAGATGGCAACGCGGTAAATCTAATAAGCGCCTACGCTCCCACTCTGGATGCAAGTCGCGAAACGAAGGAAAGCTTCTATCAACAGCTGGAAGAAACCCTCTGTAGAATACCTAAAACGGAACGATTCGTTATTCTTGGCGATTTTAACGCTAGAGTAGGGAGAGATGCAGACACCTGGCCAGGCATCATAGGCAAGAACGGTTTGGGCAACATGAACGCTAACGGTCAACTACGCCTAACTAAATGCGCCGAACATGATCTAGTTATAACAAACACCATTTTCCGACAAAAGGATAAATTTAAAGGCACCTGGCGTCACCCCAGATCAGGTCACTGGCATCTACTGGACTATGTTATCGTACGTAGGAAGCATCTCAAGGACGTCCAAATTACAAAGGCGCGCATTGATAGCGAATGTTGGACCGATCATCGTCCTGTTGTCTCTAAAATGAAAATTATTATGAGACCCAAACACCGAAGAACTCAAGTAAAACGTAGACCCCGTCTCTGTATTAGTAAATTGCGTGACCAACAAACCGTCGAACAGCTAAAGCAAAAAGTTCAAGAGAATTTGAGTGCACTAGAAGAAACCAATTCTGTAGATATCGCTGCTACCTGGACACAAATTAAAGACAGTTTAAAAAGTGCGAGTGAGGAAATTCTTGGCACTGCAGCAAGTAAAAAACAGGAGGACTGGTTCAATGATAATGAAGCTTTTATACAAGAACTTCTTGACCGCAAACATATTGCCTTCCAAAACGCTATCAACCACCCCAACGACTCATCAAAAGCAGAAGTTTTTACCTAATCTAAGTATGAAACGCAACGCGAAATCAGAAGAATAAAGAACGAGTGGTGGGCAAGCAAGGCCAGAGAAATTCAAAGGTACGCCGATTCACACGACTACAGGAATTTCTTTCAATTAGTAAAAGCAGTGTACGGCCCCAGTCGGAAAAATATGTGCCCTATTAAAGATTTAAATGGAAATCTCCTCAAAGAAGACCAGGAAATAAGAGCCCGATGGAAAGAACACTACTCTAACATTCTTAACCAGCAAAGTCAAGCCGATCACGATATTATAAATCTTATCTCTCAATATGACACCTTCGAAGACTTAGATAAACCATTAACGACGGAAGAGATCTTAACCGCCATTGGGCAGCTAAAAAATAACAAATCTCCCGGCGCCGACTCACTCCCAGCTGAGATCTTTAAAGCTGTGTCGTCAGAGCTCATACCCTACCTCAAAAAACTGTTTGATGTCGTGTGCGAAAGTGGTCAAGCTCCGCAGGAGTTTCGTGATACACTTTTAATCAACCTCTTCAAAAACAAAGGGAGCGCTGCGGACTGTGGAAATTACAGGGGTATAGCTCTCCTGGCTGTTGGAGGGAAGATACTCACTAAAGCGATGGCAAATAGGCTAACACCTGTTATGGAAAAGTTACTTCCTGAAACACAGAGTGGCTTTAGACCAAACCGAGGCACATCGGCTTTAATCTTCACACTTAAACAGCTTCAAGAAAAAGCACTCGAACATCAAGGAGAAATTCACATGGCCTTCATTGATTTAACCAAGGCGTTTGACTCGGTGGACAGGGAAGTGCTCTGGAAAATTATGTTCCGCTTAGGTATCCCTAGAAAATTTGTGGAAGTATGTCGCAGTCTACATACAAACAACAACGCCCAGGTTATGTATAATAATGAGGCAACCGAACCTTTCCAAACCCTCACTGGAGTTAGGCAGGGATGTGTCCTGGCGCCCCTACTTTTTAATTTGTTTACCACTGCTCTAACAATTATTGTTGACAACAAACTGACAGTCAGAGGAATAGGTCTCAGATACCGTTTTGATGGCGGTCTCTTTAACATAGGGCGCTTTAGAGCTTTCACAAAGACACGCACACGATTCATTTGTGATCTCCAGTATGCGGATGACTGTGCACTTTTAGCCTCTACGCCGGAAGAGCTTCAAGAACTTTTAGATGTGTATGCCCAGAGCTATGATTCCCTGGGACTTAAAATCAACATCGGAAAGACTAAGATTATGTCAACTCCTCATCAAGTGAACCAAATAGACATTACACTTGACGGAAATTCTCTTGAAGTGGTGGATCAGTTCAATTACTTAGGCAACGTTGTTAATGACAAAGCAAACATGGACAGCGAGATTCGCAATAGAATTAACGCTGCATCTAGAGCACTCTGGACTTAGAGAGAGAGTATTTGACAACCACGACCTTGCTTGGTCAACGAAAATGGTTGTCTACAGAGCAGTTGTCATTCCAACACTGCTATATGGATGTGAAAGCTGGATCACTTACCGTCGTCACACCTCAGAAGTATGATGAAAATCCGTTGGTTCCATCACATATCAAACGTGGAAGTACTCAGGAGAGCAAACAGCCTTCCAATTGAGGTGCTTATTTCAAGAGCACGCCTAAGATGGGCAGGTCACGTTCATCGTATGCATGATAACCGCCTTCCTAAGTGTACACTTTATGGTGAATTGCTAAGCGGTAGAAGAAGGCGTGGCGGTCAACGAAAGAGGTTCAAAGACGCTCTCCATGAAAATCTAAAATCCTGCGGTATTGCAGACGAGCAATGGGTGCAACTTGCAGCGGGCAGAACCGAATGGCGAGGGGTTGTGGCCAGCTATCAAGGAAATGTTGCTGCAAGAAGGCCTAATCCAAGACCTAACCAGGTCTATGTTTGTCCTGACTGCGGTCGACATGTGCTCTCCCGAATTGGCCTCTATAGCCATAGTCGTGTGCACCGTAGATGAATGGAAATTACAATACTACACCTTTTACTTATTTTTTATTGTACACAATCTATCGACTGTAACATTTTTATACTCGGACTCGAGTAACGGCTAATAATAATAATAATATTAAATTCAAGTAACTTGTTGCATTTGTTATTTTTTAAATCAGTATTTACTTACCTTCAACAATAATATCAGCAACTAATAATGGTAATTGATCTCCAACAAACCAGACGAAATCATATTTTTCATCGTTGATGGCTCAACCAACTAGTGGTGATAAAGATTTAAGATGACATTTTTAGAACTTGCAGCAACTGTCACTGCCTATCTCTGGCGCTACCAACACATAATCGACTACTCTTCTTTTTTTATTATAAAGTAGCATCTGGCATGCTGTTACCAATGACGAAAATGTCTGGCAATAATAAATGTGTGTTCTTAAGGCCAACAAAAACCAATGAAAAAAGAAAAATTGTACCTATTATTTTAAAAATTAAAATTTTTACCTGCATAAATGTTGGGCGCACAGTTAAACGCAACCACTCCCATCAGCCAGACCGCCCTCATGCCTACCCAGCTAGCTCAAGAGAGGGGATATAAAGAAAACTAGCCTTCTTAAAATAATTGTTTTGGCGAAGTTGCTAGCTCTCGTACTATTACTAGCGACTAAAATATCTAGATATACAAAAACTATTGGCAAACCTAAAAGGACTTCATTCATGAAGCGTTGGAAGGTTTGACCAGCATTCCGCAGACCAAGAGGCATTTGTAGAAATTCGAATAAGCTGAAAGGCTCAGTAATTGCCGTTTTATAAATGTCGGATGCATCGAAAAAAATAGTACAACCGTTTAATTGAACGTTAAAATCGTGGATATGAGGCAACGGGTATCGATTAGGTACTGTGATTGTATTGAGTTGTCTATAATCACCACAGGGGCGCCAATCGTTAGGCTCTTTTTTGCTACTAAATGCAAAGGAGAAGAAACCGAAGATGGGGAGGGTCTGCAAATCCTTAACTCAACCATTTGTTTGAACTTAGATCTGGCAAGATTGAATTTGACAGTATCTAACCTGCGTGGGTGGCAAAAGGGACTTTCTATTACTATATGATGAGTAACGGAGTGATTAACAGGTGTATAATAATTAGGTGTACTAACCAAATTCCAGTAATAACATGGTGTATTTATTTTCCATCGAAAATGATTTAGGGGAAGATAGGGAACTAAGCATGGCAGAACAATTCACTGAGAGTGACGTCTTGTCATCAAGTAAACGTTTATGTTTTAAGTCAACCAACAATCCATGTGCTAAAAAATCAGCACCAATGATAGGTAGTGATATGTCAGCTATATTAAAAAAAGAAACTTCACGTCTTAACCCTAAATTAACATTTAACAATTTCTTGCCGTAAGTATTTATAATAGAACCATTAGTCGCAGTAAGAGCTAAATCAACATTTTCCTTAAAATCGGTAATAGGGTCTCTAGGGACAACTGACAAATCAGCGCCAGTCTCAGTTAAAAAACGAAATTTGTTATATTGATCGTAAACAAAGAGGCGAAATTTACTGTTAGGTAGACTAGTGTCTGATGGTAAAATACTAGTATGCATTGGTTTTTTTTTTTGAATTAGAAGAAGTGGAACCTGTGAAATTAGGAGTACACAAAAGAGTTGTATTATAAATGCACCAAGAATCACCACATTTCAAGGCTCCGTCTTTGTACAGCTGATGATAGTAACAGACAGAATTCTTTGTCGGGTCAAAATGCTTGCGGCTGGCAGCGCGTGAACGAGATTGACGTTGACAATTGGTACAGCGCCAGCGGTAGGAAAATAAATTGGATGGGTCGGAGGAGTATTGGAACGTAGCACAAGACATTTAGAGATTCGAGAGATCATTGCTTGTAAAATTTGATTCAAAGTCGATTGAAAATTTACGGAAAGAGTGTTGAAATTTGTCAATAACTCTGGGATCAACGACACGAGAGGGTTTTGACAAGATTCCCAAATTTTATCTGCCAAATCGATAATATAGTTTTGGGCAGGCGTCTTTCCCATAATTAATTTAATAATATTTTACCCATCATTTTAAAATAAAATAATCTTCGTTGTGAAATACTTATTCAAGCAGTAAATATTTGTGTTAAAATTTTTGAAACTTGAAAATTATTTTTTTAATAATCAACATTTTTGTCCAAGCAACCATCCCAAAATCGCAGTCACAAAAGATGGTTATGGGTTGGTATTAAAGTGCTCTACCTAATATACTACAATCGCCTTCCAAACAGCTTGTACTTGTTCTTTGTAGGATTGTCTGATCTCACCTTCCAGGGGCTTGTATATCAATGTATGCGCAGAAATTATGCAGTCTTCGGCGATTGTGTAGTGGATATACCATCCTTCACAGGGGATGTAAAGCCCCCTTGTTTGTTAAATGTTAGGCAAATAGAAGATCCCTACTCTTCGAAAGAGAAGAGGTTCGGCAACATTCCTGGTAGGGGATACCTCGTGTACAGGCGTCGTTAGACCTCGGTAGCGGATATAGGCCGACCGACGTTAAATAAATGTTAAAAAACTGTCCAATCTCGGCACAACAATAAGTTCCTTATTTTCATATGAAATAAATAGACAGCCGTTCTTCTTTCTATTTTAGGTCATCCAAAGCAGACAATAGTTTGCCATCCCAGTGCACAGCCACTACGGGTGATTCGAATACTTTGAATAGAAGACTTATCGGAAATTCGCAAATGTTACATCCAAGTGCCTCAATAGTAGCTTCAAGAATAAATACAGAGTATCTCATACTTAACTTACACTTGTCTAATGCAGCTACTAACTTTGGAGTTATGAAATCTTTCCTCATTACTGTTTAACTTATTCCAGGTTCTGTGTCTCTATCGCTGTTGGCAAATCCCCTTGTGAATTCATATTTTCACTAGAATTAGAAAAGGAATTTTCTTGAAATGGTTCGTATGATGTCGAAGAACTTGACGCGGAAACATATTTGATTCTTCGCTTTTCTTCAATAGCTCGAAATCGCGCCCTTTCCTCTTTAGCAGTTCGCTTTTTATCCACTCCACCTGTGACCAGGTCGACTTGGCGCTGTAAGAAGTTCTCATCTTCCTCTATTTTTATTAATTGAAGTGCATCGGTGTAGCGTATTCGCTTACGTAGGCCACGTCACCCATCTTTGTGTTATGTTATTATTATAAAATATATAAGTAAGCGTCATGGTAATAAATATAAGATTTTAATTTTTTTTAAATGTTAATACCTGAACAAATATTCGAAAAGAAACATTTTGTATTCTAATTTTATGGATATCATACCATATTGGTGACCCCGAGAACGCAGAACTTTAGCTGAGTTTCCAGAGCCCCAGTCTGACGTTGCGTTTTTCACCCCTTGCCCAGGACCTCCTACCCATACTCCTGCCACCCCTTGACCAGAATTACCTGCTCTTACTCCTAGATCATCGACCCATCCCGTTTTAGGATCTTTCATAATTTGTTAATTTTTTAAAATTTTATCTTTAATTTATACCTTGTATGTTGTCATCTAATTAGGGTAATACATTTTCTCGGGACTACTTTCTAGGGAAAATTCATGATGTCCATCCATTATATTTTGTTGCGAATTATCGACGTGAATCAGTTTTAAATCCTATTAAAATAGGCAACCAATCATTCGTCAGCTGTATATGATAAATAGCATATAGAATAGGGAAATTTTATTTTCAATAAGTATCTAGATTCGTTGTGTCGAGCTCTAAATTTTAAGTGATAATGAGTCCGTAACAAATTTTTTGGATAGCCCATCTCACCAACAGCTTGTTTCAAAAGTGCACCCTCTAAAACATCTTTTCAATATTGTATTTTCCCGTAACCTACAATTTTTTTGCTATATCATATGGAGAGAGGAAATCCATGTAATGCGGTGAAAAAGTTGCCATTTAAAATATTGGGTTGATGTAATCGAAAACATACTGGGAAATAACTTTGGTGTAATCCTCAGCCTAATAGACACTCCGTGACAGTTACTCTCATGTCTCTGACGTGCCGAGCAGCGAAAGATGCGCAAGAATAATGCTGGTTACAAAACACGTGAAAAAGTTGTGAATAACAAAAGAGATAATTTAGTGATAAAAAATTGATATTCTAATCACAAAAAGTCTTCTTCACATTTACAGCTTAAGCTAAAAACAGAAAACTTTTTATTCAGAAACAAAAGATAAGTAGGTACACATAAAAAAGAATTAATATTTGGCTAAAATTATGAACAAATGTATTTATCAGCACATCTCTTAAATGGATTTAATTGTGTTTTGTACTTATATGAAAATGACCTTCAATAGATGAAAGTGAGCTATTTTTAGATGAATTGATGTAATAATTATAAGTAATATTTAATATGTGCAAATGTAGATAAAAAAGATCACATATCGTCGACACCGAATCGCTTGTTTTTTGTATTAATGCTTTGCTAGTAAGTAAAATAATTTTGATTTAATGAAGGAAAATAAAATTTACAAAAAGAGCCTCTGAAGGGGAATTTGCTTTGAATTTTAGTATACAAGGCGTTTCATTGAGGACGGACCAGCTGGCGCAAGCCGCTAAACGACTTGAATGCGCATCGCTTTGACACTGACATTAGTGTTATTTAGGTTTTCATATAGTCTTGCTAAATTCTGTTTTACCCACAAAGTTCGTCATTCTGGCTTAACTGTTAGAACTAGTGCCATGATTTTTTATAATTTAGCCTAATAATGCTACATACTAAAAAAAACTTTCTTTTTATTGAAACGGACCCTATTTAAATAAAATATATTTTTTAAATTTTATAAAAAAAAATTTAATTCTTAACTTTAAAACTCTCTAGCAAAAAAAATCCAGTACCCATCTTAAAAATTTCATTCGGCTAACTTTATTATTGGCATAAGAAATGCCATTTCATCTTAATCTGTTGACTGACTGCCTTCTTATAAACATTGAGTAACAAAGAATGGTGCCACTGGAGGCAATACTGTGAATAATGAATTTCAAAATCAGCAACTACAACACCCATAACAGCAACGGCAAGAGCTACTGGCTGTTGTGACGGGTCTGCTTTGGGAGGCAACAAGAAAATCCAGTTAGACGGTTGTCACATTATATTTTATCATCTTTCAATTGATAGAACCTATGAAATTTTTCAGTGTAGTGGATTTAAAAGATGGAACGTACATTCAATGCAAACATAGTAATCAAGTTGATTGAGAAAAACGTATGATAAATTAAGTGGTCAAAAAGTAGCTTGGGTCGCGATCAGAGATTTAGAAGCCAAGGAATTGGAGAAAGAAATATACATTTTTGAGTTTTCAAATATAGATCAGAGCCAAACAAAGGGAGCAATTATACCGAAAAGTGAAAGTTTCATCTGCCGATATTTTCTAATGTCACAGGACTGGCCGATGACAGTAGTAAAGAAATATCAGATAATAGTAGCCCGCAGTATGTTCTTCTGCAGCTTGTGTTGTTAGCTTTACTGTTTCTAGTATAAGTAATACACAGATTTCTTTGATTAATTTAACCTTAACGGCTGCGGAAGAAAAGACTTAAAATTGACAATCTGGTACTCAAAGTAAATAACAATTGCCGTTAATTTAATATCGAAAATAAACTAGCAAATAGTATCTCTAATTGCATAAATTAAACAGCAAATTCTTTTAAAGGAAGCCTCAAGATTAAATTCCGGAGAGGAGCGCGGTAAAAATGCTGTTATTGAAGTTACAAAATGAGAAAGT
This sequence comes from Leptura quadrifasciata, assembly GCA_963675555.1. NCBI lineage: Eukaryota > Metazoa > Arthropoda > Insecta > Coleoptera > Cerambycidae > Leptura > Leptura quadrifasciata. The sequence goes on from OY776673.1 coordinate 154,787,135, forward strand.
GGAGAGAACTAATACTTCAGGTTAATAACGACTTAGTTCTGATAATAGTTTTAGTCCTCATTAAGGAGAAATGACCCCCACGATGATATGTTCGAACAGGATCGAGTTTTCCCATAATGCCGGCTTCCCCAACAAACTCTCAGCACTTCCTAATCAATCTCAGTCCTGAAAGTGTCATTTCCATACTTACCCCAAACTATCAGAAAAGAATAAGGTTTGTAATAACGAACAACCACCAGAAGATAAAGATCTGACGAGTGTGTAGCCGTACAAAACATTTTATTTGTTATCTTATTGAAGGAAAGGTCTGAATGTTTTATCATATACAAATCAGAAAAAACCAATGAAAGTATTACAGAAAACATATTTAACATTTGCCATGTGGCTCCACAAGAGATTATACTAGTATATTAAACTTCTATTCAGTTTTTGAGGTACCATTTCCAAGTATTTCAATGGCATAATTACACTTGGGTATAATCACATTTGCTCCCATAAAGAAGTATCCGAAACACTGATTAAATATATGAGAAAAATGATGTTTTGTTGGCAATTGTTAGGAAATTCAGAAGAACTTCAAAATATTCATTAGGAAAGCTCGAAATCAAATTGGTTATAACTTAATATCAAGTAATCGAATACATTTGTCACTTCGTAATATTCTTGATGGTTTGAATTAGTAGATCAACCTGTTAATATTTCTGTGTAAATCCCCAGATTACGACGTGTATTGGCAGCTAGATTACTACTATAAAAATCCGTTTCAGTGGCATATACCATTGTTGTTAGAGACTTGACGCCGGTTGCAGTGTTAGCTGTGGCGCAACTTACCCTACCTAAAGGTCACCCTAGTGAAATTGTGAGCGAGACTGAAGAAGAACGGAAGCAGGTCTGGATATGTCATTATGATTCACAATCCATCTCACATTTACAGGATGTTCCTTATGATCACCATTCATAATAGATGCGAATAAGGAAGCTTAGTCTTTAGGGTTAAAAAATAAAACTACAAAAGTTATTCATCACAAATTATCAGGAAGTATTTTCCAAATTTGAGATGTCTGCTGCAGACCCTATATAAATAATAAATAAACACCACAGAAATTAGACAACCCCCAATTCCAGAAGCCAGGGCTTGCGCGGAAGGGGATTACACATTGAAAAAACGCGGACATGCAACCATTTCCTCCGACAGTGCCGAAGCCAGGATTCGAACCCGGTGGTGCGATGTCCGTGTGATTAATCGCGATTGCCACCTCGCGCCTTAACCCACTCGGCTATCGACCAGATAAACCAGAAAGCTGTTATATAAGCGTAAATCAGAAATTATGTAAAGACAATATACAAGAATGTATAAAAACTGCAGTGAATACAAGTTCTCAGGATTTGCTGCTCCTATGACGAATGCAAAAAATTTAAGTTCGAAAACAAGGTCTGCTTCACTGCAGCCTATCGAGCTAAATATTATGTGATAACAAACATACTAATTCAAAACTTGGATACCATGATTTCACAAATTTTCCAGATAATATTCCAGTCACACCTTTAGAATTCTTATCAGGTTTGACTCTACCGGCATCTAAATTCGACTTGTGGTGGCCATATGTAGAGAGAAAATTTCTAGGAAACTAAATGAGGAGGAGGTGAACGTCAGAAGGACACTTATGAATCTATTTTGACTGAAAGTACCAATTACACCATTAGAATTTTTGTTAGGTTTGCCTCTAACGACAGCTAATTCGATTTGTGGTCACCCTATGTAGGGAGAAAACTTCTAGGAAACTAAATGAAAAGGAGGTGAAACGTCAAAAAAACATTTATCATTTAATTTTGACTGAAAACACCATTGCCTATTTTACTAATTATAGAAAAGTTTTTTGTAGATGGACGACAACGATATTTTTAGCTATGACCGAATCTAGAAAGAATATTTTCAGTATTTTTTTTTGTGACTAAATTACACTTGGCATTACTGTGACGACAGTAACTAATGGGAAAATCTAGGGATTGCCTTAATTGCTGCCAACTTTCTAGAATAATTTTCCAATCACTTCGTCGTTAAAATTAAATCAGCCTATGGTGAGTTCAATAGTAGGCACCGATGTGCTGTAGAAATGTACGTATATTATCTACAAAATAATCAGCGTTTCAGACAATTTGTTTGACTTTGCCAAACCGATTTTCTTTTAAAGAAAAAAGGAATAGTCAAATGCATTTTTTTGTTGACAATGCCTGACAAAATAATTTTTAATAATAGAACCTTTAATAATAGGCTGGGGCCGTTACCTTTTGAGATGAAAAAATTAATAGCAGGCAACGGCCGGCTGGAATATATAGTTGAGGTCATAAAAAATTTAAAAAAAAACTTTGGAACTTCAGATGAAGGGAAGAAGTCAAATGGGGTGCTATTTAAGGGATGAAAACCGTTTTTCGTGATTTGTGGCGAAACGTGACCTAGAGAAAAGTGTTTCATACAAAAGCTGTAGATAATAAAAAATCTAAACCTAAAATATTTTATTCTATATATCTTTCGACATAACCTCAAAGTTTGCGAGAAAATGACGAAAAACCGATTTTTCTGTTTTTATTTTTTTTCTCGCGTAAAAATTATTTAATTTAAATGAAACTTTGTGAAAGTACGTAATTGTTTGCACATAATAAGCATGAATTTTTTCAATTGTGGGAAAAAAATATGGATGTGGCTATTTATACATACTGTCCAGGCAATTCACGCCGCACATGCGCGATGACGTTCAAACATATTGATATAGTAAGAATTATAAGGTTAACCATCAGCAGTCTGTGGTGTAATACTTAGTGTTCCCGATTCTCACACGTGAGGTCGACGGTTCGAATCCGCTTGCTACAGTTTTTTTTTTACCACATTTTGTTAACTAAAATACGTAATACGAATATTTCTTTAGGTTAGTTCGTTGGGTTAAATATGTTAATATTTTTTGATGTAGTATAGTTGTTTATGATAGATAATGTCCCTTGCCCTCGACGGCTATACTGTATGTATAAATAGCCAATTGCGTATACATACTGTATGTATAAATAGCCAATTGCGTATACATACAGTATGTATAAATAGCCACATCCAAAAAATATTTTTCGAGATTTTACCATTTTTCCGAAAAAACACCCCTATCTTCGGCGAACAACTTTATTGATTTTTTTTTTGATTTTGATGTTCTACTAGTGCTCATTTTTTTCGTCGAGATGCCTACTTTCAAATGGTATGTCGATCTTAGTAATTTATTGTAATTTAGCAGCTTAAAATTAAGAAAAACCGAAAAATAATTTTTTCGAATCTCGAATTTGTCGATTTTTTCATTATTTTCAATTTTTTAGCATATTTATGTTAATAATTCATATTATTTTAATGAAAAAACTTACTTTGGTATAAAATAAATAAAGTTGAATGAATTTCATCATGGAAAGGTAGGGAAAACTTCATGAAAATTAACATTTACATGGAAATCAATAGTACTTTATTAATTTTCATAAGCTACAGTTAAGTTTCGAAAACTTTATATGCATATTAAATTATTCTAAATACATATGATAAAATACAACATACAATTTATTTATATTGGCTACGAATTCTTTACTTTATTTACAAATATTTACTTTATTAATATTGGTTGTGTATAGCTTATAAAAAGAAAAATCAATAAAATGATTGTTAAAATCTAATCAATTTGAGGCCTTTTTTGTTGTGGTTTGATTTCTTCATCGGTCAAACTCTCAAATTCTATATTATCTTCAAAATCATTTTCAGGCTCTTCAATTTCGATGTCATTATTCTTTGCTGGCTCTTCATCAATATCTTCAGAATCACTTAAAGCTACAAATACTTATCTGTCTCTATTTGAACAGTCCTCAGTGCATGTATTGCATAGGTTGGTACATTTTAAGCCGTGTTTTCGGCAGCCACACCTTTGATTATTGCATCCACTTTCACAAGTACAGCTTAACGCTTTTTAACAACTTTCCGGGAATCAAGTCGGAACTGTCAGAGATGTATTTCGGCACGAGTCTTCCTACATTTTCGTTCCAGCCCCAGTCCTTTGCTTTTTTGTTGTCCTGATCGTTGTCAAAATTACCCAACCAACTCTGCAATTGGTAATAGACTCTGTAGAAGTGTTGTGCAGCTGCTTCTTCAGTTGAAGGGAGTTTTTCCAATTTAAAAATGGATTTGTTTGTAGTTTGCTGATACAGCTCAAATCGTAATTGATGTAATGAGTTATAAATTTTCTTACTTTTGTAAATACTAGCTGTAAGTTGAGATCCATTTTTTGCTATGGTTATGTGGTCTGCATCTTTTTGATAATAAATACTGGCTAGGTTTAATAAAATTTTTATTGTCCAATAAAGATCTTACTATTGTTTTTTTCCCTTTTCCAGCAAAACTTGAAGTTGTATCACACCCAGAGAAAGCATGAAGAAACACTATTACACTTGTGTATGGTTCGTGTTTAAAACAATGGGATGTATAAAATGAATCTTTGACGTTGCTTGAGGCTGGTTTGTGAAAATAAATATCCAGCCCATTCGAATTTAATTGGTATAAAAGAACTAGCAAATCGATGTCTTGACCCACGATTATTACAGTTTTATCATCTTGTTTAGCTAATTGGATCGCAGTATTAACAATCAGTGCGTCGGCATATTCAGGAGCTCGCTTACACAAAAAGCCCTCGGATTGTAATTTATTTGATATTGTGATAATTAAATTGTTTTAATTATTTTGATTTGATAAAATTTTTCTTGTGAAAAGGGTATTCGTTTAATTTTAATCGAAAACTCAATCACCACGTGCGTTTACAAAGGACGCATCACAAACTGAAAAAATACTTTTACACAACTAGACGAATAGAGATTTACTACTACAACAGAACGAGCTCTGCTGCTCTTGTGCAGGCTCACTTTGTCCTATCCCTCTCTACCCCCAACCTTCAGTCGTTTTGGGCTGGCATTTCAAATACCTGTATGCTGAGAAATTTCAAATTTTGTAATTTTTTTTTTTTTTGAATACGTAACAGTATTTTTTTTGTTTGTATTCAATTCTAGCGTGGTTTCCAATAACTAAATTCATTCAACTTTAGTTATTCTATACAAAAGTAAGTTTTTTCATAAAAAAATTGAAAATAATGAAAAAAATCGACAAATTCGAGATTCGAAAAATTTTTTTTTTGTTTTTCTTAATTTTAAGCTGCCAAATGACAATAAATCACTAACATCGACATACCATTTGAAAATAGACATCTCGCCGAAAAAAATGAGCACTAGTAGAACATCAAAATCAAAAAAAAAAACCAATAAAGTTCGCCGAAGATAGGGGTGTTTTTCGGAAAAAATGGTAAAATCTCGAAAAATATTTATTTCCCATAATTGAAAAAATTCCTGCTTATTATATGCAAATAATTACGTACTTTCGCAAAGTTTCATTTAAATTAAATAATTTTCACGCGAGGAAAAAAATAAAAACAGAAACATCGGTTTTTCGTCATTTTCTCACAAACTTTGGGGTCATATCGAAAAATATATAAAATAAAAGTTTTAGATTTTTTTATTATCTACAACTTTTGTATGAAACACTTTTCTCTAGGAGGTCACGTTTCGCCACAAATCACGAAAAACTATTTTCCCTTAAATAGCACCCCATTTCACTACTTCCCTTCATCTCAAGTTCCAAAGTTTTTTTTTATTGTTTATGACCTCAACTATATATTACAGCCGGCCGTTGCCTGCTATTAATTTTTTTCTTTTCAGCATTAAAAATACGTAACGGCCCCAGTCTATAAAGATCAGTAAAGAAAACAGGCAGGAGCGGGAAAAATTGGTGGGACGCGTTTCTGCCCTGAAGTACTTCGACCTTTTTCTTGTACACCACGCACGTGACACTGTTTGCCGGTTGTGACCCCCATAGTTAAAATATTTTGCGGGGTTTCGTGTTTCGGCTCTGTACACGTGCGAGTTATGTATCCCTCTGCACACTTGAGGCACTTCGGGACTGCCCTAAGTTTGCCGTCGCATGGCCTCAGTGTTGACAATGGTGGCACTTATCAATTTCTTATTATTCATGTGCCTCTCCTAGGATACTTTGGTGTAGTCAAAGTACCGCACTTTTTCTGCAAATCCTTAGGTGTTATATTGTTGTTCGTGATTAGCAGAATGTGGGGTACCTGGTACCTTGCATGGCATACAATTCTCTGGTACAATCTTATGCTGTGTCGTTAGTTCCTCCTTTAAACCATCGAGCTCTAAATCGTGGTGGAGCCCTAAGGGCGAAGGCGTGACTCTTTTCATCCCTAGGGGTGTAGGTGTGATAGCCCACCCGACTTCCTTCCAGACACCTGTCGATAGTCTTCCAGTCTTCCTTGGTCTCTACTTGGAGGGCCGTGTATTCTGAATGTGTTTCCAGTAGTATTTGTTTTTGAGTGTATGCGTTTTCAAGTGGCCATGGATCACCGCAGAGTGTGGTCGCCTCTCCGCTGGCCCTTCCTTCACTGTAGCTTCCTCTTCCTCGTCGTCTTTCCTCTGCGGATGAGTGGTGTTCATATTCGCAAGTAGCGGGGCTGGCCCCTCGAAGCGATTTTTCGCCACCGCTATCTGTGTCTTTTTGGTTACTGTCACTGCCCTTCCGGACCCAGGATGGGTCATTGGAGTCAGTTAATCGCAGTCGTTTCTTAAGCTTGAATATGTCGTTTTTCGGGTTTTCGTTGTCTACTAACATTTTGAAGGCACTACCCTCGTTACCTTTTCGACTACCGTCTTTCTCCTTGCTATTATTTTCCACCTTGCTATTGCTATCTCTGAAGTGGCGCTCCTGTCAATTTTGTTACACGACTCCATGTTTTTTGCCGGTTTCGGCGCAGTTTTTGCTGTTATGGACACGGGCTTGGCACGCATACTTGTAGTACTGTTTTTTGTTCCGTGATTCCGCGACAACCTCCCTTTCTCCCGTCTCACTCCGGCCTGTAACCGGCGCAACACACTTTATAATGTTTGTGTCCTGGCCTGTAGCCATTTGCACAGTCATTTTCGTCGGAACTGTGCTTCCGCCTGTATTGGAGGACGCTTGACCAGTCATCGTAAAGAATTCTGCCAAAGTTGTTTTAAGTTTTGATTTTTGGCTATGTTGCTAACTTCACATTAGTTTAAAAAAAAATTGGCAATAATCGTCTTGGCCGCGAAATTTTTGACTAACGCTAATTTCACTGAATTTAATTTTTAATGTCAAAAGGGAAACGTTTTTATTTAACTTACCTGGGCCTTCCACGGGTTTCACTTAACTATATACGGATATAGCGCAATAGACAGTGATATAGATTTATATATTTGACAACTTTTTTAACTCGAAAATACTGCAAAAAGTTCCAAAATCTCAGGAGCAATTTTTCGCAGCCGGTAACTAAGAAACAGCGACCGGAATCCCTCGCTTATAGACCAACAGCTACTGAAGTTTTGAAAAGTTGTCTTGAGAACTTCCTTCAACTTAACATCCTTGTATATCGCTTGTATTAATCTTTCGTTGTTCTCTAATGTTTAACGCCTCAACGGCAACTGTGACGACGTCTTGATCAGTCATCTGCTGTGGACTACTGGCGGAGGGGGTCTGGGAGATATTTCCTTTTTTCGGGACATTTCCCTGCTCACAAATATTTTGGCTGTTTGTATCTATGACATAATTAATTACGCCGAAATCTGATGCGACTCACTCGCATAAACTTATTGTCCTAGACATCTAATAAAACTGATTTTGGATTTTGTATTTAATTAAAAATACTGTCTGCTGGAATGTATAACCTATTGAAATTCTACACTCTCACCTTCGGTTTTCGAACGCCAATCTCTCGTTTATGGAAACAACTTTATGTTGACCGCGGGCTACAACAGTGAAGCGGTTTTCGTACAAGAACTATTTTACCTTAAACAATATGTTTGATGTATGAGAACCACTTTCATAAAACACCCTGATGACGACTACTTTTATTAAATTTTCTTTTTTTTTTTAAGGCGACTTAGTCTATATAATGAAAGAATTATATACGTTGAGTCGAATTTTTCAAGAAATAATAATTGATAATTGCCCCTTATTCCAATTAATATTTTGTTCGTTTTCATCACTGTTAGGGAATTAGTATTTCAAGTGTCTACGTCGTCTGGTAGTAGACATACATATAATCATGAGTATAGGCTCCTTGCCGCTTAGTAGGGAACAGTGGCGACACCTGCGGTGACGCCCATAGGTTACGGCAGGAAAACAAGTATTTGCTTAGGTTATGCCAACGTAAAAAAAGCGCGTTGCGCATAGCCACGGTTAAAAAAAGTTCACAATTAATCCACATTGAAACACTCTAGCAACATATTCATTACGAGAACCGTACTGACAGTTAGCAAGAGTCTGTCCTTTTAATGATTTCTGGCCAATGAGTTGTTGTACGACAACTGTGAAATTAGTTCTCCGACTACTGATGCTACCGACTTGATTTGCAGAAATTCTAATTTCTCGTTCAGAGAACCCCATAGGATCGCTCTATTGAGATAATGTCTTCGCACAAATGTTTACGCTTGGCTCGAAACACGCACGTTGTTTAAAAAAAGCGGAATTGCACGTATACATTGCATGCCTCTGTTAGTTTCTAGCCACTGTACAACAACTTTTTTGCATGACTAAAGCGACGACATTTTCTATAACAATAGTAATTATTCCTACAACAATTTTTTCACTTTCGGCGGCACTTTCAACTTGCAGCATCAATTGCATCGAGCATTTCCACGGAATACTTTTGAGAACTTCATGATATTGAACACTGGAACATTTATGTGCTCGAATAGGAAATAATTCCTCTATACGTTTTCCCTTGCTGTACTTTTCCTTCCCTGATATAGGTATCTTCGGTGCTTGCCATGTACAAGCCTCACTTGTTCGTGACTTATCCGATTCCCCATTAATATTAATATATTGAATTATAATCACTATAATATGCTTGCAACGCTTCTTAGCCAATATGCCCAATATGCATGGGTTATTTCTCTCGCAGTATTTAGCTAGATAAAAAAATAATTAAATTAATAAAATCAAAAATTACTCATAGAGTAACCACGCAATTGAAAAGGTTATAACTGACAATTTGTCTTCAATTATCGGCGTCATTGATAGTTATGAGACTTATGTCAATATTACTGAGTATTCTGACAAATTTTTGTCGAATAGCTTTTGCGGTAATTACACTGCAATCTGAGTATTTCAAGACGTGACCACTTTAATATAAAGATTTTCCCTTCTTAAGCCTGCTAGCATGAAAGTTTGATGAGCAGATCGCTTGAAATCCACATTGTGTAACGATAATCTCTGCCATTTTACAATTAATTTGCGGACGTTTTGATAAAACTTTAATTTTACATACTGACAATAATAGATTGTGCGTTGACAGTTTGAAATTTTTCATGCCTAAACTTGTGGGTCCAACCACTAGAAGGCGTTAGTGGGCGTCATTTTAAACGTACGCAAGGAGCCTATACTAAATTTTGTTATATATGGCATATTTTTAAGAAATGGTCAATGAATGATCGGGCAAATAAATCAACAATATACTCAAGCAAACCATACCTAGATCATTTTTTTCAAATAATTTCTTATTTTATTATAAAATTTACTTATTTTACGTATTCAAAGAACTGCAATTAATGGTAAATAGTACAGAATGACAATGAAACAAATACCAAGACTATATTCGATCAAAATGCGAATTTACGTAAGTAGAAATATATGAAATTTTATAAAATTATATTTATATTACATTATATTATACATTATATTTATATTGTACAATTATATACAATAGACATATTTTATACAATATTATCGTAACATGTTTTCGAAACCAACCTTCGGTATCACGCTTTACATCGACATACGAAATAAACAAGGGATAACGGACCATAAAGAATAAACAGCTTTATTATTAAAATAAACTCATTTATTACCTTCAGTTAATAAAGTACATGAATATGTCTATGGGAAAAACCGAGTCTTCATCGATCTTATTTTAATGAAGAGGTTAAAGGGGTTACTCGTACACTTTTATATGCTTAGTCACAAAAGATATAAAATCGAACAAGTGGCTCGGGGAAGGGGTAAGTCTTGGCATACTCTGAGAACGTTTAACCACGGAGATCGTTGGACCCACTGGGGAAAATTTGGTGGTGCTAATTAGCGATTCACTTGGTTAGTTACTGTCCTGATTACACCGTTTGTATACGATGATCATTGGATCATACTTGGAAGATTTGGTGGCCCTGAGTGACGTTCTTTCTGTCACTTATTGACAAGCGTTGGAATGCGGAGATCACTGAACCTCCCCGGTGGGTGGTTGATAAAAACATTACTGAAATGTTTAATGATGACAATACATAGATCAGCTGCATGGGTCACTTTTAATGTAGACATGTGTTGTAACAGTACCTTATGGCCCTAGCTCCGTCAAGGGTTTGTTTAGGTAGTTTTGCGTACAATAATTTAATAAGATACTTACATACCATTGGCAAAAAGACAACTGCTAAAATATATGCCTACCCGTGAAATGTGTTGCACCTACAATAGAAGAAAATACTCACGCAGTGTGTTGCACATACAAAATAAAAACATAATGAAATCTACGGTGGTTGTTTTGACAATTCTAGGAGCATTGGTTGTCGCTCTATATTCCTATTACTAGCGGGAATTACAGCTTGCAATATTGTTGGGCTGATTTGTGCTGTCATCTTGAATATTTCACCTACTCTGGTTTGTTAGTCAAACGAGATTTTTCCTGTTATATGTAAACAAAGTATGTAAAGAATTAACTTAATATATTCTCGTTGCCCCCTGTTAACTTTTACTTAACGTTGAAAATAAACGTCTTAAAATATGTTTGTCTTTTCTTTGATATTTTACTTTTTCAAGAAATAAATAATGCAAAATAAATTCATTGTTCCGGATAAACAAAGAGTAAATTGCTAGTAAAAATCAGTAAAAGAAAATAAACAATTAAAAACAGCTATGTTCAATTTCAATAGGAAGAGGTGAATGTTTCAAATTAAGGCAAATAATATCAAACTTTATAAAGAGAATCTGGGTTTACCAAAATTGCTTTTACAACTAAATGTGGGTCCTAAATGTTTAAAAACCCGACGACCATGCAAATGCCTAATTTTATTTGTCTCCATAAAAGTAAGTTAAATAGGAAAGGGGAGTTTATTTGTTTCAATACTTAACGTATACATTTTCCGATCATTTTAGAGATGTCGATTATGTGGAGATTGGATTTGCTGGCGAATATCTTTTCCAATTATTATTTGCACTAAGATTAACTTATACTATTTTACCTGTATTATTTGTTTCATTTCCTCTTCAAATTTACTCGCCCTGTAAAATTTAACAGCTTATAAGCTGATATATCATGCATCTATAAAATCTTTATTAGGATTATCGAAATGAGCAACAAGTGCTCTTAAAGATTGGACGATTATCGCTTGATTAGTATAAATTATGAGTGTTGGTGTCCACCCTACCAGCTTCTATCTTTTGATGGATAACTCGGCAGATTAAGGTGAAACCAAGTGCAGTTCGGATCTACTACGTCACAAATTCCTCTTAGATAGCTGGAGATAACACTCGGCACAGAAAACTGTTTATTCGTGAACGCTCTCTCGAGCCTCATGGAACCCAGGCTTGTCACATTTTATGCTTGTTCACGCATACTACCCTAGCCCAAAAGTGTTGAGTTAAGTAGTAAGTCTAAAGCTGTTTGGAACATTGTTTGCGGAACATAACATCAGTGTCGCGTACTGCCTCGTATGTTTTGTCTACAAGGATCAAAAAGCCGTGGTAGTTTAAGTTAACTTCCTCGTATTTTGTCCTTGCCGATATTTTGAGCTCGACAAAGTCCGTTAACTCCTTCATCAGAAGAGAATCCTATTTCTTATCGCTGGATCTTTTTGATATCCAATCGCTTGCAGTGCTGGAAATTAAGTCGCGCAGTGAAATATTACCGAAAAGTCGACTGGTTAGGTCGGGATGAGGAAACCATCTTTAGCAGAGGGCCTAGGCAAGATATACGCGTGCTAAGCTAGAATTCATCCCGAGGGACGCACATTGCGCGAGCATATGTGAGTCAGGCAGTCATCAATTAACGGTATTGCAAAATGTTTATACCCGGTAGCGTCAATTAATATAAACAAACATTTCTGGGCAATTTAAATGACTGGAATCATTCGCAAATAAAATATTTATGTAGTTTCAGAAAAAGAACGAATTCAATAGCCCCGGTGTTAGTTATAATTCTAAATCAAAATATTATTTTTGAAGCCGGTGCATATTGAAAATTTTGTAGCGTTAAATAATGTAAATAATTGACTCTCACGGTTTAAACTACTTGCAATCAGTTTCTAATTAAAACTTTGCCTAGTACTTGAAAAAAACTTAATTTGATCGGCCCTAGTTTCTTATTTATTCATCTAAATAAAATTAATGAGTTCCAAATGGTTCTCTCATGACTTTTAAAAAATAATCTTTCCCTGAAATTAAATTGCTCAAGCAACCGCTATCAATAGCGGTTCCTTCCCAATTTACACTATATTAGTAAAATATACCCGGTGGATAAAAAAACTATTACATTAAATTCATATTGAAATGAACATTTTCAAAACAAAAATGACTTCATTACATTTAAATAACTAAGTACACAAACAATACTATGTTACTTAAATTAGAAAACAATCCCCACCGTAAAATTTATTTAAAGTGCACCAAATTATCAATGCGCCTATCATTCACTGTTAATTTTGAATAAAAAATCTACAATGTCTTTTCAAAATAAGTTGTAATTTACTTTAATGTGTTTGTTGTCTAGCTTCTTATATGTACATCTAGACGTCGCTTTCTGTGCACCTCTTCACTTTTCCTGTCACCAAACTATCCATTTAATATTTGTTCCTTCCTACTAAATCTCTCTTTCGATCACTTTCAATATATCTTTACGTTTAACTGATACTTTCGATATTTTTCTTCTTCTATCTTATTCTCATATTTTTTAATTTTGCCAAATTGACATTTTTCAAATCCTCATATTTTTTTTAACTTGCCAAATTGACATTTTCCCGTCTATCCCTCTTGATTTTTTTCTGTCAGAACTTCGATATTATCTCAAATTAAAATATATATATCACTCACGAACGTCTATAGGTACGTTTAACGTTTTAATTTATAAACAGTTTCATTCCAATAATTATATCTTCTAATATTAAAATGTATACAATATTAAAATTTAAAATCTTGTTATATGTGTACTTCATTTCTGTTATGAGAAGTACACACTATTCTGCACGTAATCCAAATTATTCCGGTTGAAAATTATTATTACTATTTAATTTTGATATTTTGAGCTCAATATTTACAACTTGTTTTAATTTTAATTTAAAAAAATTATAATTAGATTTTATTAAAAATGTTGTGCGTGTAAATACACATCAATATATTCTCATGATCTGCCAATATGAGGAAAAGTCTTTTAAGAGATTTCTTCTGGGGGCCATTTCATCATACTTATCACGCTAGACCCTTTCCCATTATTTATTATCGATTATCGACGGCAGTCCGCAACTCCATTCCAGAGCAGTAGAGGGTTAAACATGGACCTCGGGCCAACCTCAATCACGATAAAAGTTTAAAAAAGTATAATTCAAACTTTCTAGCAGAATAAATGTATTTAATAATACGTACAAATACAGAACTTTACAGAATATTCAAATTATCTTACGCCATGTAAAATTTAATTGCAGAGATACTTTTGGAAATCTCTGATCTGCAAAATAAGGTGCTGCATGCATATATCAACTTGGCCCTATGGTAATTTCCCTGGCAATCCTCTCCCCTCGAGTACCTTGTTGCATTCTGAAGGAAAGGTAGAGATAGAAACGCAGTGGTAAATGACATCAAAACCAGAGTTGGTTCTAAGTAACGTGTCAGAGCGTAAAGATTTTGATGCTGTATGACGCAATATCTTCTCGTATCTTTTGGTTATTTTGGGGATTCTTAAAATACTTAAAAAATTGATATAGATATAGTCCAATCCCTGGAGGTTGGAGATTGGAAAAATCGCCTACGCCTGGAAATTTAATGGCGTTATCTACACGGTCCATAGAGTCTAAAACTCGGTTGTCTTCAAAAAAATTCATTAAGAAGGGCACGAGCCCCAACGGTGATAATTATTCGAAATTGAGTTTGAACGTGTAAGTCTTTACAAATTCACCTTGTATAGGCTCTGAATTAGTACTAACATTGTCCGTTTCATTGTCATTAGTACCGAAAAGTCTCCGAAATGCTATAGTAAACAACTGATTACAAATTAAAATACTAAAGACACTAACGAAACAAATAAATTTTCTAAATTTTACCAGACTAAATAATTTATAATGCTACCTGACTGCACTGCACTGTCTCGTATAAATAATACTATAGAAATGCTTCTAATATAGCACGCAAAGAACAACAAAGAGCCACATCAGGGCCCTCAATAACATCGGCCGAAAGACCCTCCTACAACTAGGTCACTGGGGGTATTAGGGTTGGGGTTCTCTCCACCAACTTCCCAGCAGAGCTGTTGAGTATGGAGCAAATGAAAAATATCCAGGAATCATTACTGGACAAAATCATGGAACTGAACAAAGACTACAAAGAGGCTAATATAAAACCCCAATTCTATAGCTCTCATTTTAGATCGGGTTGGCTGACTCTTATTTGTGCTAACAAAGACATAATATAGTGGCTGAAAAGTATAATAAAAGAGCAAAAGCCTTGGGAAAATGCGTTACTAAGAGTCGTTGAAGATGCTGAAATGTCCCACACGGAGATTCTGGTGACGAGTTTACCACCCGGAAATCAGGACTACTCAAACGAGAAAATCCTGAAGCTCTTACAATCGATTTTGTTGATTTTAAGATAATTGCATTTTTAGATTTTTTCCAATGCCATCTACAATTTCAAATAGAAATTAATAATGTAATATAGTGTAATAATTTTGCCCTAAAAATGTTTATTATTAATCTTTCTCTTTCAAATTTTACAAAATTTTTGAAAAATGTAGATGCGACTTTTTTTAAGGAAAAAAATAGGAAAAGCACAATAATAAAAGTCATAAGTAAACAAAAGTATATTTTGTTTGAAAGTTATTTGTGGCATTCTATGAATATTCTTTCCTTTTAGTTGGGTTTTCTACCACATGTATTATCCTCTTCAAAAACAAATCACCGAATTTACAAAATAATAGAATTATTGGAAAAAAGCCTCTGCGCCTGTGACGTTTACGTTTTCATTAAAATTTTTGCCGAGTCTCAGTTTATTCTATGTCCGTTTTCCCAAGTATGTTCATAAATCTTTGATTTCTGAATTTCATTCTTTCTAATGTAATTCTTGTGCTCATCCAGCCTCACACTGAAATGTCTGGATGACTCACCCACATAGCACTTATCACATTCGCACGGGATATTGTAAATACAGTTTTTTGAATTCTGCTCGCGGTTTATCGGTTTTGTTTTTGTTAAAACAGATCCCCGTTTGAAATACCATCCTAACATCAAATTTGTCACCTATACGGCGTAGCTTTTTCGATAGTCCGTATACATAAGGAATTGTTGCTGTATAATGACATTCAGGTTTTCGTCGTACCTGATTGTCCGATCCTTATTTTCAACATTTGTGAAAACTACAAACAAAGGCTTCATGGTATTGATTTTGTACTAGAACCTCTTTGATAATTTTTTTCTTGTTATTTAATATTTCATTGTTAGATGAAATTATTTTGGCCCTATCCTATAAACATTTTGCAACACCCCTTTTAACATTGGGGGGCGAGCGTAGATGCGCCTTTACTATGTACATACTTTGATAAGCGATGTAAAGCAGCGTTAGGCGCGGTTAGTACTTGGATGGACGACCGTTTCAAGAAAGACCGTGTCCTCGCCTCATATATCTTTCAGCGGCTTGTATATCAGTGTATGCGCGGAAGCTATGCAACCTTAGGCGAGGGTTGTGTAGGTGATACACCATCCTCCGGAGGGGATGTAAAGCCGTCGGTTCTTTGTCTATTAAATGTTAGGCAAGTGAAAGATCCCTACTCTTCTTAATTGAAGAGGTCCGGCAAAATTCCTGGTTGCGGGTAACTCGCCTACAGGCGTCGGGTGATAGGCTTTAGTAGCGGAAATAGACCGACGTTAAATAAATGTAAAAAAAAACATTTATTCACCGATTTGAGTTAAAATGTAGATCTCTATTAGTATGTGTTGGTTTTTGATAAACGTTTGTTTCCATTGTATTATTACCCTTTTAATTAAAACATCTACATACTTCGATATGCGATGTAAAGCAACGTTAGGCGTGGTTAGTAGTTGGATTGGTGACCGTTCCAACGAAGACCACGTCCTCGCCTCACCCATCTTCCAGCGGCTTGTATATCAGTGTATGCGCGGAAGCTATACAACCTTAGGCGAGGGTTGTATAGGAGATATACCATCCTTCGGAGGGGATGTAAAGCCGTCGGTCCCTTGTCTATTAAATGTTAGGCAAGTAAAAGATCCCTACTCTTCTTAAGGGAAGAGGTTCGGCAAAATTCCTGGTTGGGGGTAGCTCGTCTACAGGCGTCGGTGTTAGGCCTCAGTAGCGGAAATAGGCCGACGTTAAATAAATGTATAAAAAAAAAAAAATTAAAACATCTAAAAACGGTAGTTCCTTCCTACCTTCTACTTCTAATGTGAATTTAATAGACGGTTCCTTACTATTTATATTTCCTAAAAAACTATCTAGTGAATCAACACCATGAGGCCAAATTGCAAAGATGTCGTCAATATATCTGCACCAGACAACCGGTTTGTTTATACAATTTTGAACATGTGTGTTCTCAAAGTTCTCCATAAATGTGTTGCTTAAATTCGGTGATAATGGAGACCCCACTGCCATACCAAAATCCTGCTGATAGAACTCATTTTCCAATTGAAAATAGGTTGTTTTTATATACATTGTTAAGAGTTCCATTATGCTATTTACACTTAATTTAGTTCTAGTTTCCAAATTATTATCATTCAGCAACCTGTCTTTTAAACTATTTTTAAGGTTTCATCTACAGGAGCTAACTACATCAAAACTAACCATCAGGTGTGATTCATGAATATCGTTTTCATAATTTCATAACGAAATGTTTACTGTTTTTAATATATGAATCAGTATTTCCAGATAATGGATCAATGGTATGACTGATCGAAAGGTAAGCGTACTTGCCTCTCACCCAAGAGTCCCGGGTTCGATCCCCGGTCATGGCAGTGGACAATACTGTAAGAGGGATTTTTCCACTATACACAGATATTGGGTGTGTGTCCCTTGTCTCTAAATGTGTAGCCCCCTCCCACACAAGGCTCTTCTAGAGTCTTCCGGGTTAAAGGGGGTCGTAATTACCTGTGGTGTTATTTATTATTTATTTATTTATTAATAATTTTAAGTAATAATTTTGCCAAATTATTAAATAATTAATAGAACTAAGAATTTATCTTAAAGGAATATTTTGGTTGTCTTTGGTAAGACATAAAAGTGAGGAGGCTTACTATGATGTAGTGTAAGCTTCCTTCGTTCAAAATCATTAAATTCGTGTTTGTATTTAAGCAAAGTTCTGTATGTATTTGTTCTCTATTGATTATGTTGGATCTTAGTTTTGAGTAGGGTCCCTCATTTACAGGAGTCGTGATTTTTGTGTTATATATATCTTTATCTATAATGAATGTGTCATTACTTTCGTCTGCTGGCAATATTTTTATACTTTCCGTCGCGTTTTAACGAATTTATCGATAGCTTTTAACTCCAGAAGGGAGTTAAATTGTCTTTAATTTTGTATTACTTCTCTAAAGCAATTTTTGCCCGTATGCGATATTCATTCCCATTATCTGTTGGCAAATTTCGAGCCGTTTTTTCTATTGCCGCTACTATATCAAATTTTGGAACAGATTTTTATTACAAAATTAAACCTTTTGATAAGACAAGCCTGTCTGAAATGGACAAAACTTTGACATATTAATGACAGTCATGTCAATTAAAGGATTATTATTTATATTTTGCCGTTACCTAATCTGTTTTGCCCTTATTAAGTTTCTAAATGTATGTAAATGCGTACCTTTTTGCAGATTAAAATATATTTCATAACTGAACCTGATATTCCGGTTTATAAACTGGTAATCCTGTTCTATGACGTTCCTGTTTAGTTCATTTTGTGTGTAAGTAATGTCACCAATAATTCGTTCTTTTTGATATCTATGATATTGAATTCTTTCCCTAACCATGGACTTGCTTGCCTTTGCTTGCTTGGTTTTCGCATATTGGAAAGGTACTTTTAGCCGTAAAAACTTTGGAATTGTGTCATGTTCTCGATATTTACACAAAAAGGTTATGCTATTTTCTGATTTGGCTAATTTCTTGTAACATTTTTCAAATAATCTGAAACATTGCCTTATATTAGGCCCATACCTGTCATCTAAATATTGTCTGAAAGTTATTTGTGGCATTCTACGAATATTCTTTCCTTTTACTTGGGTTATGGGTCTATCGTTACGTATTCTCTCTCATTCTACCTTAGTATAAAGTAAAAATCTTACTTTATTTTGCAGCATTTTTGATGTAATTTCAGTGTTAGTTGTTACCAGAAACAGTGGTTTGAACCTCGTCTTCATCTTGTAGATTTGGTAGACGTCTATTTTATGAATTTCTTCGAGTTCCTCCTTAATTTCATTTATACTTGGATTACCGCATAGCCCTCTTAGAACGAATGCATGTTTTTTGTTGCTAGCGTCGGTGGAAGTATGGAATTCGATATTTTCTATATCCAATTGCTCTTTATACTTTTTATATTCGTCGATGTCTTCTATGTACAGCAAAATACTCCGGGCTGCATATTTTATATAGAAACCCTTATTGATTGACTTTCTTATCTCTCTTGTCAACTCCTCGTGAGAACTGGGATGTCCCTGTATGACGATCGGAGGGTTCTTTTTCGTTTTTTGTGAATTATTTTTTAAGGGTTGATTTTCTGAATTTTCTTAAAAAATTTTATTTGAGATACCATCTCAAGAACGTGGGCAAGGCCGTAAACGATAAATGCAGATATTGCGAAACATGTTATTTGTAAATGCAAGGTTAACACCTTGCACATCCGCATTAGGCTAAAGTACCTGAAGCAGGCGGAAATAACACCTGAAGACATAGGGAAACTAGCCCCCAGGAAAATCACAAGCTTTGTAAAAAATCTTGGAATCCTGGGTAACAATTAATTGTAGGATAACTCACAAAAGACCTTTTAGGTCGAAGTGAAATAAGGATACTCCGAAACAATACAATATAGCACGCAAAAATTCAGATCACTTAAATTTCGGTAGTGATTAATCAGCCGCTTTAGACTTCTAGCCCACATGTTTACGTGACTGATGGATCAAGTCCACGTTGACTGTCGACGAGAAGCTGCCAATAAAATCTGTACAATTCTATTATTTATTTCAATGCGAAGTGCTAATGTATTGATAATATCCCGTAATATATTCCGAGCTCGTATAGACTTTACCTGCTTGATTTTATAGTTGCATGACGTCCAGTTAGTAAGAACCTTTTGTGTAAACCTTTATAATGAAAACAGATTTGTTGCATAGTCCTTATATATTTAAGAATATTTTATAATTCAATCGTTTTTATATTGTTTGGGACTAGTTTCACACGTTTACATTATATTATTATAACTATTACTTCTATGCAAAAGTCGTCTCTGGAATTTATCTCTACGTTCAGATCTCTAGGCACAAGCGACACGATCGTGATCGACAACGCAGCAGCGTTAATAAATAATAAATCTATTTCTGTCACGTATGAGTTTCTAATTTACTAAACTAAATATTGCCTAGTACTCTATACCGTCATAGGCGTCCAATGCAGTTACTTGCCTGCTAATTTGCGCATCTAGCAATTTGCCATTAGTCACGTGTACTTTGAAGCGAGTACAGTGTGTTGCGGTGTACAGTTTCAGAAGTTATAAAATATGGCTCCAAAGTTATATATGACCAAACTCAGTCCTCCGTCAAGGGCAGTTCTTTTGTGTGCAAAGGCTATTAATTTGGAATTGGAATTAATTGAATTGAACATTTTAAAAAGAGAACAATTTGACCCAGAATATTTAAAGGTAAGGCAAATTCAAAGTAGACCACTTAAAAATTGATTGGACCACAGTTAACCGTCATAGATGGATAAGGAGAGGGCAAATACTCCCGCGTTTCAATTAAGCCATTCTTTATTAAATACTTATCCATGCGAAGAACTTTTCCAC
Organism: Leptura quadrifasciata; assembly: GCA_963675555.1. Lineage (NCBI taxonomy): Eukaryota > Metazoa > Arthropoda > Insecta > Coleoptera > Cerambycidae > Leptura > Leptura quadrifasciata. The sequence goes on from OY776673.1 coordinate 154,807,531, forward strand.
CAAATGTCAGTTTTTAATTTAAATTATTTTTACGATCACTAATTAAAATTCTCTCCTAAACGACTTTATATGGAGTGAAATTTTCGAGTTGTGCGGGGTGGTACGTGGCAGTCGGTGGAGTGGTTATTGAGTCAATTTATGCGATTCGCTGTGGATGCTTTTCATAGAGGCCCGTTTTTATCTTGGGCGGAACAGATCTTGACATCATATGCACTGGAGGGGCAAACGGCTTCATTGGTGTCGTCTCGATGAACGGGTTCGATCCCTCTCCGGTTGGTGACTTGTCATTGTCCTGGGAGTAGCGTGTGACTTAACAGCAAGCCTGATCAGGCGTTCCTGGCTGCATCGGAAAGTCTTCATGCTGCTTTGGCCATCGACTAGATAATGCCTGCGTCGGCATCTGGTGAGGGGGGGTATCGTGGTGGTCCGTCGATGTCGGTGAAGTTACCTGCTGGTTGGGGTGGGACGCTGTCCCCACTTGCCGTTGATGAAACGAACGGCACTGGATTGGACCGACCACTTGAGCCTGTTATAGTAGGGAGAACGTTTTGAGTTCGTCGTGATGGTCTATATTTGCTTCTATCCGGGGCCTGGCTTCGAAGACGAATGGACTATATATAGTCCTAGGGTCGCCGGGCGACCAGCGATTTGTTTTGGTTCGATTACTTAAAAAGATTCGCTTGGAATCTATTGGGTTGTTCGGAGACCAACGATTTGTTATTATATGCAGATGTTGTTACGCTGCGATGTCGTGGGTAGGTAGTTTTTTAATACCATCACATACGTTAAATTTTCTAACAATTTATTATTCCCGTTAGTCGAATAATTCATTGAACATCTTCGACATTAGGTGGCCTCCATAAAAAATAATCAAGTGGTGTAAGATGAGGAGACGTCAGTGGCCAGTTAAATGCTCCTCCTCTAACAAATATCTTTGGGGTAATCTCTGACCGGTAAAACAAAATGTTAACCACCACCATTGGGCTGAAACCACATATTCCTGGTATAACTATCTCTTAATATATCGGGCAAAATATGTCTTAAGGAATGTTATATAAAACTTTACCAGTTAACCGCCCATTAGAAACGTGAGAGCTTATTAGATGGTTATTATAAATTCCACAGCACACATTAATATTAAACCTGTGATTTTTTTAAACCACTGTATCGGATTTTCGGTTGCCCGAGTATGCTTGTTCCTACTGTTGTCAATTCCATCTCGTGTGAATTGGCTCTCATTCGTAAATAGAACTCTCAACACTGTTCTTCTGTGTGCCAAATTCACCTACACAATACTAAGCGAGAAACATCGTCGCCGTCTTCCAGTCTATCAACCTTCTGAACATGAAATAGATATGAATATTCCTTTTTTAATGTTTGACATACTCCTCGTCTTAGGTACTGCAAACTGACTGCTTATTCTTCTTACATTTGACGTTTTCACTGCACGCTTTGAGTCCTGATTTTTTTTTGTTTTTAATGATATGACTAAAGGTTTTGCGAACCACCCACAGTGTTGCTTTTAGTGAACGAATCCCACTTTCCGATATTAGCTGAGGACCTTTATTTATAAAACAAAATCAAAAACTGCCTATAGAATACTGCGTATAGTAAATATAAACGTTTCTTTGAATATTGCATATTATTAATTTATTATTAAATAAAAATCTAACAAGTATACCCACAGTTTTCTAAACCTATATTTTAAAATATAGCGTATAAGCTTTTAAGAAATATGACTATATTATCTTATTCTGTGATTTTCGTGAAATATAAAGAGTAATTCATGAAATACAGGGTGGTATAATTGAGGAATTCACCATGTATTGTCGGACCAGCCAGGGTCTGATGGGGACGAAAGGATGAAAAAATCAAAAAAGTTGGTCATTTTAAAGCACACGTCTGCCGAAAGCGTGGGCGTTTTATATCGGGAATTTTTTGTTTGAATATATTTAATTACCTCAGCAAGAAGTAAGTAGGTGACACGACATTTTTCGTAGACAAAACATTTTAGCAGTAAGGCTACTAAATGGCATATTTGCAATGTTTTCAATAATGTAGGACAGCGGGGAATATGAGTAAGTTAGCTATACCGCTTCATGCAGTTTAGAGACCTAAGTTATATTGTCAGTGATCAAGTAGTTCACAATAACAATTTAATTGGACAATTTGTTTATTTCATACATTTTAAATGTTTATGCACAAATAATTTAGAGCAATAAAGGAACTCATATTATTATTAAATAAAAGAAAATATAAATATTGAAGACTTCCCTCTCTCTCCCTGTATATTTATAAACAGAAATCCTGGTCACGACACCAGTGAAACACCCCACCCCCCTCATTTAATTATAAATAAAAATCCTGGTTACGTGAACCAGTGAAATAACACTCCCCCAGGTGTGTTAATTAATATCAAAATCCTTGATCGTGAAACAATCAAGAATCTATTTACTCCCACCGAGAAATTATTTATCTCAATTTTATGTCAAGATAAATAAACAAATTGGCCATTTACGTGATCGTCTAGTTTTATGTGGTTAGGACCTTAATTACGTTGTGTGTCTGTGTGTGTAGTAACCCTTTATTATTACCCCAGGTTTTTTGATATAAAGTTTGGTATTACTTGTTTCTGTCTGATACTATACCTGAGAAATTTAATCACTGTTATTTTAAATACACTAAGTTTGGATACACTGTCTATTATGTGAGAAACCTAGTTAATATTTTAAGTCATTTATGTGATGTTTTATTACGCAAGATTGCACTGTACATTTATAGTTGAAGTTTGTTTTCTAATTTATTTGATTGGAATGAAATCATTTATTTAGTTTATTACTTGTGTGATGAAAAGGTAAAGGGGAAAGAAAATACAATAATTGATGGGAAAAAGTAGTCAAAAAAACCCATTTTATTTTATATAAATTGATACGGCAAATAGCCGTACATGAAATCAAAACAATCCAAATATTTGAGACAATTGCCTAAATATTATATAAGAAGGATTACGTCGCTATAGTAATGACATACTATACATGTTTCAAAGCTGGTTATGCAATAACAAGTACTAAGGTAATACAATCGTAGGCCGTCGATTAAAATGTGATTGGAACTTTGATGTTAGCAATCGCTCTGATAAAATAAATTTACTGCAAAACAGAGGACAAGAACCATGTCCTATTCGTGCATTAGAGAATGGAAGTAATAATGAGACTCATGTAAGAGATCATAGAATGTTGGGGGAAAGCTCCCTTAATTGAATAAACAAACTGCAAATCCCAAATTGTATATGACTGTTCAACAACGTGAACAGGGTGAATCGATGTAAATCAAACAGACAAGACATCCCGGTTCAGTACTCGACGAAAAGTATACCCCTAAAAATAAAAGCAAGTATACGGGATGCGGGGACCCCAGTACTGACGGTTGGCCTGAACAGTTTGTAGTTTGTAAGGTAGAAAAGTAGTTGAGTGCAAACCCACAACCACTGTGTTTGTACTAGAGCCAGGGAACTCTTTATTAATTTGAGGGATCGTTATTAAACAATCATAGAAAAGTAGGCATTCGCAGGTGAAAAATATCTCACAATAGTTTGACTGGAGAATATCCTAGTGAAACCTTACATGTGAATCCAGGCACACGACAAGTCTTTGATAGTAGACAACTGAAGTTTAATGGAAGCTAAAGTTTCTTGTCATTGCATAAACTCTGAAAATATATAGTTCTAGAATACAAACTGGTTATTGTGCAAACGTAAATCTTCCTAGCAAAATATTCAGTATGTGAAATTTCACCTAAACTTAGGATTGAAATAATAACGGAGCAGCTTGTAATATAATTGTATCCTATTTTCTTGTTAAATAACAAAGCTAATATTTTATAAAAGTAATCGAATGAAACTAGCTGGACAATTACTGTGATGACAGAGCGTTAAGCACTCTGTCAATAAACTTCCAGTGATGACATCGCTGCAGGCTCAGTCTGAGTAAAAGACTCAACAAACTAGGTGCGTACTAAACAAGACAGACGTCTCCGTCACAAGTGGCCATCGTGCCAAGACTCAGTGTAAATGCTCATAAGCTGCAGGGAAATTTCTCTAAAGTTGATATTAACACGAAAATCTCCGGGTTGATTTTAATTGTCACAACAACCACTTATCGAAGATGAGAACAAACCCACGACCGCGGTGTTTGAACTAGAGCCAGGGAACTCTTTGTGGTTATAACAACAATGAAAATAAATCAAGAGACTATGTACTATTTACGTAGTTGAAAGCAAACAGCCTTATAAGATTTTAGAACTGCGGTGTTTTTAACATTTGGGTCAATCAGAGCCCCAGCTGTGCCTGTGATGACTCTATTGTAGTAAGAAATTACCGGTCACCCGACCATCTGGGGAGCCGAGGACTATACGGAGCGTAATGCAGTTACAGCTGATTTAAAAGTAAAAGTAATGTATTGGGTCCGGTTCCCTTGAAATGCACCTATTTCAGTGAGTCCTCTAGACAAACAAATGCCCACAGAAATGCAGCCTGTTAGTTATTGCTAAAAATTTGTTGCATACATATTATTAAAAGCTTGACATAAAATGAATATCTTTGATACCACAAACAAGCCAATTTCCCCTATCTCCCCCAATCCAGAATGTAAAGTCAATAACGTAGAGAAGTAAATAGGTTTGATACTTTCGTAGAATTAATTGATGTCTTTAGAGAACTAAGCGGGCTCGAGTATTTGATCGTCGACAAGCGTCCTGCAATTAGTATCTCTTAGCAAATTCAGAGGGTTCAAAAATCGACGACAAACATCCTCGATGAAATTTGCTTTTGCTGGAATAAGTATTCTTCCGGGCAAACCGAGAGGACTCGTAAACGTCGGCAAGCATCCTCTATCACCGCGAGGTATAGCATCGCCTGGCTTTTGTTCTGTTCTTTCAACAACGCGGTTCCAAAATCACAGTGCCAAATCCCTCATATCCTGAACGTGGCTTGTATATTTGACACATGAGACGTGGCTCCGGTATCTTGCCCTATCTTCGTCTTATACGTTTGCTTAAAGTCGCCCTATTCACTTACCCAACTCTCGACGCTTTGCTGGTTTTACTAATGCATTAGTCTTGTTTTTAAAACTGCCAAGTTTTAGATAAGAATTAATAACCATGTTACAAGCTATTTTAAAGTGGCACTTGACATATGTACAACTTTCTACCCCAATAAGTTAAACGTAACGGCGCCCTGAAGTCGGCTATCATTTGGTATTGACAAAATAATTTCTGGTTAATTGTAGGTATAAAAGCGATATTTCCCTGAATTTAAAACAAATTTAAGACTTATTTTTGAAATAGAATGGGTCCAGGGGCGGTACGCTTCATTATTTAACAAAAAAGCAAAAATCTGAACAAAAATATTAATAATGCAAATAAACAATAAATATAAAACATTTGAAATCATAACATATAAACGTAGAAATACATTGTTTGAAAATTATTAATGAAGAAGTAGGTCGTAGATAAAACAGAAGTAGTATAAATAAAAATAACAATAATATAAATAATGCATAAAAAATAAAAACATTAATCAAAACTGAAAATAGCAAAGGATAAAAAACAAATATACAACAATACACAAAAATAATGTATTAATAAATATTCGAAATAATTACATAAAAATGTTTTTTTTTAAGAATATTATTATCATTATTATTACATCTTACAAAGAGTAGAAGCCGAAGGCTTATAATACTCTGGCACTAGCCAAATTACCTATAAATACATAAATAATGATCATTAAATTGACAAAAAATTTATCAATATTGTAACACAAAGTGAGGAAAAAAGAGAATTAATATAAATGTAATAAAAGAAAAAAAGGAACAACCCAAATGTGGATTAAGATACCACATTAGAGCCCGGGGTTCATGTGATGGTCCAAGCGTCCTTTAAAAGAGTTCAGCGATGGCGCGGAGATGACGTTTCCAGGCAGCGAATTCCACTGGTCAAAGATTCTGTTGGACAGAAAGTGTTTTCTATAGTAGTATGAAAGGGTTCTTTACTAAGTTTAAGACTATGTCGTCTAAGTAGAACATTGGTGTCAAGTTCGATTAACTCATCATATCAGTAAAATTCACCGTGGAGAATTCTGTAGGTGGCAATTAAGTCACCACGTTGTCGACGAGCTTCCAGTGACCTTAGATTGAGGCGGCGAAACCGCTCTTTATAAGGTAATTTACCGAAACGTCGGGGCAGTTTTGTGGCTCTTCTTTGCACACCTAACTAGCCTATTGATGTCCTGCTTAAGCGGTGGTGATCAAACGACGACAGCAAACTCAAGGTAAGGGCGAATATATGCGTTATAAATTTTGATAAATGAGTTAGCACTCAAATCCTGGAAGGATTTTCTAATGATGTATAAAATTTGTTTGATTTGCTAATAACTTTCGTCACATGCGCGCTCTATGATAACTTGTCTGAGGTAGTGACGCCCAAGTCAATTTACTGAGACACAGATGTAACGTCGTGATTATGAATTTTATATGACATCTTTGGATTGTCCTTGCCTATATGTAGCACCGAGCATTTATCTTGGTTCAGTTGGAACACCAGATTTCTATTTGATCTAAATCCGTTTGCAGCGATATAGATGGTGACTGAAATATTCATCTGCATTAGACAGAACCCTTGAAGAGCATCCTAAGGTGAGGTCAGACAAGTAGACTAAAAACAACACAGGGCCAAGTACGGAACCCCACCCCACTCAAAACATCACGAGCCTCCGATCAAGTTTCACCAACCCTCACACTAAATTGCGTTAGTTAGAAAACATTCGATCCACTTTAGCAGTTTACCTCGCATTCCGATGTGCTCTAATTTATATAATAAAAGCGGTATACATACTTTAACGAACGCACGAGAAAAGTCCAGGTAAAGAACGTCGATGAATTGTCCACTATCTAACCGTTTAGTCTACTCGTTGCAGGAATATGAATTGTAAAAAAGTTTACACGCTATAGTGTGGAATTTTTTGAAATATAAAATTCATTTTTAAATTGTAAGATATAATAATAAAAAAATCAATAATTTGCACTTTAATAATTAAATGTTAGTATGTAGAGCTTTATATTATTATAATTCTAATGTGCGTTACTTTTTTGCTCATCCTCGATAGTTATATCTTCAAGAGAAGAGGGCAGCTGTTCACCCTCAAACTACTTAAAAAGAAATTTGTTTTCCGTCTCTTTCCAGCCGTAATCTTAGATGTAATCCCGTCGGAATGTGACGATGAGCGTGTGCCCAATGTATGTTGCTTGCAGCAAATGATCCGCTGATGTTATTTTTCGGTAAACCGAATATGTCATCGTTTTGTAGTGTGTTGTAAGTTTTCAAAAAAGTTGCAACTCGTGCTTCATTGACTTTGTTTTTTTGAAACCGTTCATTCGGCGAACATATTCTCCTATAACATCAAATCAACTTTGCAAGTCTTTGTCAGGTACGTTGCTTAGTTCAATAAAATTACCCATGTACGTTGTAGAGTTATGTAGAAGTTTATACGACCGGTTTTTTCCTCTTTTAAAAAATGACGGGTTGTAGTCGCAACCTGTGAGGGCATGGAAAGCCCACTCCTCCACTATAAAGTCAGCTGATCATGTTTTCTTAGTTACTTTTCAACATCATGAACGTGTCGACCAAGTCCCGGCTTTTGTTGTATTAGTTTTTTTTATAATTATTTTGGGTGTGTGGGAGGCTGCTGCGACTAACCCCCCCCCCCACACACACACGCGCGCGCGCAAGCTGATGGTCCATTCTCTTACGTGGAATGCCGAATGAAGCATATTAAAAAATTTCAGCTTTTGTAAAATGACTAATTATAAACGGTCAATGGCTCCCGGGCTATATGTACAACTCCAGTGTACCTGATTGTATACTCATTGCTTCCACACAACTTCATAAGTAGCACTTTATAATGGCTAGAGTGAAAATATTGATATGTTGAGACAATATACATTTTTAGTATTTTTGGTCACTACGCGAAAACTAGAGAAATCATAAATGGAAACATAATAAACAAACTAAAAATAAGATGAACATGAAGGCATGAATTGTCAAATCAGGTACGACGACCTACAACTGTCATATAATGAAATACCTTAAAAATGACTACATTTGATGCCCCATTTAAAGTAGTGACACCAAGAGAGATACATTTTTTTGTTCAGCTTAGATGAAAATAAACATATAAAAAAGAAACACGTTTCTTATTTTCTCCCTAGTTTTTAGTTTTCTAATAAAAGAAAATATGAGAAAAAACACCATTACCTGTCGAACGTATAGTGCTGGACTGCTGACAGGGTCTAAATACACTTTCACTCTACCAGGACTTCTTAAATGTTAAGTCATTATCGACCCATGCCTCATCCAAATAAATAATATTCCTTCATTATCCCCTAAGCTTTCTCACATAGTTATACCTCCAATAAAAGATATTTGGTTTTTTCTCAAAAAAAATCCATTTGGTTTTAATAAATCGTAATCTTCTTTCCATGGCCAAAGTTAATTTCTTCTTGTAGTTTTATTGTAGTCGAAACAACTTTCTAAATAAAATTTCCTATAGTCCATCGGACGATGGCAAAATCAAAATTATCAACATTCTATATCACTGATAGACGAGGTTCTTTTTTTCCAGGAGAAGACAGAATTTTTTAAGGATTATTTATCACTCTTTCCTCATTTTCATTACGATTTTTTCTTATTGTCGTCTTCCTACCCAAGTATATAACGCAGCTCTTCTTGTTTTTTGAAATTAACGGCAGTTTAAATGCATTATTATGTGCTTCCTCGTCACATACGTTTATTAACATTTACAATGATTTCCCTCGTTTGGCAACGCAATGATTTCCCTCGTTTGGCAATGCAATGATTTTCCTCGCTTGGCAATTCAATGATTTCCCTCGCTTGGTTATGCAATGATTTTCCTGACTTGCTTGTACACGCCATCACTCCGCAACTGGGCATTGGGAGCGGAATGAAGCAGTCACCAAATTTAATGAAAGACTTCAAAAATTAAACAAGTTACAGTGCACCCTTCAAGTATTCGTAATCCAAATCATTTGATTTCGCAATCAGGGGCAATGAATAATGGATCAGCATTCTTAAGGTGCACGTTGGATCAATAATGCCAAATTCAACCAAATTTCCGTTAAACTGTTGTCAACATTTTTACAATTCATATATTTTTTTCAACCAATAAACAGTATCAAAATGAGGTTTTATTACTACTGTGGGAAAATATTAATATGTGGGAACTAACTCATTTACAGAAAATTTCAGCAGAAAACCTCTGTTAACTATAAATGTGAAGCTGAAAGTAAGTTATCAATATTTTACAGGAATTTAAGGGATATAGTGCATTCAGAGTTGATATTCCATATTTTCTCTTTGTTTTTTTCTTACATCAAATATTCACAAAGAAATAATGTCAGGAAACTTGGACAATGCATTTCCTACGGTATGTTCTTTACACATTCCATCGAACCTCATTCTCTGACTGGGCGAACATTAGGATGCGTTCGGTGGGAGGGACCAAGTACATCCTTTCTGGAATTGGTTGGCAGGGTGGTCAATAAAAATTATTGAACCACAGCACATAGGTCCCAATGGACCCCTTGTACATCCTCCCTGTAGGCAGATCCTCGCCTAGGCCTCCAATCAACCTAATATTGCGACATAGGTGGTGATGCTGTCTAGGGGCATCTCCCTTACATCGGCCAAAGTAGGCCAACGTTCTCCCAAAATGGATTCTCTGATTGATGAGACGGCAGAACAGTCACAGAGTACACATGTTGAACCATCTCATCTTCTTGTTCCCAACCTCCACAGAGAGGTGTTTCGCTTAATATCATATTATGGAGATGTTTCCTTAACAGACAATGTCCAGTCTGGATTCCCGTTATAAAACGTAGGTTCTGGACATTGCCAGGTACATTGCTGTACACTTGGAATATTTTAGTAGTTCCCTAGCGAGCTGACAGCTGTTTGTTTCATCCCAGTTTCTTGAATTCATCCTTTACATCACTTATGTGAAAGCGAGACGGATTATCGTTATATTACTGGCGCCCCAACGAAAGTTTCATTTCCCGTCTCACCGCGACCGCATTCTATACTGTTTGTCGTGACAATACTTAGCTGTACTCGACAATGCTCATAGTATCCAATTTTTTTACGGACTAGTAATTAGAAAACCGTTTCGGAAAAAATCACATTACTTGAAGGTACCATTAAAATGGAAATGAAATGTATGATACTGTTATTATTTTATGTTAATAATTCTTAAAATTTAAATTAACACCCTAACTAGTATCTCAATATAGTAGCACTATTATTGGCGAATTAATGTTTACATAACAAGCCTGTGTTATATTTAGGTTATAGAATAATTATTGTTGTAATCTTTGGCTATGAATAACCTTGAAATCCCACAGAATAGATTTAAACCAATGTTTGCATCTGTTGATGCAAAACAGGCCGAAATCTATTCAGATTTGTAGTTGTTATTAATCTTTGAATTCATCATAATTTTAGACTAAGTCCACTTTATTTTTTGAGTAGTTTATACAGCTGGGTTTAAGCTGATAATGATAGTCAATTTGTTTTTTTTTAATTTGGACGTCATGCAATAAGATAATTTGATATTTACTCAGTTGTTTTAGGTAATAAATAATTATTGCGAACAAAGGTCATGGTCAGTTATTAAGAAATAGTAATCTTCTAGTGAGCTGTTTTTAATCGAGAATTTTGTCGTTTTCAAGATAAAATTGTTTATATTTATATTTTATTGAAATGGGAAGTAATAAAGATTATTCTCTTTCATACTGTGCGATATGTGTTTAAAATAATAATTAATTTATGAGTAATTTATAAACAAAGACATACATTGTTTACCATTTCTATAATAATAATATGCATACCTTCTTATACGGCGTGTTGTGTAGATAGATGCAAAGCATCGTAGTAACTTCCGTTAATTTTTACCACATTCTATTTTGTTATAGATTGTGGAACAAATTTAAAATGTAAGTGGTATTTTCTAGCAGTTCTGGTATAAAATCGTGGTATACCAAGAAAAAAGCAGGCCCTCAAAATTTAGAAAACTCAACATTGTTTTACATACAAAAAATAATAAGACATTTAAACTGATTTTATGCTGGTAAAACCTAGTCGGAATAAAGATCTGGTATTTATAGTAGCGGAAATCAATAAATGAAAACAATCATAGACGTAGATCACGTCTTACGTCTTTTATGTCGCGTGTATTAAAATGAGAGAGAAGGTCATGCCCGTATTGTTTGCCAACAGGCGCGAACGATAGGTGGGATATGGTACATCAGTGACGGACTTAGTTTACTTTCATATGCGGCGAAGTAAGGTGTACGGGTAAATACAATTGATATATTAATACGTAATAGCTTATATTTGTCTTTTTGCAGGTATGTAACTTATTTATTGTAAAAATGATTCGATCGAGGGATTATGAATGTGAAAATGACAGTTATAGTGATTTCAGTGATAAAGAAAATAAATCGACATACACACTATATCGGAGTCCGGGTCTGCCTTCTTAGCGTCTTACCTCACACCTCCCTTCTCGATTAAAGCTTTCCGCTACTATACATTAGCAAGCAACTTATTGTAAGTGGTGTTTGTTGAAATAGAAGTCGATACCCTAGTGATATATTGTGAAGTAAACCGGACCTAATAACGATATATTATGAAGTAAATCGGACCTAATAACTTAAATAAATTTTATTGTAAAATTTTACTCATTTTATGTATTTAACTAATTATAATTGTAATTTACGCAATCTGTGCATTTGAAGTATTAAGTATTAGTTATTTCTTGAAACATTATTAAATTAACCGAACATGAAAGAATTAAAATTATTTCCATGGATGGGTTTGGTGATAGGATGCTCACTCAAAAAGACGTACTTGATTTGTTCAATGCAACCCATCCTGATCGGTAACCTAATATTAGTCAAATCATGGTAAGCAGAGTAGTGTCAAAATTTAGGAAATTTGGGCATGCTCACGATTTTCCTAAATCAGGTGGGCCATCACTATAAGAAGATTAGCTTCATGTTTTATTGACAGTGCAAGAAAGTTCTCATTCTACTCCTAATATGGCAGCGTCCACTGCCTACAAAATGTTCAAGAAAGGAAAGACCATCCTTATAAGGTGTGCCTTGTTCATGAGCTGCCTGAAGACCTTTTTGTTCGGCGAATTGAATTCTGCAATGAACTGTAAGAAGCTGCTATTATTCAATATTCACACATCTCAACAAAAAAAATGTCTTGGTGCCGGAAGGCCTGACTTAGGATACTTTTGATATACTGATACTAAAAATATACTTTGTTTAAATAAAAAGCAAAATTAATAAAGTAATGGTATTGAAGCATTCCACACCTAGGGCCGTTTTATTTTTAAAATTAGTTATTATGTTGTTTTAAATTCAGGGAAACATTGCTTTTATAACTACAATTAACCAGAAATTATTTGAGCATTACACTCTTATATTCATTTCCAAATTTAATCAAATATTAATTTCACAACTATTGAACAGAAATATTTTTACGAGTCATTAAAGTTGATACAAAAGACGGCCTATGTCTTGAGGGCGCCTATATGTTTAAAATATTGGGGTAGAAAGTTATACAAATGTCAAGTAACCCTTTACAATCGCTTGTAACATGGTCATTACTTCTTATCTAGTACTGGGAAATTTTTAACAAGATCAACGCATTAGTAAAACCAGCAAAGCGTCGAGAATAGACAACATTAAGCAAACCTATAGGACCGAGATAGGGCAGAGTACGGAAGCCATATCTCATGTATCGAGTATGCAAGACCACGTTCAGGATATGGGAGAATTGGAACTGTGATTTGGTAACCGCGTTACTGGAAGAGCGGAACAAAAGCCAAGCGACGCTTTGCAGTGGGGGAGAACTGAACTTGCCGGCAATATTCATGAGCCTTCTCAGTTCGCCCGGAAAATACTTATTCCAGTAAAATCAAATTTCATCGAGAATGTTTGTCGTCGATTTTCGAACCCCCGGAATTTGCTAATTAGAGAACTCATTGCAGGACTCTTGTCGACGATGAAATATTTGAGCCCTATTGGTAAGACATCAATTAACATTTCGATAGGGAGATTAGGTAAAAGTTCACATGCGGAATATTTTACTAGGGAGATTAGCGTTTGCTAAATAACAAATTTCTATTCAAGAACTATATATTTTCAAAGTTTATGCAATGACAAGCAACTTTTAACTTCAATTATACTTCCGTTACTATACTATCCAAGGCCTATCGTGTGTCTTTATATGTAAAGTTTTACAGGAATGTTTTGCAGTACAAATTATTGTGAGATATTTCTCACCTGCAAATACCTAATTTTCTGATTGTTTAATAACGAACGTGTTCAACCTTACAAGGTATTTTAAATTAACAGAGTGATTAATTTTCTCAGGTATATAGTATCAGATAGAAACAACTGGGGTAAATATAAAGGGTTACTACACATACAACGTACTTCCTTGTGTCCTAAATTAGAAAAACTAGACGATCATGTAAATGGCCAATTTGTTTATTTATCTTGACAAAATTGAGAAACAATTACTGGGTGGGATTTAATAGGTTTTTGATTGCTTCCCGATCAAGACTTTATTCATAATTAATACCCTGGGGTAGGGGGCTCTTCAGTATATTCAGAAGCCAGAATAATATTTTCTTACCTAAAATTAGGATCTAAATATTCCCCATGACTGCAAGCAAAACCCTTCATAGTGGATGCCGGTACGTGAAAAAGCGTGGCATTTTGTGATACAAATATTTCCGGCGCGATTGTTCTAAAGACACAACTAAATGATTTGGTCCGCAAAATTTTCCAAAAATGTATTTATAGTGCAACAAAATTAATCTTGGAGTCGTTTCCGTATAATTTTGACATGCTAAGAATGGATCCAGTGCCAAAATATAGTTTGATCCTTATTTTGAACAGTTTGAGTTGAACGTCTTTGAACACATGTTGGTCGTCTGGGGTGTCATAGGGCGTTGATGTCAATAATGTACTTGAACAAAACCTTCACAGTTTACTGCAAATTTCGTAAATATTAATGATGAAATAATGTTTGAAGCTATGTCTGTTGCTGTTCACAGATTCTCTAATCTTCCTCTGGTGGCGGTCATCTAAAAATGTCACAATACAACATTTAGGTGATTTAAAGCACAGGCTTCCGTATAAATGAACGCGTGAAAGCCCTGTAGTGCATAATAACAATTGCATGAACAGGGATAAATCGACCTAGTTTTGCTTTGACCGAAGAGCGTCAACAATTCATATAGGCTCGCTCCCTGAAAATTGAAAAAGTTAGAGACACCAAGGACTAAGAAATGCATCCGTATCCGAGGCACGGATAAGCACACATTTAGCGCATTGCAAATCAGGAGTGTTAGACCTAATTATAAATAAATAAATAAACATCACACAAATTAGACAACCCCCAATTCCAGAAGCCAGGGGCTTGGGCGGAAGGGGGTTACACAGTAAAAAACGCGGACATACAACCATTTCCTCCGACAGTGCCGGAGTCAGGATTCGAACCCGGTGGTGCGATGCCCGTGTGATTAATCGCGATTGCCACCTCGCGTCTTAACCCACGCGACTATCGACCAGAATTATGGGTCCTTAGTTTGTTCTATTTTGTAGGTCCTCGACTAGTCCGAGAAATACAGCAAGGTACCCAATTACTTTTTGTTTTCCGAATTTCTAACGTAGTTTTTCCAATTAGGGGACCAGCTTGCCTGAAAGTGGGAAATGATAAGAAATCACTACTTATATAACGACGAAATAAATTCACCGAAACTTTTTCTTACCCTTTGTTGGCAACTCTTTTCTACGCACTCCATCTCCCCGTCCCTCACTCGTACCTGCCTTGGTACTATCAGGAAAATACAGATTTCAAACTAGACCTAATCGCTTGAAGGTGAGATATTCTGCCTAGGTATATAAACGGGAAGCACTAGTAAATTAAGATACTCTTCAAAAGTATTTATATCTTTTGGAGACAGGAAATGTACAAGACGTGCACCATCTGAAACAATGGCGTTGCGGTGGTCTGTCTTTCCCCCTTGTCGACCAATGTCGGAAAATGAGCGAGAGCCTTTTCCCGAAATCTAGTTTTGTGTCGAGGGGTAAGGGTCGAATGTGAGACATCATAAAGTTGGTCAAGTAAGTGACACTGCTTGTGCAAATCTGCCAGTTTAAGACTCTCAAATTTCTCCTGTATCTACAGCATGAGTAGCCATACACCTTACCTTTCTGCTCCATGCCCGCCTGTCTAGAGAAAGAAAGCACCAAACATAGCAAACGTCAGAACAAGAACAGCAGTGTCTAAAACGTGTATCACAAAGCTTTGCGAGTATTTGTTGTGTACCGCATTACCCATTAACATGTGTAACCTGCAAACGAAGGGTTTATCATCTGAAAATTTCCCATTCAATAGACTACATTCCACATGTGAATACATGCAGACTACATATTGTGATTACACGAGATTACAAAAAGAGAAAGGTGTAAATTTTTCCAAGACATGCATTGTTCTCTCCGATGAATATTTGGTGAGAAGATATCCGTGTCTCGAGGTCCAGACCTAATACACCAAATCTGACGGAATTTTTGGATCTGTATCCTCTGTTACCCAGTAACATTGAACACATCGTAAACATCAAAATGTGTGTTGGACTGTGTAATAATTGAAAAAATATTTTTTTGGATGCAGCTTCTTTTGTTATAAGCGGTCTTGTTAATAATACCAAATTGTCGTTATTGGGCCGTAGAGTATCCTCACTGAACGATGCAATAGCATACTCTGAATCTTGAAAAAGTGAATGTGTAATATGGGATAATTGATGGAATAATTCTTACTTCTAATTTATTTGATGAGCTAACCGGTGTGAGGTATTTACATATTACTCTGAACACTCTCATCCCGCACTGGTAGCTTTGTATCCAGATCTAGAGGAACTCGATCTTTCAAGACGCAACTTCTTTTCTCAATAAGAAGAAGCACCTCCTTATTACGCACTCCCTGTTCTTCCTATTTAAGTGAGGTATTTCTAAATCGTTGGATAGGAAGAAACGCCTCTTCTTCCTATTGAGTGGCCAGCCAGGTCAACAGATCTAACGTCCTTGTATTAATTTCCATACATTGCTAATAATAAAAAAAAAAATTTAATGAGTCCGCGCGAGTGTCAGGAATCTGGTGGATTTTTGCATGTGGACTATTGGAACTCGCCTCGCGCCTCTCTTTGTTTACAGATTCTTACACATGGGTAACCGAAAGTATTACGTGGATCGTCTAGTGAATATGGAATTTAACAATTCGTCAAGAAATACACAGCACCGGAAATCATCGACATTTTTCAAGAAGAGTTTATTAACCGTCATGGATAAACTAGCTTCCAAAATGGAGGACAATTTGAATATTTAATTTAGTGGTGTATCAAATTTATTCAATTCCAGTAAAATTAGTATTTTTAAATTTGATGGTGGTTATCTTAAAAAATTTCTTATGCAACCTTACATCAGTATTTTACCGATTTTTACGTCGTAGCTTTGTAAATATTTTCGAAAATATATCAAAACATGGCATTCAATCTGTCCCTTTTGACACGTACCATGTCGTCAAAAGGTTCAGATTGAATGCCATTGTTTAAAAAATTAAAAAATGCACACTTTCTATGTAATTTACCCACTAATTTACGAGGGTACTGTATATTACTTATATCTCTGAAATGAACTGTCCCTTCCGCGACGTTTGCTCTCAGTCAGTGAATAAATTAGTATTGTTTTATTGTGTACATAATAAGCTGATTACTGAGTCAGAAAAGTGGGCCGATATAAGAGAAATTCTACTGTCATAAAGTAACAACTTTTTCTATTGAAGATAAACAAATACAATGAATCTTTCATAATGATATATTATGACTGGATAACAACTTAGAATGCCGACATCTTTTTAACTCAGTCATTTAAAGTAGGAGCAGATCTAGGGCTATAAATAAGATAATCGGAAACTACCAGAAAAGTTATGGAAATGAACATAAAATTTAGATTTAAAAATAGTTTGTCTCTTAAACTGTTCTGAATTAATTTAATGTGGTATAAGGCAGAATACTTTAAACACTTTTAGTAATAAAAAATATAAAGCAGTTGTAATTAATACAGCTGCTGAGCATACTTCTGTAATGTCATTCATTTAACAGACATTCACCCATTTGGATATTGTTGGTAATTGTCCAGTGATTAAAAAAAAATTGGGCGAAGGTCTGTGCGAGTGACCATTTTGGAAAATCGACGCCATTTTTGATTCTTATTGAAAATACACTGCATACGCATGTGAGGTGTCATTTTATATATTTAAGGTGCTGAACACTGAATACTGAAAAGTGGTTGCTAGTCATTATTTAGTAAGACAGATACGAATCAACATATTTTATTTATATACCAAACAGATTCTGGTTGGTTGAAATCTGTTTCGTTACAACCGAAGAGCTAGGCCAAGAAAATAGTGAGGGGCTCTGGAATCTTCATATTGTCAATCGATAATTCTCTTCAATACCAACAGAAGAACGAAAAACATGGTTTTCTGGTTTACCTCTTTTGGAATAGACAATTGGAAGTTACCGAAGTTTTTTCAAGGAAACTCTTAACATTCCTGTTTATCACCATAAATTTCATTAAGTTTTGCACTAATTTCAGTTAAAGTAACACCAATTCCACATTTCAACTGTGGAGTGATCTCATTTAAATCAAGCGCAATTGCTTCCTTTTTAGATAACTTTGCTGCTTCTGCGTAACTAGATGCTGATAACACTTTCATTTGACTTTCGTAGCGATTAAAATATGTCAACATATAAGTTCAACAGTGCGAGTGAACACATCATCTTTGAAGAAGCGCGACACTAAAAAAATGTTTCCGTCTCGGTTTTGCAAATCTTTATCTTTATATTTAGATACTATAATCTCCTTGATATTTTCTTGTTTCTACATTAGCACAGTTTGCTTGTCGCACATCGGGATTATATATTGGTGCAGTAACAGGATTTATTGACAAACGAGTTTGTCTTACTTCGCTTGTTACTGTGATATCATCTATTTGCAATGATTCTTGTAGTAAGTTTTTTACGCTTAGCGATGATCCTCTCTAGCTGACCCTTGTGAGTGTAGTTTTTATAGCATGCTTTCGTTACGAGGTAGCACCTCGACCCATTTGCGTGAGTCTGTTGAAAGTTTCATCTTGATGAATATTACCGTCCCAGACTAGTTTTTGACCATTCTCCGTACATACTGGTTCAACTTAATTTTTAGTATATTACATATAGTTCAGAATCAATTGAAATTATTCTTGTTAACGATATACCTTCTGGCTCCAAATTATAACCACTCATCTTTAATCACCCTTGAGTACAATAGGTGTTATGGAAATAAACCTGAAAATATAGAAACATAAAATTAACCAATGCAAACAGAAATGATTTCCATATCCACTAATAATTATTTGACATAATAGGTATGGTTCCAGTTTTATATATTTAAATTTTTGTTCAAATGTTTTTTAAATGTCTTAGGCGTGTTCAACGCCCTTAAAAACATGTAAAATGATTTCTCACATGCTTATGCAGTACATTCTCAATAAGCATTAAAAAAACTGGCGTTCATTTTACAAAGTGGCCATTCGCACAGACCATCACCCATTTTTTTTTTCAATCACCACGATTACCAACAATACCCAAATGGGTGAATCTCGCTTCTCTAAAAAGTGTTTTTAATTCCCTAATTAATTCTGTGTGGGGCAGTATTGTTTTAATATTTAGTAGATGATTACTGGTAAAAAACTGTACTTGTATTGCTTATCGTACATTGAATTTAAGTACCTATTTCCGTGCTATATTAAGCACAGTTGTTACCTCATAAAAAAAGTTCAGGGTCGATTTAATCAGTTTATTATAAAGCGAGTATATACATATTCGGTTTCTATGCTACTACGAGTTTAAATATTTCCTCCAAAATAAGTGGAACCTTCCGGCAGCACAACTAATTTTTGACCAATCAAGTCACGTCGATCGTTAAGAGAATGCGGACATAGGACGAAAAAGTAAAGCTATAATAGCTAACATTTTTCAGTGCAATATTATCAGAGAATGTCTATAGAAACGAATATAATTTTATTTTATAAATATGTTACGTTGAATCATATTTATGTTGATCCGATCTTCCACCTTTTTATAGCAATGGAATATTTGTAGAAACTCGATTTAGAGGTGCTTGAATACTGGATATAGTAAAACGGTACAAACGAACACTGGAATGTTATTATTAATCCCTATAAGTATTATTTAAGTCGTTATGATTAATACACGTAGAATTAAGTGAAACATAAATATAAATTTTATCTTACTCTATCGTCTAAGGTTGTCAAGCGTTTCCTATGCAGATTTGTATTCCACTTTAAATTCAAAATAATAATTTTCTGTATAATCTTGCTCATTTTCGAAATATACAAACATAACGTGTAATCGATTTGTGTCGATTTTATACGTACAAAGTAATTTATGTTATGTTTTTACGGTATATAGATACGACTATAAATATTTTTGATTATTTAGATTGTATATCTAGCATTTGTTACACTATGGCATATGTATACATACATATGTTATTGTACTTCCTGGTGCTCTCCCGCGTCTACGGTCGACTCCTCCAGGAGTCACGTTTGTCTAAACCACGTTTCGGCAGAATCTCATCTGCCATCTTCAGGTTTTCGCTGAATGCTGCTGCTCGTTGCTCGAACTGAACTGAAGTTTTTTTTGTTTTTTTGGAAATCATAATAATAATAATAACAATAATAATTTATTCATCCTTTCGGTCACAATATGGAGAAATACGACATATCAACAAATTATGTAAAATACAAAACATGAAATAAATACATTACAGGCACACAGATACAGATTAATAAAAGTAACACACATTACTGTAAAATATATAAATATATATTTTAAGTAGTTATAAATGAACGTTTATCGTTCAAAAATTCATCGACTGAATAGTAACATCCTTCTACTAAATATCTTCGTAGTTCTTTCTTAAAAGAATATAATGACGCTTTTTCTTTAATGCTAGAAGGTAGAGAATTGAAGAATTTTACTCCGGCTAGTAGTGGAGACTTCATATAGGGCAGGTCTATGTTTTTGTATTTTTAACAAATTACCATGCCTGGTGGGGTAATTATGCAGTTGCGAGATTGTTTCAAATTTGCTCATATTCTTTTTTATATATAATATACAGGTATATATGTACACACAGGGAAAATGTCAATATAAAATGTTGCTTGAAAAAATCTCTGCATGACTGAGTTTTTTGCAAACCGAAAATTAATCGTATGACTCGTTATTGGCCAATTAGAACTCTTTCACGATCAGTGGCCCCACCCCATACAATAACATTGTAGGATAACGCTGAGTTAATGAGGGCATAATAAACATTTATTAGAGATTTTTGGTCCAGAATATTTTTAAGTTGTAGGATTGCATAGTAGCCCCTGCTCATTTTCCGACAGGTATTGTTAATGTGATGTTTCCAGTTCATATCAGTGTCAATATATATGCCAAGAAATTTTGTTGTTTCACTTGGAGTAATAGTTAACTGATTCAATGTAATATTTATGGGAATTTGGAATGTTTTCCTACCAAAAAATTGCAACAACATAGTTTCTGTGTTGACAATTAATTTATTAATATCGCACCAGTTAATAAATTGCTGAAAGATAGTATTAAGCTTACCTTGCAATTCCTCAGGGGAGTCTGCCTCTTCTGCTATGGAAACGTCGTCGGGGAACAGCACAACGCACTTGGTACCAATATGGAGTGGCAAATCATTTATAAACAGAAGAAAAATAAGTGGCCCCAATACAGAACCCTGACTAGATTAACGTCATACGTCTCTGAACTAGTTTCCTCTAATTTTACAAAAATTTTTCTAAAGCTGAGATACGATATTATCCATGAAAGAAAGTTACCCCTAATTCCTATTGCAGAAAGTTTATCAGCAACAAATGTCTGATCTATAGAGTCAAATGCCTTGGACAAGTCAAAGAAAAGTGCAGCAACATATTTTTTATCACCTAAGCGATTATACACAAACTCCAAAAAGTCCGTTGCTGCACTTTCGGTTGACCTACCAGGGCAAAATCCATTTTGAGATCTGGAAATTATTTGATATATAGGCAACACCTCGTACTTCAATACTTTCCAATCTCATTAATAGAATACAATCTGGTACAAGGCTTTAGCTAGGTCCGGAAAAACTACCAGACAATTCTTATTTACATCAAAATTAGGAACTGTTTCATAGATTAAATCCAAAACCGCATGTTCAGTACTCTTGTTTTTTCTAAAACCAAATTGTCTATCTGTAATAAGATGTATAAAAAAATAGATAGTTAATCTATTTTTAAGTAGGGTTTCTGTGCTGGGAATCCCGGGAAATAACAGTCGGGATTTCCCGAACCCGCGGGAATAAAAATACTAAATTTCGTGCTTTCTTCACGTAAATCGACCACTGCATCGAGTGAATCACCGACTATTTTGATGAAGTGATTACAACAATTCATGAATTTCTAATAAAATCGCAAATATTTCAAAAAGTTGTAACTTTAACCCACACAATGCTAATATCAGAAAAAAAGGAATTCAATTTTACACAACTTGACGTAAAAAAATACAGGTTGTTCCATTTGACCTAAACAAGTTTTCGCGGTTTAAAGTTGACAAAATGTAACGCGAAAAACGGAACAATTAATATCATATTATTGAATTTATTTCAGTTGTAGAACGTAGTTCTCCTTGTGTTCTTTTTACGTGACAAGAGGCAAATGAGGATCTTTTATACGAAGAAAGTTATAACGGTTCTTGCAAATCGTTGCAGCTGTCGAATTTTCTATAAAATGTCAATAGTCTCTGAAACGCCTAGGTTTAGGTATAGGATATGCTACATATTTTTTCGAAAACCCTAAAATATATAGGGTGTTCCATTTGAAATAAGCAAGTTGGTATCGACTTCCGGTATAAGCGGAAGTGCCAGCTGCTTGTAATTATTTTAATTGGATTGGCCACACCGGCATTTTCTGATGCGTACTTTTCTCTATATCGATCTATTCAGTTCCCGGTGAGACACCCTGTGTAGATCTGCCAACAAAATTACATGATCATTTTAGTAATCCCAAAGTGACAGATTCAAAACATCATATTTTAGAAAAATCATTTGTCAATCCTGATACTCAAACATGAGATTATATATCTTTTTTAAAAATGAGAAATTAAAATCTTTATCGCCGATGTACGAAGGACCTTTTAAGGTAGTTTCTCATACTGATAAAGTTATTTATACAAATAAGCATGGAGCAATGTCTACAATTAGTATAGACAGTAAAACCTGCTTGCCTTTTATTAGAGAGTTTATTTAGCAACTTGCTATTTACAACTCATACAATGAAAACATACTATTTGTGTATAATACCAGATAAACAACTAAACTAAAAAAATACGTTAACATTATTCTCTATTCCTGACACTTAATAACTAACTTTAACATATTTATTGATTTCTCTTTTAAACAAATTCAGATTTTTCATTTGTTTTGCCTTATTAGGGAGAGCATTACACATTATTAAACCTTTAAAATATAAATAATTTTGTGCAAAACTCTTGTCTGAAGTGTATATAAAAATAATTTTGTTGCCTTGTATTGTGATCCTGTCTTTCAGATATATATGTAATACGGTCTTATAAGTATTCAGGTAACAGCCCCTTTCTTATTTTAAAAATGGAGATTAATGTATTATAACATATTCTCTGTCTTACTGACATAAACTGCAATGTTTGTAACATGTTTTGAATAGGGGTGTATATATTACATTTTAAGATAACTCGCATTACTCGATTCTGAAGTTTTTGTAAAACTTGCACATCAGTCTGATTTAAGATATACAAAATTGACCCACAATATTTAAAATGAGGAGAAATGATACTTTTATATACAGTTATTCTTGCAAACATAGATATATCATTACTAATTCTAGATAGAAAATAAATTTTCTTTGCTACTTTTTTACATACATATTGCGCATGTGTCTTGAAGTTTAGATTATTATCCATTACCCCTAAATATTTTATTTCCACAACTTGTTCTAATCTCTCCATTCATGTTAATGTTAAGATTTTAGTTTATATTACTAAGAACACTCTTTATTAGCCTACACTTAGATTTGCTGACATTTGATTTTAAATTATTCATTGACAACCACTTGCCTATCATCTGTAAGTCTTTATTTAAATTTTTTTCAATTACATTAATCTCTTTTCCACTTACAAATATTAATGTATTATCAGCAAATAAGTTTATGGAGCAGTTTTTTATTGGACTTTTTATGTCATTAATATATAAACTAAACAACGTTGGACCCAGTACGGACCGTTGTGGTACTCCATACTTAGTCTCTTTCTCTCCAGATACTTCAGTTCCGTATCTCGTCTTCGACGTCTCTCGACGTTCCGTTAGATAACTTTGAAAACACTTTATAATAGTTCCATTCAAACCATACATTTTTAATTTTTCTACTAGTCGTACTTGGACGATTTATTGTTTCAAATGCCCGTTTAAAATCTATAAACTACGCCATTTTGTAATGATGTTTCGCATGAGTGACTTAGAAAACCTGATGTCTTCCAATGTGTTGGAAATTCCCCTGTCCGAAGTGAACAATTTATACCATTTAGCAGTACTTCTCCAATTATTTCAAATGAATTTTAATAACTTGAACACTGGTACCTTCATCTGTTCCTGCTTTATTTGGAAAACTGTGAACTATTTTTCTAAAATGATTATAATCTATTTCCTGGAAGGATTCCTATTTTATGTTATTATTTAAGCCTTTAGTCAAGTCATCTATTTCTATTGGTTCATCTATGCTATCTACTGTCTCGATTATACTGTTTATAAAGTAATTATTAAATTTTTCTGCTACTTCTTTCTCATTCTCTATTTCTACATTGTCAAAATATATACTTTCTTCGTCAATTTTTGGAAGCGGTTTTAAAATAGTTTTTAACATTTTCCACATTTTTCTAGGATCTTTCCTATGCTCATCTATTTGTGTTTCATAATATTCACGTTTTGCATTTCTTATCATTTTGGTTACTTAATTTCTTTTCTTAAAGTTTGTCCCAGTCGTCTTCTAAATTTGTTAATGTTGCCCTCTTATAGTAATCATCTATTTCTTTTGATACATTTTGTATATTTTCATTATACTAGTTATTCTGAAGAATCTTACTGTTTAATTTGATCATTTTCAGTGGTGCTGTATCTAGCGCAGTAACAATGCCATTAATAAGTATATCAGCACATGAGTGGTTATTTACTTATATACTTGCCAAGTTTTCCTTGAATAATTGTACATCAATATTTTTCTTTTTTCTCTTTATTTTTTTTTTGTTACTTCTTTTGTATAATTTTTGCTTTCAGTTGGAATTGATAATTTTATTATACTATGATCGGATAGCTTAGGTGTATCTAATACATTTACTGTTACTTTAGTGTTTGAAGTGATTAGGTCTATTAATGTTGCTGTATTTTCTGTTACTGTGATTTTCTCTTTCACCAATTGTTTCATGCCATACATTTATATTAATTGTCTTAATTTATTTGGATAGAAATTTTCAGATGATAGATCTAAATTAAAATCACCAGTATATATACAGTTATTACTTAAATGAAGTTCATCAATAGCTCTTCAAGACAGTTTAGAAAGACAGCTTCACTAGAGCTGGGCGATCGGTATAATACAGTTAATGTAATATTTTTACGTTCCTTATTTTTAATGCAAATTGTCACTGTTCAGTATATTGGATGAATTGAAACTTTTTTAATTACATGATATTTTATATTATTTTTTATGAAAATCATTACTCCTGCTGTTCTTTTATTCACGAAATCACATCGTTCAGTCCTATACCCATTTATATTAGTTTCACAAACATTGATATCTTCTGTGATGTGTGTGTCTGAGATGCATACAATTTAAAATTTATTTTTGTTTACAAAATCTATTTGCTATAAAACTTTGCGCATTAAAATGAGCAATATTAATTAATTGCTACCGATTTTGTTTTGTTTTTCTTTCTTCCAATTTTTTTATACTTATGTAGCAGGAACAATTTGGATTTGTTACTGGGAAGTTGGTTTGTAGTGATTTTTTAACTTTATATTGAAACACCCCCACCCCCTCTCAGTTAATTACAAATAAAAATCCTGGTCACGTGAACCAGTGAAACATCTCAACCCCAGGGGTGTTAATTAATATCAAAATCCTTAATCGTGAAGCAATCAAGAACTTATTAATTCCTACCCAGTAATTATTTATCTCAATTTTATATCAAGATAAATAAACAAATTGGCCATTTATGTGATCGTCTAGTTTTATGTGGTTAGGACTTTAATTACGTTGTGTGTGTGTAGTAACCCTTTATAATTACCCCAGGTTCTTTGATTTAAAGTTTGGTATTACTTGTTTCTGTTTGATACGATATACCTTAGAAAATTTATCACTCTGTTATTGTAAATACACTGTAAGTTTGGATACACTGTCTATTAATTGAGAAACCTAGTTAATTTGATATATTATTTATGTAGTATTTTATTACTCAAAGTTGCACTGTACATTTATAGTTGAAGTTTGTTTTCTAATTTATTTGATTGGAAGGAAATCATTTATTTAGCTTATTACTTGCGGGATGAAAAAGGTAAAGGTGAAAGCAAAGACAATAATTGATGGGAAAAAGTTGTCAAAAAAACCCATTTTTATTTTATATAAATTGATGCGGCAAATAGCCGTACATGAAATCAAAACAATCCAAATATTTGAGACAATTGCCTAAATATTATAATAGGAAAATTTGCGCTGCTATAGTAATGACCATACTATAAATATGCTGAGTGTTTTGATGCAATAACAAGAACTGAGATACAAAAGTATGCTGTGTTATTTTAATAGTAATTAGAGACAACCATTTCCTCCGACGGTGCCAAGGCCGGAGCCGGGATTCGAACCCAGTGGCGCGAAACTCGTGTGATTAATAGCGATTGCCACCTCGCATCTCAAACAACACGACTATCGGCCAGACAATACTCATTTTGAACAGTTGTGACAATAGTCTGTAAATGTTAATTTTTTTAATAGAGCTGTTAGCAATTGCTAGGTAATAATGTTTTATAATTAAAGAAAATTGTTAGCAATCGCTAGATAATAATGATTTCGAATGCAAAACCAAGGACAAGAATCATGTCATGTTTATACATTATCAATAGTAAGTTGAGAAATGACCATTAAATACTCATGTAAGAGATCATAAAGTGTTGAGGAAATATCCTTTAATTATACATCGTTTATTGATTGAAATTAGAGTAGGAACAATCGTTCAGATAATCATATTAATCTTGCTGAGGTGAGAATTTACACTCACGTAAAATCCTTTAGAATGCTGCTGGGGAAATCTCCCTATAGTCATTAAATAGAGAAGCAACCAGAAGATTGCCTATGATTGTCAAACATATGAAGCCGCGAATCCGCGAAGGTAAGAAAGTGCGGTTGCATCACCCTTCAGTCGAACAAGTGACCAGGCATTGTCTGAAATATTGACATCCCTCGTTGTAACTGAGCCCAATAGGAGAACAGAACCAGCCAATTGGCCGTACTCAATGGTTCAAACCTTTGTTAACGCAAAGTACACCGAATTCACGTGACGATAATTTTCAATTGTAGGTAGATGTTAAACAATTAGACAACCTTGTGGTTACAGTAGGAAAACATTCCTAGTGTACTTTAAATATAAAGCATTCTTGAAAAATCTTACGAGAGATGAGGTGGACATGAGAGTCAACTATTTGTTTTATAAAAACTGCAGAATAATTATTAACATGAAGTTGGACGAGTCTATGATAAAATATCTTGTTATTGCTCTAAATATATAGTTCTTGACTATAAACTTGTTATTTTGCAAACACAAATTTCCCTAGTAAAACATTCAGAAAGTGAAATTTTATGAATTAAATTCGTGAATGAAATCATAACTGAATAACTGGTAATATAATATTCTTTATAATAAAAAATTAAAGCTAGTATTTCATAAAAAACTAATATTCCTTTAGTACCACAAATAAGCCAATTTCCCCTATCCCCCCCAAACCAGAATGTAAAGTCAATATTAAATAATAACGCAGAGAAGTAAATAGGTTTGATACTTAGATAGTTATGTTGGTGAAATTGTCGTCGTGTAAATTGCGAAGTTATGTTCTAGCAGCCCAAATCTTTTAGTAGCCAGCCTGGATTTATTCGTAGAATTTATGGATGTATTTAGAGAACTAAGGCGGGCTCGAGTTTTGATCGTCGACAAGCATCCTGCAATTAGTTCTCTAATTAGCAAATTCAGAGGGTTCGAAAATCGACGACAAACATCCTCGATGAAATTTGCTATTACTGGAATAAGTATTCTTCCGGGCAAACCGAGAGGGCTCGTAGTTAATCGTCGGCAAGCGTCCTCTATCAGTTCTGCCGGGAGGTATAGCATCGCCTGGCTTTTATTCTGTTCTTACAACAACGCGGTTCCAAAATCACAGTGCCAATTCTCCCATTAGCTGAACGTTGCTTGTATATTTGACACATGAGACGTGGCTCCGGTATCCTGCCCTATCTTCGTCTTATACTCTTGTTTTTAAAACTGCCAAGTTTTAGATAAGAATTAATAACCATGTTACAAGCTATTTTAAAGTGGCACTTGACATATGTACAACTTTCTACCCCAATAATTTAAAACGTAACGGCGCCCTGAAGTCGGCTATTATCTGGTATTGTGAAAATAATT
The DNA here is from genome assembly GCA_963675555.1 of Leptura quadrifasciata. Lineage (NCBI taxonomy): Eukaryota > Metazoa > Arthropoda > Insecta > Coleoptera > Cerambycidae > Leptura > Leptura quadrifasciata. The sequence goes on from OY776673.1 coordinate 154,835,558, forward strand.
TCTGTTGTAAAATTAATGTTTGCATAAATTTGGAAATGAAATTAAGAATGTAATGTTTAAATAATTTCTGGTTAATTGTAGTTATAAAAACGATATTTCCCTGAATTTAAAACAAATTTAAGACTTATTTTTAAAATAGGGCGGCCCCCAGGCGGTCCGCTTTAATATTTTCATCGAAACAATTTATACATTTAAAAAAATTTACAGTACATGTGGTTGTATTTTGAGGACCTGCACAATTAAAACATGTTAAGGTAATTTTCACACTTAGCTGCCACGTGTCCATATCGCGCATTTGAAGCATCTTACAATTGTGAAATGTTCATGCACTGTGCACCATCTCCATCCAATGTTTAATTTTTCTAACTGACATATCTTATGTTTCAATACGTCTACATCACAGTGTAGTATATTAGGTGATACGACAAGACCCGTACGAATGGCTTCGTAACTGTTTAGTTGTGTGTAATGCAATAGATGGCAGGATAAATAAAGTCTCGTCGTTACTTACGTATATAAATATTAAAAATACAGTTTACATACATACAATAGTTAATGCTCTGTAGATTTGTTTTATTTATATTTAAAGAGCCTTTTAGTTCGTTCTTTTTGTCTTAGTTTTGCCGTTTAGTTGTGTATATATGAAACACTACATGCATCAAAAGAAATCCGTCTATTTATGCCATGATCTATGCCTAGGTAATTGCATGCTATCCTTGGGTAATTGCAAGGGTATATTCCGGGCGCTATCTACTGAATTAAATAGAAACCAAGCACTTATGAAGCCGTCGATTAACATGGCGAGTGCCGTGTGTCGGACCACCTAATATACTACACCGTGGTCTACATTGAGGATTATATTTCCTTTGTCGATTTTCTCTTTTTGCTTATACTTAGAAAAAACAGTAAATACTGAATCATCAGTAACATCTATTTCATTTTGTTTCTTCAGAGCTTCTATAATCATTTCACCCTCTCCCTCAATAAACTCTTCTTCAACACCTCTAATAATGATTTTAGGATTTTTGGCCATACTCTTTGGATCAATTTTCCCTTTTAAATCCTTTTTTGTTTCTGTGCTTTGTTAATTTTCTTTAGGCTTAACTACTATAGCTTCACTTTTATTCTTCACTATATTTGCATAGGTTTCCAAGCTCTTTGATTGCTACTTCATTTCAGAGATTTCATTTATAAGTCGTTGATTAGTACTGTTTGATCAATTAATTTTTCATCCTGGAAACGAGACCAACACATTCTTGGCAGTATGATTCCTTACAAATATTACACAAAAAAGTGTCCTTATCATGAGGCTTCTTACACACATCATTCCTTCTTATTTTTGATTAAGAATCCATTTTTTAAATTAATTTGGGAATACCACTGGGTTAAGATTCACAGGTGGTAAAATATTTTTATTTGCTTTTGTGATTTAAATCACAAAAACAATTAGATCATTATAAAAAAACAGAGATATGAATCGTTTGTTTCAGTTTACTGCATTTTTATGATTTACTCAATTTATTATGTACTTGAATAATGTCACCCGCAAAACTGTATTTTAACTTAATAAGCACTTTTTAAGGTGAATTTTGATGTAAAGTTTGTAAATTATTTCTTTAGCGTTTCCCAGCAAACTTAATTTTGAACAGAGACACAACTATACCGTACAAAATTGAAAAATTATTAACTTTTTTTTTTAAGTTTCTTTACTTTATTATTTCTTGAGAAGCTTTGCCAAAGCTATATTTGGCTTTGTACATATAAATGTATATCGCATTAGCTAAAGCTAACAAGTCAGTTGAAGTAAGATGTTCGTCATCATCACGTGGTTTTATAGCAACACCACTAACTATTCTTCTCTTTGAACCATAGATTTAGAGAGTAATGAACACCCCGATTCATACATCCATTCATATAAATTGACACAAACATGTGATGAATATTTTGGTAATGTTAGTCTCCTATAGAGCGTAAAAAAAAGGAAAATTATTAGTTAAAGATCTAGTTAATTTTACAAACTGTGTACCTAATCAATTAGATGTAAACTCAACATATATATTTTTATTTCTTGAAACTATAGCATTAGTATTAACGAGAGTTAAACAATCATCAAAATCATGTACATAGTTCCAAGAGGAATCATCATGAAAAGAAAAATGAATGTGTTTCTTTTCTGTAGTTGTTTTGGGTAGTATCTCCCATGAAATTGGAGCATTTGGGAATTGTCCTTTTTTAAATATCATCACTTCAGGAATTAAAAGGACACATCCATAGGCTGTAAATGAATTTTTCATATCAAGAATATCAGCAAGTTGCATTACAGATGTATCATACGCAGAATGTATGAATATCGAAGTTTTAGCAGTGACATTACACATCTCACCAGGTAACTTGGTTGTTAACCCAGATGTGGGAAATTCAATTTCTAATAAAAGAGATTCGCCGTTAATTATTTGACTTGACTGCTTTTTTATGCGCAAAAAGGAAATAAAAATGTATTACTTATTTTACAATGTTCTTAATGAAAAAAAAAAAAGTAGAAAGAAAATCAAATATGTTTTTAAATTTCTCTTCCAAATTGTTCTTCCTTGCGCTTTCGTTTTCCAAAATTTAATTAGTGTGACTTCATTCCAGGACCGGCAGTCAAGTTTCCAGTTGATGCTTTTGGGTTTAATAATTTTTCTTGTCTGGTTTAATTTTTTTAGGGACTAATTTCTTCTTTGTCTGGATTAAATTCCTTTTGGATTAAACTTTTTTGTTTGGGTTTCATTTTTTTTTTGTCGGGGTCACCAATTTGTGGGTTCGACCACAATAAAAGAATTATTCATAAGAATATTTGGTATATTTTTGTTATATTTATTGTTCAAATAAGTACAATATTATATAATTCTGTATGCATATCAATCTTGAAATATTATTCTTATGTCATAGATACCATTAGCAGCGGACCTAGATAAGGTATCTTTCTTAAAATAAAAATGATAACAATAAATAACTAACTAGCAATAGTAGTAGATACGCTAAACAATTGTCCTTCCAAGGGTTTTTTTACTCTCAAAGGCTTCGCAGTGTCCAAGTTTTATTTTATAAATTACGTTTTAAATGTTAAATTATCGGAAAAAGTAATTATTTGTATTATTTCATAACAGAAATGGCGAAGGAGCCGGTGATTCTAAAAGCTATTATTCTGCTGATTTAGGTCACTCAGTGGGTTTTCTACTGTGCAAAAGGTGGAGTAGTTCTAATTTTCCTATATGTTGTATAGGTCTAAGCCGTGATGAAAAATTTAACTTTTCAGCCTCGAGGGATTGCCTCTTGAGCCGTCATCTTGAATCAAATGTGCAAACAATTTATTTTTTGAAAATAATTCTTCAGCGGTTGATCTCAGGATAAAAATGCTTCTTTATAAAAAATTTAAAGACGACGAAATTCCTTTCATTTTTTGTATAAACTATTTTTTCGTAAGTTTCATAGCAAACAAGTTACAGCGGCACAAAAATCGTCAAAGCCAATTTTTGTTGATAAATTTTATAAAAAAAAATTCAACTGTTATTTTTGCATGTTTCCAAATCACTAAATATCATTAAGCAAAATTTATTTCACGCTATGGTGATTTTTTTTGCATACCTTATACATTTTCGTATTATTACTGTATTACTTACTGTATATGGACGTTTCAATTTTGCAACAGATGTATATACCGCAGGTATGGACCGTTCCTCGTCTTTTTTTCTTTTGTAATGGTTTAAAGGGGTGTCGCCCCTAGCCCCTTTCTCTTTTCCCATTGGAAACCAGTCACCAGTAGCATAAACATCCGCGGAGACAATTCCATCGACTCACTAAGGTTGTTCCAGAGAATGTACATCTAAATAATCGTAATATTGACCGAATGACAAAGTATCCATATCTTCATGCAGATCTGCTAAAACTTGGCTCAAACTCTCATTGAAATTTTCAATAGAAATTCACTATAACACAGCTCAGTAGTAGTATGTGTGCTTTTCACAGCTACAATAAGGTGTCAGCCCTTGGGCGCTTTTCTTGACATAATTATATTTACCTTTTGTCTATTTCTGGGGGGTTAGTGGGAGGGGTATTATGGCTTCTTAGGTCGTTGGGTTTTAGATTTATTTGGTGTTATAATTTGTTTAAATGGCAGACGGGTATTTAAAGGAGCGGATCGTTGCGCAAGCGTGCAAGCAGCCTCTTTAAGGATTGTATATGTAGTTCAACGATGGATGTTTGGGTGCTTGAGCAAATTTTGTTGTTAGCGGTAAAGCTATTAGTGGGTTAGGGTGTGCAACTAGTTTCTCCGTGAAGTTTGGAATTAATTTGGTGTATACTCATCTATTGTTTGCGTCCTTGTTCTGTTGTGGAGGTAGTCGGTTGATTTGGTTCGAGGTAATTTAGTGGCCCATCTCAGAAATTTATTTTGTATATTTTGTAACATTTTCTGATTGAATTGAGGGGTTAAGGAAAACTAAACAGGCGCAGCGTATGTAGTTATAGGTAATAGATAAGATTTATATAACTGTGGATATGTACGAGGGGGCAGAATTCTTTGTTGTACATAAACGGGGCGAACGAGCATAGGTTTTTGTTTTTATTGAGTTGATATGCTTAGTGAAATTTAATTTCTGATCAATATGTATTCCTAGATACAGTATGTCTTTCGACCATTTAATTTTTTATTGTAATTTCGAGCTGGTGGATATTTTCTGTTGGTTGCTATTAGTGTTTGCGTTTTTTATATATCTACAGTTAATTCCCATTTTTCGCAAAATATTGTGGTCTTTTTCGGTTTGTTTTTGGAGTATTTTTGTTAACACAACTCGTATCTTATATAATAATAAATAATTTATTTGTAATTTATAACATAAGCATAATATCTAAACAACCACAAGAATGAGATATATGAGTTATAAACTACAAAAGATGACAAACAGTAAAACTGATGCAAAATGCCAGCACTCGAAATAGATACACATAGCCTTAGTAATAAATTTTCAGGAAGAAAAAAATGTGAGTATTACAAAGTAAAAATAAATAAGTCGAAATCTTAAGCATGACTTTGAATACATTACATTCTATTTGAGTCTTCGCTGTCAAGGCAAGGACCACAAACAACGTAGGACTAACGTGTCTGATAAAAAGATTTTAGAAGAACATGGAATAATGTGGCAATTCGGATTTTAAGATTACTATATGTCCTCTTTAAGCATTTAATTGCATGATTTTTAAAGCGTCAGTATCAAGCTCTAAACCGAGATTTTTAGTTACTTTCGTACAAGGTAATAATGCCATTAATAGCAATTTTCAGCCGATCTTGAACAGAGTAACGAAATTTACCAAATGTTAGTATAGTAGATTTAAGCGGGTTGAATTTAAGTTGATGGGTAGATACGCCAACAAGATGCTTGAGTTCCTGATTAATCATGTCATTGACTAAGTCACGGCTGTCAAAAGAATGTTTAATTTGAGTATCATCGGCATATAAAGAAGCCTTACGATGACTTTATACATTTGACCAAATCACTTGTATACAGACAGACCTAATATCGAACCCTGAAATACTCTGCACCTAATTGGTTTTAAGGCAGAAACACCATTACTAGTCACCACATACTGCTTATGATTAAGAACATAACATTCAAAAAGTTTTAAGCAATGTTTAGAGCATCCTGTGAAATGCAAGATGAACAGTAATTATCTCATGATCTAGTAATCTAATAATATTAATGCCGCAGTCTTGTTATTATCAATATATCTGAATAAATCATCTGTAATTGCTAATAAAATTGTGGGATAGCTATGTACTAACCCAAACCCAGATTGCCTTGCCGGAGGAATATCGTACTCATTAATATGCGAGTAAAATTTAATTTTCATAACTTTCTCTAATACTTTCGACAGAATTGGCAAAGTTGAAGTGGGACGGAGTTCGCTTAAGCTAGTTGTAGATTTTTATCAGCGCTCTTTTCTCGATTCCTTCACTTATTTTTGATAAATTGAATTTTTAATTTCGATCAATATGCCATGTACATAGCAATTTGTTAGGGTACGTTTATATTGGAGCTGTGATAAACGATAAAGAGCGGCGATGAGAGCAGCGACAAGAGCAGCGCGAAATTCATTTCTTTTTAAATGTTTATAGTAGAGCTGCGATAATAACGATGACAGCTGCTGTGTAGATCGAGGTTTAGTTTCTAGCAAACCACTCGAAATATTGTACTGAAATGCGTGATTCTGAAGAACTATTGTTTACTTCAAATGCTGTTAAATACTATCTTCTTGAAAATATTCGTGAAAAGCGCAAGTTCACTGCACGCCCTATAAATACCCACAGACACATGTTTGGAGAGTTTCATCATCTTTATGCAGATTTAAGGCAACATCCTGCAAAATTTATAGAATATATGAGAATGAAAATAGAAACCTTTGATTACATATTATGGCACATCTCTGATAGAATTACCAAAAAATGGAGCAATTGTCATGGTAGACCAATTTTACCCGAGGAGCGCCTAATGGTTACAATCAAGACATGTTTTGTTGCAAAATTTATTATGGAATATATTAAGATACAAGAAAAAGTAAAAGCAACAGCAAAGACAATTAATAGTTAAAAAATAAGGAAACTAAAAGCTCTCCAGAAATCCACTATTTCAGATTATCAGTGATCCCACATTTAATTCAATAGATGTAAAGTATTGTATAAATGAGGTTCTGATTGTGACAAATTTAAATTTGTTGATGCATCATTATAAAAATTTCGAACTGTAGTTTGGTAACCACCAGATGAAGGGTAATTAGAGTCATTAGTGTTTGCAACTGGGGTTTCGGTTGATTTTAAGAAATCTTGAGTTAATTTCATTACCCTAATTCGATATTCCATTCTATCATAAGCCGAAAGTGTCCTTACATGTGGTAGTAAACTTTAAAAAAAATTCAAATCCTCATCTTCATTTTTATTCCAGTTTTTATTATTTTTTTCGTAGAAAATCTGTAGTTTCTGTTTTTCTACTTGTAGTAAAGCCTGACCTATCTGTTGTTTCGTCATGCGTTTTTCGGTGTAATTTGCAGCGGAACTTGAAGATCGGGATGAAGATGGCGTAACTGATGAGTGGGACCGCTGAAGTTCCTCAGTTGGAGGTTGAGTCACTTTGTTTTCTGCTGCTTGTTCGCTTACATCATCGTCATCACTTTCATCTTGTGACATGTGGGATGGCTCATCCAAAATGGTTTCATCATCATTTTTGGGAAAATTTCCGTCTGATTTCCTTGCGGTAAATTGGTCTTTTAAAAATAGAAGACTTTTAAAATACTTCCATTCGCCTGTATAAGTTATTTGAGAATCTCCAGATTTTGCTTTAGGAATGGACGCCACGGTAGTCCTAAATTTGTCTCGCAAACTTTTCCATTTACTTCGCACTATTGTTCCTAAAACAAAAAGTACACGTTTACATATTTTTAAAAATAAATACAGAAATTCAACTAAATAGCTTGTATTATATTGTAGGTATTTATCAACTGGTCAATCGTTTAGAAGTTTGGCGTTTTCTTTCCGGATGGGAGCTACAACAGTTTTAAAAATTGTCCAGGAAATGGTGAAAGTGATATGGAAAATCCTTCAACCATTACACATGAAAATTCCCAACGAACATGATTTCAGAAAAGTAGCACACGATTATTATAATATTTGGAACTTCCCTAACTGTATTGGCTCCGTAGACGGAAAACATATTAGAGTTAGTTGATGCTAATTATAAATTTATAAACATTGATGTTGGAGGTTACGACAAACAGAGTGATGGTGGAACCTTTAGATCTTCAGCCTTCTTTTTGTACTTGTCAGATGGACGACTTAATATTCCCAACGAATGTACTTTACCAAACTCGGATATCACAGTACCTCATGTTATCATAGGTGATGAAGCCTATCCACTTTTACGTAATCTATTAAAGCCTTATGCAAGAAAAGAGTTAGATGCAGACAAAACATACTTTAATGCTAGATTATCAAGAGCACGAAGAACTGTTGAATGTTCTTTTGGAATACTTTATGCTAAGTGGAGAATTTTAGCAACAACAATACAAACATCTGTAGATGTAGCTGACGATATTGTTAAGTGTATCTGTTTGCTACATAACATTATAATTGACAGAGAAGGCATAGAACATCACCTCCAAGAAACAATAAGCGCGCCTATAAGAAATATAGCACCAGATAATATTGGCAGACCAAATCAAGCTGCTAAAAATATTCGCAATCTATTTAAAATGTATCTTTTTCGCAATCCAATTTAATAATAACTACTATCATTTTTCTTTTAAATTTCCATGATATTTATAACCTTAACTAGTTACTACTTGTTAAATAAAAACTAACATTTCTACTTACGTGTTGTATTTAATTCTCCAGCCACTTCATTCCACAATTTATCAAGCACATATCTGTTATGATGATTTCTGTCCTTTTGATCCCATAAGGGGGTCCTGATAAATATTTCACCAATAAATCTCCCCACATCCATACCTGACAAAAGCAAAAAAATACACCACTCAGTTCTCGCCGCTCTTGTCGTTGCTCTGCTACTAAGCGTGTCTCAGCTAGTCGCTCCAATATAAACATCTTCATACAAAATAATGAAATAATTTTCTCCGCTTTGCTGGTATCGCAGCTCTCATCGTTTATCACAGCTCCAATATAAACGTACCCTTAGGCACAGGTGACATTGTTTGGAACCAAGGATTGTAAAATGCTGGTGCATCATCTGATAAAAATGCATTTGTCTGGACAATCCTTACTTTCAGCTTGATGTTTAAAAAAAAAACATTTAAAACAATTTCATCAGCCCTATTTAAAACAATGTCATCAGCCCTATTTAAAACAAAATGCCACTGGGGATCCTGAGCCAAATTCATCAACAGTCATTATAGTATATAGTTGAATACCATAGCTGTTTATTCCATGTGTGCCATTTATACATATTTTATCGTGACCAAATTGAAGCAACTGTTGAGCTCGAAAAGACAGCTGCCCTATTTCCTATGTCGCTTTTCGTAGAAGAAATGCACAACTTCCAGTGGTATGGGATATTTCGCTGCGGCCGATTCGTCCTCGCCGTTTGAAGCCATTCTGTTTCTGCACACGTGCAGTGCATGCAATAAGGCGACGGACTGGGACTTGGACCACGGTGTAGTATATTAGGTGGTCCGACACACGGCACTTGCCATGTTAATCGATAGCTTTGTAAGTGCTTGGTTTCTATTTAATTCAGTAGATGGCGTCCGGAATATACCCCTGCAATTACCTAGGCATAGATAGATCATGGCATAGATAGACGAATTTCCTTTGATGCATGTAGTGTTGCGTATATACACAACTAAACAGCAAAACTAAAACAAAAAGAACGAACTAAAAGGCTCTTTAAATATAAACAAAACAAATCTACAGAGAATTAACTATTGTATGTATGTAAACTGTATTTCTAATATTTCTATGCGTAAGTAACGACGAGACTTTATTTGTCCTGCCATCTATTGCATTACACACAACTAAACACTTACGAAGCCATTTGTACGGGTGTTGTCGCATCACCTAATATACTAACACCGTGGACTGGACATTGCCTCAATAGGAATGGCAGAGCAGCCAACACCTGACTTTTGTTGAAATTCACATCATGCAGTTGCATAAAGGGATGCGATGAAACATGTGGCTATGCCGGAAAGTTGGCTTTTGCAGTGCTCCTTTGCTTGTGGATTTTATAGTGGTCAATCATAGTAACAACATCGATGACAAAGATGAAGATAACTTTTCAGTGGAAGCCCAGATTATCAGGCGCGAAGAAAATTAGTTACAAAATGATACTGATGATAACGAGGCTAGTGATATTATAACGCGCTATTAACTCTACCACAAGGTGGTGTGGACATGAGTTTACCTTGACTTAACAAATTTATTACAACTATGTAATATATAGCGAGGAATATTAAGAAAAATAGAAAAAATGAGGGGGTGGGTTGAAGATTTTGTGGAAAAATGCTCATCATTGCGTTGTTGTAACCCATTACCTATGAGACTTACAAAGAAAAACAAAAAATGTAGGAAGATTTGTCTCCTTTAAGTTTGTTATAAGGTATTTTTATCGTGGGATCAACCGTTGGAGAGTTATATTTCGAAAAAGTCAATTCTTTGCACCTTTAAATAAAGACGGCGGCTTGAGCGGTACCCTCAAGGTCGAAAACATTAATTGTTCTTTAGGGCCGAGACCTATACAACATATAAAAAAATAGGATCTACGCCAGCCATCTTTTGCACTCCAAAGTTTATTATTTCCCCTCACTGACTGGCCTAATTGCAATTTAAATATTTTCCTTTTTTCTGATTTAGAGGCTTTTTACACCACAAATGTAGGTATTCTAAAAGTGAAATCTAAGGAATTTATAAAACAACAAAATTATTATATTTTCAGAATAAATCCGCTAACCAACACTGGCCGGTGACTTATACGCCAAGGAAAAAACTGAATTCTGTACGAAATATATTATTACTTTTAATTCGAATTTATACTTAATAAAAAAACACCTTGACAAATGTTCTTACAATGTTCTTTGTCTACTATACGTGCAGAGCTGTGACCAGTATTCAATGAAATTACTGGGAGTAACTAGTAAGCAGTATCAAACAATTTTTGTTTTACTTGCAGTATTAAGTACCAGTATATTTTAAAAGTACTTGAAGTATTGAGTAATGTACTTAAAATTAAACATTTGCAGTAGCAGTATTAAGTAAAGTACTCTTCAAGTATTTTCAGTATTTTAAATACTTAGAGTATTTTATAAATACTTGCAGTATTTTCAAGTACTGCAAGTACTTTACTTTTAGCAGTAACCTCAGTGATTTACATATTTTAAATTACTTGCAGTATATTTATAAGTACTTTTTTAAAAGCAGTACTATAATATCAGATAAACATTATTCAAATTATTTTTAACGTATTAGAATTGCTAACAATAATCAGTAATATAACAGTTACATTATCAATCATACCGGTGAAGTTTTTGAAAATATAATTTTCAAAAGAATTATTTCATGTTTGGGACCCATTTTTATTACTATCAATAGTATCAATTTGTAGTAATAACTATTAACATAATATTCTATGTATTATGACATATGATGTATGCAAGTTAAAGTTACATAAAATACATATTTTTTAATACCCATTTTATTTATAATAATACTATATAAATTTACAAAAAGGGAAAGGCAACTTAAACGTAAACATATAATTTACAATAGTCTAAGAGACTAACGTGTTTTTCATGCCATTGCCACTCCCGGGATAAAGAGTTATTCACTCCTAGCGCCCTCTATTCTCATCTTGGCATCTGTGCTTATTTTACGATCATCTACGCATAGGTCCAAAACTACCATCCTTCAAAGTTCCATCAACATTCGATTTAGGCAGTTTTTTTTAAATAGCCCGAAAAAAATTTTTTTTTAGTTGCCAGCTTAGAACATTGATGAAATTTTGAGGAATGGTAATTTTTGACGTCCAGATGGCCGTAAAAATATGAACAGATATCTAGGTTAATATAAAGGGTGCACAGATGCACTCAAACATTTCAGTAAGAGATTACACACCCCTTTACCCTGGTGATGGAAATGGAGACTATTTTTCCCATGATGTAGAATACCTAATTAAATGTTTTTGGGGCAGAGGAATATGTCATCTCATCAGCTCTTATTATTGCTTTTCAGTGAATCGCTCATCTTCTGAATTATCAGTTAAAATTATATATCTTTATATCTGTTATTTTCACTGATAATTCAGAAGATGAATTTATTAATTCAAATGATTCGGTTGCACTGTATTCTACCATCGTTCCCTCCAGTGCAGTGGAACGACTATTTTCATTTAATGAATTTTAAAATCTTTATTGCTTTTCAGTAACACAAATTTTTCAAAGTTGGTGTCGCTGAGTGCGTGTCGTCTTGGTGCATTAATTATTTGTGCAAATGAAAATAATCGTTCCACTGGGGCGGACGATGGTAAAATAGAATTGTATTTTATAAACAATTTCTTTATTATTTTGTAATCGTTTAGCATTTCCAAGGTTGTCCTTTTGTCATTTAAATATTTTAAAATTTCAAGCTCAATTTGATTTTGAAAGGCCTTATCTAAATACGCAGAAGACGGCACTGTATCTGTAGGTATTTGATCGTCTTCTTTAAAATCAAAAAATTTGTCTTCGGTGTTTTCATCGATTATCAACTGAGGCTCCCTTAACTCTTTAAAATCCAGAGCAGCTTGCAGCACCCAAGATTGAATATCTTTTGAAGATATTCCAATGTCTGTGTCTTTAAAAGCGTTAAACCACCTGATTTTAAACCGTGGGTTTGTTACGGCAGCTATAACAGCTTTCTTAGATTGCAGTGTAAGCAGTTTTTTAAATCGTGTAGACTCTAAAATAAAATCTAGAGGCTTTGCCAGGTGTTTAATATCACCCGATATCTTCATTATTTCAAGTTTTGTATGCATTGAAACAATACTTGGAAGAAGATACCCATAGTATGTATTTTGATCTCCTTGAAGAAAATCGAGTGTTTCCGCAAGTGGTTTCATAATTTTAACATACTCTTTTAAAAATGATATATCATTTTCACTGAATGTGGGTACGTGTAATTTATCACAAAGTTCGGGCAATTTTTCATTAGAATTTTTTTTATGACATAAGTACCATTCCATCGAGTCGCACCTGGATAACTCAAAGTGTGCCCAAAACTTGTTGAATTATCTCTGCAGATTTAGGTCTTCCTGCTTTATAATTGTTCCTAAGTACTTGGAGTAGTTTTATTATCACTGGGAGTACTTTGTAATACTGGGAGTACTTTCTACTACTGGGAGTACATTAGTAAAATACCTGCAGTACATTATGATTTTGCAGTACTTTTTTTAAGTAACAAGTAATACTTCATCAAAAATTGCAGAAAATAAGTACCCAGTACAAGTACATTGCAAATGTACTGGAAGTTTACAATACCAGTACAAAAATATTAAAAGTACTTAAAGTAAAGTACTTAGAGTACCTAAACTACTGGAGTACAAATTTGCAGTACATTTTTGTACTGAAGTACTCAGCTCTGTATACGTGATAATAACTAACTACTCATTGGATTAGTTGTCATTATTTTGATTTCTTTGTATGACTTTTAGATTTAGATGGTGTAATTGCAAAATGGTCTATATTGTTAATTAAAACTTACTTAATATTTTCAATAGATACAACTATGGTCGAATTAGAATTATTGATGAGCGCTTAGTTGAAAGTGAGTTTGTTTATACAATATAAAAAAAAATGTACAGTTATACATTTGATTTTTGATCTATCTTGATCTGTGTAGATTAATATCGATATCAATATTTATCATTCTTCATCAAGCCTTTCTTAGTATTTTTTGAGTATCGACATAGTTATTGATATATATCATTTATATATTGTGTAATATTAGATAAGAATATGTAAAAGAAACAACTTTTATCTTATCTTCCTGATTTAAATATTTATGTTATTAATTGGATAATTGTTTTAAATAATTTTTATCTTGTGTTTTAATTTCACCTAAATTTATATTTCAAACAACTTCACATTATAAAATTTATTTATGTAATATATTTTATCATTCATTTTATACAATTTTTTAATTTCCTTTTCCAATAATTTCAGTCTCGTCTATAGGAGAGACTGGTTTTACGAGAAAAGAGACAACTCAACTATCAACTGTAGATGGTGCCCAACTAATATAAATTTTTCATTGTCTTCTTTTCTGGAACAAAACAAAAATTTGTCTTTTATGTTATACATTCAAAGAGGGTATGTTTCATATCTCTTACAAGTACTCCGAATCTACGACTCTTTGCTCCGGCTTAAACCAGTTAATCGTCCGCATATGTTGTTGCCTCAATTCTTTGCCAAAAATATATAATCGGGGAAAAGAGGTAACACAATCGCGGTTAATCGAATGGGTATCGCGGTACCGGGTTCGACCTCCGACATTGACACGTTGTACGGTTGTATATCCGTGTTCTTCAATCTGTAACACCCTTCCGCACAAGCCTCTGGCTTCTGAAATTGTGGGTTGTCTAATTTCTGTGGTAAACATATCTTTAGCCATATCAAAATATCATTTTTATATTCCTTGTAAATTTTTAGCTAAATCCACTACATACGGTTCCAACGATGGATGATGATGGATTTGTATTATATGATAGCCATGCCATTATGGGATATCTTGTAGGAAAATATGCTGAAGATAAATCTTTATATCCACACGATCTACAACAACGTGCACTTATTGATCAAACACTCCATTTTGATTCGGGTACCTTTTTTGCAAGGGCCTTCCGAATAGTGGTAAGGTCGTTTTTGTACGTATAATTACGAATGAACTAAGGTATTATTTTTAGTCCGGTATGGTATTTAATGGAGTTAAGAAGGTGTCCGAAGAAAATATAAAAGCCATCAAGGAGGCTTATGGCTTCATTGAAAGCTTTCTTCGGGGTAAAAAATATATAGCGGGGGACAGTTTGTCTATTGCAGATTTTAGTATACTTGCTACTCTTACAAATTCAAATGTCTTGTTACCAGTAGATGAACACGAGTACCCTAACATTAGTGCTTGGAAAAAAACTATGCAAGCCTTACCTTATTACAATATAAATGAAGTTGGAGAAGAGGTATTTCGATCTGTCATCGAAGCTACGCTATCACAATAATTATAAAATTATTTCTCTAAGTGAATGCAGAATATTATTTCAAATATAATATGCAACAACCTTTGTTTCGGCCGTTTTATTTCCACTAAAGTTGTCTCCTAATATGGCAGGAAAATAAATAAAATGCAGTTTTAATGATTAATTTAATAATAGTAAAATGGGCACAAGATAGTAAATTTTTATTCTTTAGCAAAAAAGCCATTACAAGTACATCGAACACAAAGATGTAGCACAGAACAACAGTATAGAATATAGAGAATACAAAATTAGAAAATAATTACAAACAACAGCAAAAGAGAAAAATATATTAAGACAGATACTATGTTAAATACAGTTTTTTTTTAGTTTTTTTTTTCAAATAATTTTTAATAAGATAAGATAATTTTATTCGTTTTTAAAATTTATACAGAATATAACGTACAATGTACAGACTTTAGTAAACTAGTCACCACAAACATTCAACATAAGAGGTGAGCAAAATCAACAATTAAGGAACTCATCTATGTCAAAATGTTTTATCACATAAAAATTTAAATATTTTATTCCTAAATGACATGTTCCTGTCATTGTTGCTACGCTGAATAATTTTGTTAAAACATTTGGCATGTTTCGGCGAATTTTCTCCCAGTGCAAGTCTGGAATATGGCTGATTCAAATTATCCTTGTTTCTCGTGTCATACACATGAATATCACTATTTCTGAAGAATTCAGATTAATTTTTTTTTATGTACATTATTAACTGGTAGATATATAAACTAGGCAAGGTAAGTATTTGCAAATCTTTAAATAGTGGTTTACAACTGGTTAAGGGGTGGATCTTACACATGGTTCTTAAAACCCTTTTTTGATATTGAAATGCCCTATTAAAATATGAGGAATTTCCCCAGAAAATGAGTCCATACTGTAGTTGAGACCGAACCAATCCATAATAGAGAGTATTTAGGATGTTTATGGAGACGGTATCTCTTAGATTTCTTATAATATAGCAGGCAGTGCTCAATTTTGTGAAAACCATATTTATATGCGCTTCCCACGTAAGCTTTCGATCCAAGGTGACACCTAGGAACTTGGTAGTTGTTATACTCAGGATGGATTTATTTAGAATTTTAAGGTACAGATCATAGTTAGTCACAATATTTTTTGACAGAAAGCATGTATAGCATGTTTTATTTACATTTAAATTTAGTCCGTTGTTGCTACAGTAATGACTCATTTCCTGTGATGCGTTGTTACTATTTATGACAATCTGTTCAATGGAGTTATGGGACATTAGCATATTTGTATCATCTGCATATAGAAGAAGTTGATTTGAAGTGATAAATGTGTTGGATATATTGTTAATAAAAATTATAAAAAACATATTATATTGAGAAAATTTAGCTTCATGTGGTAGATTATTAATCTCACTCCATTACCGAACAAGGTTTTTTTTTGTATATTATATGAATAGACTTTTGAGGAAGTTTTGCAGATATTGCGACAAAAGTTTATTTTTAATTTTGTAAATGAGAACTAAATTTGACTTTTTAATGTCTTCTAACGATAGCCTTTGTTAATTCAGCCCTCATACAATCTATTGGTGTATATTTACTCTGTTGCAAGAATTATTCGCATACATTTATTCTGTAAAATTTGCATTCGATTTATTGTCTTTATTACAGGATAGGATAGGAGTGAGGCACAATATTTTAAGTTAAGAATTAAGAAAAAAATTAAGTTAATTTTGAAAAGCCCTATTGTTGCAAACTATATAAATACAATGGGAAAAACCAAAATAAGAAATAACACTTCAGAATATTTTGTTGTAGGAAGTGAGAAGAAAATAGCAGCCATTTATAATTTAAATAAACAAACCTATTGAATCACTGTGTAAAGTTTCAGAGAAATATTGTTGATAAGTATTAGAATTGGGAAAGACCGCTTGAGCGGCCTTAGATAAGACTGCATATTTACCATCTTTAAGTTGAACTCTATAACTTTTCACGGTTATAGTTTGAGCATTATAAAAATATTTTGAATGATCAAAATGATAAATTTGACGATTCAGTTAGTTTCTTACTTCAAATGCTATATATTGCACTTTAAGAAGGTGTCGTACAAATTTTCAGGAAATTACCGCCATCGGAATCACCAGATGAAGAAACCATTAATTTTAACTAAATAAAAATAATAGATAATATGGGGATGAATTGAATTATATACTAATAACTTACACCACTGTGACAGGTTATATAATAATTAATTAACTATTTAACTTGCAATGCATTATGTCAAAATTAGGTAGAACAATCTTACTTCGTATTCACCCGTTTTTGCTTTATTTACATTACCAACTGCTAAGGGTGCCAAATAATACTTAAGCTCTAAGTATTCAAAAACCAATGCCCTAACACGTGAATGAGAAGGGTCATCGTTAAAATAAAAATTGTCAAAAGTGAAGTTTTTTTTACTGGGCTATAGCCAATGCTACTGTAAATGGTATGTCAAATAGCTTTCTGTTAAGTACTGTACACGCATCTTTATCATAAAGAATTTTGCGTACATTGCATCAGTTGGATCGTATGATTTAAGTTTTGCTGTTGCAGACCTCTTTCACAATCCTCTTAATAAAACGGTATCTAATAATTCAGGGTGCTCCTCTAATATTAACTTGTCTACCAGAATCAAATGCTGCATCTCATGCCCACGCATTAAATGCTGAATCTTTGCAAACCCTGAAGATATGTTTTTTTCGATACTGTAAGGTTTATAATTCCTTGACATATGCTTCTTCTGACATGGTTGGCAGAAAAGAATGAGTAGATCTTTTGTAGTGAAAGCATCTTTGGATAGTCATAGGATAGGCCACTGTTTACATCAATTACTGTTTCTGAATCGTCAGTAATTCTTGTGAAGTTTTGGATTATTTGCTTTGCCGAAAATTCATGGAGGATATTACTTACATAGTTCGAGTAAACATTATTTAATTTCATATTTATATCTCCTAGTATAACATAATCTAATAGGTTGTTTTCCACGAAGAGACAAAAATATCTCTTAATGCATCTGTATGCATGTCTGTATAAGGACTACATGGGGCTTATAGATTACAGAAATACCTAGACTATTATTTGATATATTTGTTTTTATTATTAGATATTCGCAGTTTGATTGAACCGACACATTGAGCACAGTAAACTTTATTTTTCGACACAGATAAATAGCAACTCCACCCCTGCGAGTAGGTCTATCTTTTCGTATTAGGTTATAGCCATCTAATTGGTAGGCATTATCAGGGTCGCTTGGGGACAGCCATGTTTCACTTAATGCTATTATTTAATATCTATTTGTAACAACAAAATTCTTCAGCTCCGAAAATTTGTTTCTTAGTGAACGAACATTTATGTGACACATAGACATACCCTCGGATGGACTGCTATTTGGTTTTGGAGATTTAGGTACGAAAAAGGTTCTGAGTTTCATTTAAAGTTTTTGTCTTAATGTCCTATATCATTTTGAGGTAATAAGGAGGAGGGTGGTAGCTTCATGGTTAACTTAGTATTGAGTTTTTTTGATTTATTAAATTTTATACAATTAGCACATTTTCTTTCATTTGAGATACATACTTTACTATTATGCCCCTCAGCACAAATAGAACGCACAGGTATTCCGCTTTTACAATCGCTAGATAAGTGTCCGAAAGCCGCGCATTTACAACATCTTTTTATACGAAAAGAGTCTTTAACGACGCATTTTTTCCAACCAACACATAGGTAGTTTTTTGAAACTATACTATTTCTTGTAGCGGGATCCACCGCTACAATTATATTAATATTGTTTTGATTTGTTTTGAAGAGGATAATAATATGTGGTAGAAAACCCAAATAATAGGAAAGAATATTCGTAGAATGCCACAAATAACTTTCAGACAATGTTGTTTTGGTTGTTCTTATTGTTCATTTTGTGGACAATTTTGAATTCAAAATCTAACTGATTTATCCATATTATTGTTTATTATTAAGCTATTGGCTAGTTCAGTATTATTGTCGGAGACATGTGAATCGAAAGTATCGTATATGATTAATTTAGGTAGTATTTTTTTTAAGATATAACCTCGAATTCGTTGGTGAAGTTGCTATTTATTGTTGTAATTAATTTGTCTTTTGATTCTTCAGAGTTGCAATCTATGATCACTCCGTTTTTTTTATATTATTGATTGAAATCTGAAGATCGACCGGCTTAACTGATTTTTTAAGTTCTGTATACACATGCTCAGAATTTTTATTTAAGTCTTTGGATTTTATAATTACGAAGTTATTCGGCTTACCAGAACTTTTGCTGGTGCTGCTATTTATACGCACTGTTTGCGTCACGAACCACAACAGTTTTTTTACCACACACATAATTTGGAGAGATTGTATTTACCACCTTACGTATATTGGTTGGCAGTAATCCATGTGACAGGTTCGCTGGCCTGTTCATCTCAGTTTTGGGTGTAGGAAGCGATGGCCATTACTTATCAGCTTACATTTCTTTAGCAATTTCTTCATTTTTTTCAGGTCGAGGGTTAGGTTTCTTAGTTACAACGTTATTTAGCATACTTAAAATTCTTGCTTCGAAATTTGAAAACGTGTTGCTTAACTTTTTTTCCATAATTTGGCAGAACTTGGATTCTAGATTTTTAACAAAATATATGTTTTCTATAGGAATACAGCTTTCACAATACCACATTATGCTTTTTGATGAGCATAGTACGTTTATGGCAGACTTTTTTAGAGGCACACATTGGCCGTGGTAAATTGAGCCGCATAGACCATTGCACTCATACAAACTAGATTTTTTCACAGTTTTATTACACACAAAGCAAAGAGAATCTGACGGTTCGTCCTCACAGTCAGACATCTTGTTGAGTTAGTTTTGGATCATTCGCTTTGTTTTAAATTTGTAATGCCCTTTTTTACGCCACCCTGCATGCTGGTTTGTTCACACAGGTGCCTTTTTTGCAGAGTTCAGGTACCTGACCAGAGTTCGGACTTTGGGAAATGTCCATTACCAATAACAAATTTTAATGGTCACGTTCACAGAATTTTGAATAAGTAAGTGTTCTATAAATTGCCCGATGTTAACGGACGGACCGATTAGCTGCACGTCTGCATCCTAGGACAGACAAACTACGATTTCTACAGGCACATCGGAAAACCTCACTTTTATATAATTTATTTTGATTTCAACGTTTTTAATACATTTTTAGTAATAACTAAGCTAATAACAGTAGCTGTTTGTTGATATCTCCTTAGCAACCGGTGGTGTCGGTCGCTTTATCGACAAACCAGTAACTATGCCGTGGGGTTTTACCTCTAACCCAACAGTGACAGTTATCATAATTAATGACGTTTGTCAGTATTGGGTTGGAGAATAAAATAATCACCAATTTTATTACTTTTTACAGTATAAGTGAAATATTAAATAAAAGTCTGATTAATTTAATTGCTTGCAGTGTAACTAGTACTGATTTCTAAGACAAAAATGTGTTTAAGTTTTACTAGGGGACGAGCGTAGGTGCGTCTTTACTATGTACATACTTCGGTATGCGATGTAAAGCAACGACAGGCGCAGTTAGTACTTGGATGGGTGACCATTCCAACGGAAACTGCGTTCTCGCCTCACACATCTTCCAGCGGCTTGTATATCAGTGTACGTGCGGAAGCTATACAACCTTAGGCGAGGGTTGTATAGGAGATATACCATCCTTCGGAGGGGATGTAAAGCCGTCGGTCCCTTGTCTATTAAATGTTAGGCAAGTAAAAGATCCCTACTCTTCTTAAGGGAAGAGGTTCGGCAAAATTCCTGGTTGGGGGTAGCTCGTCTGCAGGCGTCGGTGTTAGGCCTCAGTAGCGGAAATTGGTCGACGTTAAATAAATGTATTAAAAAAAAAAGTTTTACTGCAGCATAAAATTGCGTACTGTTTTATAAAATGCGTGCGATAAATATATATCGCATTAGTGCTATAAACAACGCTATTATGACATTCAAATGAGTGTCATATTACTGTCAATATATAACGAGAGTAACTAAAATTACTTTTCATGTTTATTAATCTTTCTTGATAAATTTAAAAAATAATGTGAAAATATAGCTGGTATTATTATCAATCTGCGTACAAAGTCGCATATCTGTGAGTTAAAGGGTTTCTGAGATATTAAATATAAAAGTCCATTTTTAGACCTTTGCCCTATTAAGGAGCATTTGCCAAGAAAGGTTTATAATATGAACTTTTTCATATTTTTGCATATAAAATCTACATCAGAGTTTATAATCGGTGTTTCCGATCACACTGTAATGTTAAACTAGCATCAAATTAGAAAGGATTTGATTCATAGGGAAACAAGACAACGTTTGCCGCATGCTTCTCACATCATGTGGCGGAAACATCTAATTACATTCTAAATAGAAAATATTGAAAGGTTTATGACCTCTTCAATGTTGCTTAGGGTGAACTATTTATTTTAGCCACATTAATATTTATTTGAAGTTTATCAATTGCACAGCAATAGTGCATGGTGGAGTTGATTTATTTTCATTTGACTCGACCTTTGTATTTCTCATTCAGTTATTGTTTCTCTATGCAGTGCAGTTTCTCACTACTCGTAGGCGTATCAAGATATTTCAGTATTGGAGTGGCCGCAATAGTTTTGTATAAGATGGCTCCTAAATTATATATGAGTCAAGGTAGTCCTGTAGTTAGAGCAGTTATGCTGACCGCAAAATCTATAAATTTGCAATTAGATTTGGTAGAAGTGAAACTTTTAGAACTGGAACAGCTAAAGCCAGAATTTTTAAAGGTAAATATTATTTTGTAATAACTTGACTAATACAGTTCTTGAAAATTACATTTTATTACAATAAATAACAATTATTAACAATGTGTGCAGGTTCCACCAATGTTATCAATTAAGTTGATTATGGTGCTGTTTATTATTTTTTTTGCAAAATATATTTTCTTGGAACAATATTTACTTTTGAATTTGCCTCGATTCTCGTGATTTAAATTTAAACATTTCTAGGGAATATTTTCCATTGACTTTTCGAGTAAATTCAATATTAGGCAATGTAAAATATGTTAGTACATGCTGCCAAGAATTTTGACAAATTTTGTTGGATTTATGTTCTGATTTATGTACTTTTGCAACTCCCATTAGCACCGGCGGTATTTGTTTTGGGTTGGGTGAATCGGGTAGTACGGTAGATTTGTTGCTTAATCGCTCCTAAAAATCATAAGACGCAGTGGTTGCGAATCCAAAAATTCATTTTTACTATTGCAAAAGTAGTAAAAATTGAAATAGCAAGTTATTTGTGAAATTTTTTTCAAATACTTATACTATACGTAAGACCTTCATACTTGGCTAAATAAATCTTTTTAATATAATAAATCTTCCCACCAAATTTCATCAACATCGGACTTTTAGTTTTTGCATAATAATTTTGCAATCTAAATTTCGCAAAAAAAAATTTGCAAATTTTTCAAAATGTTGCTGAGGTTAAACTAAAGCATTTAGAAAGTTGAACATTTTTTGACATATAAAAGGCCACTCAAGTTTTCAAATCCATTTTGAGATATTAAAAATCGTTAATTAGAAGAACCTAGGGAATTCTTAAAAAATTTTGATAGCAAAAAGTAGAAATGACCCCAGTTGAGCCGGAGCTCCGCCCCTAGAATGGGCACCTTAGGACTCCAGGGCCCCCGTGCTGTCAAAAAATGAAGCCCTTGTACTGTCAAAAAATGGGGCTCCGTCCCATGGCCCTCTTAGCACTCTGCGGCCCCCGTGCTGTTAAAGGACCCCGTGTGCCCTCTTGTTCGTCTCCAGGCACTAGGGCCCCAGGTCAGCCGACACAGTTTTGGCAACGCAGGAAATTCAAACTGTTCTAACCTCACCAGTGGGCCCCGTTTCGACATAACCTAACGCGTCCTCTGGGGGACATAACCTCACTCAGCAAAAAAATTGCCAAGTTTTTAAACAATTCCCTAGGCTTTCCTAATTAACAGATTTTAATATCTCAATAAAAAATTACGCCCACATTTTCAAACAGCACATAGTGAAATTATCTAATAAGATTAGATCCTTATTTTAGACAATCTCTTGATTTATGTATTTATCTCAATACCATGAAAATAATCCATTAGTTCAGCCGGTTTTTCAGGACATTCAAATAGCTGAAGTTTAATATATCTTTTTAATATATTGCTTTTAGAATTTTTCCCCTTAATTAAATACATGATGAAATTAGCTCCTCCTCTATCCGTCTAACCGTCTTGAAATAAATTCTTCCAAATCTAACGTTATTTTATTTGGAAGAGATGCCGCGCGTAAAAGATGTTCGAACTTGATTAGTATTCAAGTGAATAACAAAATACTTTCACCATTGGTGTATGAAAACATTTTGGGATTTAGACAATAGCCTAATAATACGCGCAAATAGTACTTTTTAGCAGAAATAATTTATAAAGTAAAAATCTCCACCCGGTGGTACATTCTGGAGGTTTTCTTAATTTTCTCGTAAACCGTTTATGGCCAGCTCGATCACCAGACATTACTCCCTTGGATCTTTTCGTCTTAGTCTACATTAAAGACCAGGTATTTCAAACTGCCCCTGAAAATATTGAGGATATCAAAACCAGAATTAGAAACGCATGTGAGGCAATTACTCCTGAAATGCTCCAAAATGTAATGCGTGAGGTGCCTTGTAGAGCACGTGTGTGTATTACAATGCATGGTGCACAATTTGAGCATATGTAGTTAGAAAAGTAAATACACATGTACTGTTATACATAGTTTTTCGTTTGTTTTTTTTTATGTTCATTTTGTACTTGTATTTTTATTTGAGATATTTATTTGCTTGTATTAAATTTTAACAAGTAATTACTCAATTATAACTATTATAAAGTGAATTTGTACTATTATGGCATAGCTGGTTTTTACGATTCAATGATATGAATTATGGTTTTCGTAAAATATTAAATATTGACACTATCAGTTAAAATTTTTGTGACATGTTTTATATCGTTGGAAAGGGAAAAAATAAACGGAATTAATGGTGTCATGACTTACTTTGAGATTTGTTCTTTTCATTTTTGCACAAGAGTGTGTCAAAGTTAACTGCGTTTTTCGAATTTTTTGATACACATTTTAATTTTTTCAACTTTCTACCTTTAACTTTTTTCGTATCTCCTCAAATAAGAAAGCTATAACCGTTGTGGTTTTCCTATTTTTCAGGTTTTTGTAATATAAAAATAATAATAATAAAGACCTTTTATTAACGAAAGTTATAAATTACAAAGAAAAACATAAAAAATAAACAATTAATTTGGGCGAGATTCAGCGGGCAGCCTAACAAGTAGATACCCCTCTTCTTCCACCTAATCCCAAACAGCCCATAGAAAGCGCAAAACTATTACCACAAAATATAACAGTGAAATGAAAAATTACAGAGACAAAAAGTTCACTAGCTATTAAGCATATAGACAATAATGAACCGTTACAATGCATAAAATTACTTTATTGTTGCTTAGCTTTAATGACTTCAAGAATATGATTCTTAAACCTCTTAAGCAACATTTTATTTTTCAAATCTAAGTGTAACTCATTAATACATTTGCCGATATTGTAAGAAAACGACCGTTTGAAAAGCTGGGTTGAATGGTTGTATATTTGTGCCTTATGTTAATATTATGTACATCAGTTCGAAAGGTTATTTTATTATATAGGTAAGGCGGAGATTTGTTTTGCACAATTTTATTAAAGAAACATACATAGTGAAAATATCTTCAGTTGCGCATATTTATCCAGTTATTTACTTTGAAAGTATGACTAATATGTTCAAATTTTCTTATGCCAAATATCAATCGTAGACAGCAATTTTGGAGTTTTTAAATACGGTTATCATAGTTACTTAAACAAGGGTTATTATACAAAACATCACAATAATTCATTTGTGATAAGACCAAAGAGTCACAACAACGATTTAATGCCTATATCTAAGGTATGTTTGTTTTGATATATACATTTGAGATTAGCTTATGCCCTCTGAAGACAGACGCTAACATGACTTGAAAATCTTAAATATGTATCCATATAGAGTCCTAAATTCCTTACCTTATCTTGAAATTTAATTATATTATCAACTTGAATGCACTGTGAGTAGTAATTTTGCAAGAAATTAGCTCTATCACTCTTTCTACCAAATAACATGGTCTTACCAGCATTTAATTTTAAAGTGATTTTTGGAAAAGACGTTTAGATTATAGAAATCGTAATTTAATGCAGTTATTGCATTCGCACTTTCATTCAAATTGAACATAATTGTGTGTCAACATCATAATGTTGTGAACAAGAGACAAAAATGGATGGAAAATTTGAGGTATATATGCTGAATAGCAGTGGGCCCAAGATAGATCCTTGTGGAACACCCTTGAAGATATTTAAGAAATTAGTGGTATTACCATTATAAACCACTGCTTGAGACATTGATGTTAAATAATGTGATAGCAGGTTTGATGCCGATTCAGTAGGACCTATATGATTTAAGATTGACAGTAACATTTAATGATTTAAAGTGTCGAAGGCCTTCGAGTAATCAATTAATACAAGTATAGTTAATTTACCTTTGTCCGTAGCCTCGAAAATATCATCTATAACTTTTAAAAGAGCCGTTGTACAGTGTGACCTGATCTGAAGCTTGATTGATTAGTCTGGATATTATTTTTATATACATGTTTTCGTAATTGCATTTCAATTGCTTTTTCCAAAATTTTGGACAGTGCATCTTACAAAATAGGCTATAGATTTCAATTCTCTTTTTACTGAAATATAGCTTACAAAAAATGGGATAACTCTTTTTAAAATTTTATTCTTCTACAATAAATATTAAGCGAGATATTTGTTGTGGCCCTCGTAAGATAGACAGACTGTATATTGTCTTTAAAAAATTGGCCCACTTTGGAAAATGGTAACGAACTAAGTTCATGTGGTTCTCAGTTTTAATCTTAAGATTTTTAAGTGGAAGGGCGCAGTTCACTCTAAGTAACAGCGAAATGTGCCCTTTGATAATGTAACATTTGAATAATCAAATTTACCATTTATTCAAATTTCTCCATATTTCCTTATGTTTAACACGCCCTGTATAACACATAGGTGGATTTTTGTAGCTGAAATCCATTGAAGGTGACAACTATTTGTTAATATAGTGTATAACTATTCTGTACTATTATTGTTAATACCATACTTTAGTAAGTCTTGTATATTAATCATACTTTACATATAATTTATTTCATTTTATCATTTTTATTTTTGTACAGTTCCCAGTTCTTCCAGTCGGCTTAATCCTAAAAAACAACATAATTTAACTTCTGTTAACACTTAATGATTAATGTGAAACTATACAGGTATACATTATATCAGTTTATACTTTCTATTATTCCTAATATTTAGGTTTAAATGTTAAATATTTACTTACCTCTATGATCTATAGGTTATCCAATAATTGCAATAAATCATAACAAATTGACATTTATTCTCAACTTAATGTAAAGTAGTGACCTCTACTGGCATAGAAACTAATAGTTTAGTGTTTACAGAGTGGTTTATTTGCATATTTGTAATACTTACATAATTCAATACCAGATGGCGTTACCTTTTTTAAATAAACTTTTTAACTGTGGCATTGGTATAAGCACTAGCTATTAAAATAGGTTTCTTCACTCGCTAATATACCGAAATTGTAATTATTATGTTTCCGAACCTGCTATTTTAACTTAGTTTCCTTCACTTTATAAAGTTCTTTTCTGGTTCATTTTTTATACGAAATTAGTTTTCTTTATTCAAATAGTGGCATAGAACAAACATTTTCTATTTATTCGACTTTTGAAATTGGAAGACCACTTTAGAACTCATTCACGAAATTACAGTAATTTTTCAACATTACAACTTTGGCTTCGTAAATTCATAGTGTGCTTACATCAGAAAGAGGTAAATCTTTTATTAATAATTAAAATATTAGTAACTATTACTTCAAAATTTATTTTTTTATCGTATATTTTTAAATTATATCTGTAATTTTTTATGTAGTTTCACATTCATCAATCAGCGTTACTAGTTTATTTTTTTCTTTTGTTTCTAACGGCTTCATTCATGCCAATTTAAAAATTCCATTTAAAAATTCAATTCAAACTGAAAATCAAAATTTTAATTCATATTTAATGTGATTCATCCTGTCTTATATAATTATAATCCTTTATAATTATTATTTCTGCCTCTAGTTTTCTATACACTAATATTCTCTCTAAATAGTGACTTGGAGAATATTGTTTTGAGGTTTAATTATCATAATTAAGATTATGATATATGATATATATATGGTGTTATTATACATGACTTGCAGGAAACAACTACTCAGCGGGCAAATACCCCGACCTGCATTGAATTACACCTTACAAATCATGAAAAATTGGTAGCCAATGTCATTTGTCAACTCCCTGACCAGACATAGACCGGTTTCGAACTTATTAGTTCTCCTCAGTATGCCATAGGTCATGGAGCAGACAAATGACAGTGGCCAACCTGCTAGTCTTATACAGACTAATGTAAATGGTATAGTGGTGAGAGGTAATTGAATCCTCTCATGTGGTCTAATGCTACTATACACCAGACATCATAGATGTCTCCGTGGTGCATAGCGACTTGCTATTTTGCAAGTACCGAGAGCGGCGACCTTCAGCCCTTGGTGGACTTAACCTATATACTGTTATTATACATGATTTGCAGGAAACAACTACTCAGCGGGCAAATACCCCGACCTGCATTGAATTACACCTTACAAATCATGAAAAATTGGTAGCCAATGTCAATGTATATATATATATATATATATATATATATTGTGCTGTTCTATTTTTATTGAACTTAATAATTTGCAGTACTAATCAAACTTTAACTTGTTTATTTCCAATAGATAAAAAAAACTTTAAAACCAAAAGATCAAATTAAAATCTCTTACCTTTTGATTCGAAAGTATGTCAAAATATTTAATGGGCCGGCTAGCTTATCTTTCCCTTCAGGAGCAGGTTCAAATTCAGTTCCTATTTAAAATGAAATTTTTATTAAAAGTAAAATTTTTAATCTGATATAAATAATTTATTTTCTTTGATATTTAGATAATTTAGCTTTATAACAGGTTCGAAAGTCTAATACACTATTTAAATTTTAATATACAACCTTGTCCAAAAATTAAATACACAAAAACCTTCCTTCTTCGTAGCTACACTCTTCTCTTTCCAAATCCAACAATTCTCCTTTCATTAATTCTTCACCTTATCTCGTCCTTATCTCCTCTGCAACTCCAATCCACAATAACACCTCTACTTTCTTATTTACAGTCTATTTTTCTCTTCTTCGCTGATCTCCACAATTTCTGACTTTCAATTCAATTTCAAAATTCTTAATCCTTGTTTATTATTTTTCTCCTTCACTCCCTAATTTTCACTTGTTCTTTTTTTTCTTAAATTTGTTTTTCCAATTTTACAACCTCTCTTATCTGTTGTTTGTCGTTCTATATCACTAAATATCAAAGTATTCAAAATAAACAAAACACCATATGAATTTTGATTAATTTCATTCCAAACATAACCTAACTTAAACCTCCTTGTCTTTCTCCAGGAAAACATTTACCAACTGTAAAATAAAATTTCCTACTTAAAAGAAATGTCATAATGACTTAAATGTCAGAAATTATTTCAACAACAACTTAATAACTACTAACATAGATGTCAGTATCAAACTTACTGTTGACATCAAATAAAAACTTTAAAACTATTAAAACAACTCTAAACAAGTATTAACATTCTAAAACACATACCTTTCGGATCTTTAGCTAATTTAAATAAATTTTGAAAACCATCTAAAGGAAACAAACAAATTCAAACCCTGATTCAGCAAATAACACAAACATGCAATCTTCGTAATCGTCCAATATGCAAATACATCGCATTCCCTCCCCAAATTATAAGCTTTTACATATGTAAAACTGTTTAATTTTATTCAATTATGCCGTATTTGCAAAATATTGTATTTATCATCAGTTTTGTTGTGTTTTCTTTGTGTGTTTTAATTTGTCAAACATTTCTTTAATCTGTCGTTGTCAAAATATGTCGCATTGTCACCTAAAATTTTTCTAGAAGTGCCTACAGTTTGAAAATATTTAGAAAGTATTCTACAAACCGTATTTGTATTACGTCTTTTGTGGAATATACCTTTGTGAGTTTTTTGTAATGCGTTTTTTAATAATAATTTGACTTAACAGGAATGCAATTAATAACTTTAATTATAATATTGTTAAATTTTATATCATTAAACTCGGGAAATCCGTTCGAATATGAACTCACGTCAACTCCCGCACACGTGTATCATAATGAGAATAAACATTTTGTTTGGACCTTGGATATATTAAAATTGACATATGTGGTAACTTCACCATTCATATACCTTTGGAGAACTGACGCGTCTCCGCACGTATTACATTTTCATTTATCATTTATAATCATACTTAATTTCATATATGTTCCGGTAACTCTTGACCGTTTTATATAATTCATTATTTATTTATTTATTCCGCACTTAAAACTACATTTCCCTTGGTCCAAACAAAATATATCTGCACAATATGACATCAAATGCTGAGGGCAGGCATAATGACCAACTCGTCTCTATTGCCATTGCTCTCAAATTTCAAATTACGATCTTTATTTACATTACCCTTTACTACGTCATTACATATTATTTCAAATTTATATCCACGCTTATTTATCACTAGTATATTTTTATTATATCCCACAAATCCAAATTATCTTTGTTAATAGATCCGTGTTTGTATATAGTGTATAATTCCGTATAAAATTCCCTATTCATGTCCCTTTCCGTATTTTTCTTATTGCTCCGGTTCCAATTATTTCTTCCTCGTCTTGAAGTTTTTGTGTTTTTTTTTCCAAATATTTTGAGTTTACTTTCATCTACTATCAACTTGTGTACATAACTTTTAGCTATTCTCGGTTTGTAATTTATTAACGACATATAATTTTGTAACAATTTTCTTACTAGATTTTCATATTTAGTAGGACAATTTATCTCCAATCTTTTAGGCATTTTATAATTATTCATTTCACATGTAGGCTTATATTTTTCATCATTTAAATCCTTTAAATTATTATTATTACAATTGCCTATATAACCCACTATGTTTAACTCATTTTTATTAAATATTTTCACCGCAGTACCTTTTAAAACTAGGGATTTTTCCCCAAAATCTATTTTTGCCTTAAGGCGTGATAAAATATCTTCACCAATTATGACATCAAAACTCAAATTGTCAACAATTACAAACTCGCCTCTAAAACGTATCTCTTTTACTTCAAAATCTAAATTTATGATTTTATTGCATTCTGTGAATTTCTTACCATTTGCATTTACTAATTTAATTTTTGAAATCTTAGTACAATTTTTTTGATATAACTCTTTTTTACTATCTATTAACTTTCAATTTATTAAACTGATTTCTGATCCCGTATCAATCGATGCCTTTAAATTTATTTCATTAACTTTAATGTTGATGATTGGTAAATTACTAATTCTATTATTATCTAAATTTGATTCATTCTCAATACCTATAAATTCTCGCATATGTCCGTATGTCGCCATCCCAATTAAAACTTCCCTATCTAAAAATTTTCCCTTGGAAAATGTGGATTTGTATTGTTTACCTGTGCATATCTTACTGAATCATGTTTATTATCATACCTATTCTGTTCTTTATTATAATTATCATTACCGTTGTACCTCCTATTTTCGTCATAATCTCTATCTTTATTTTGATTATTAAAATTTCTACTGTCATAATTTTTTTGATAATTATTATTATACCCATTTTGTTGTCTATTTGCAAAATAATTTTGTCTGTTGAAATTTTGGTCATTACCATCTGTTTGGTTATATGTTTTTCTATTAAATGATTTATAATTTTTATTCCATCCCATATGTAGATCATCGATCACTCGCAAGTACTCATTCAAACCATCTAATGTCGTAATGCGTTGTGTAATGATTACTTGGTGGATGTCATCAGAAAAATGTCTTGCTAGATATTTAATCATTTCATTTTCTGTCAAGTTTGGCTCTAAGAATTTAATATTGTATATTTTACGCATGACATAATTTTCCCTAGACATACCACTATTTTCTGAATATTTTCCATTAAATAAATTGAAACGAATTTTTTCCTGACAATGTTCAGACCAATAGTTTTTTAATAATAACTTTTCAAATTCTTCTAATGTTTCAAATTCAGATTCTACAATTTGTTACCAAATTTCGGCTTCACCTTTTAATGAATTTTGAATTTCATGTTTTAAATTAAAATTTAAATTTATAGATTTTAGATATTGCCTTAAACGTTCTAAAAATACTTTTGGGTGGATTCTGGAATCACCATAGAATTGATTTACCAGTGTATGATGTTGTGTAGCATATGTGTTAAATATAGGTGTGTATGTGTTTTGATTATATCTTCTTGTTTTTTCATGCGTATATCTATTTCATTCATACCATCTACTATAAATGTTCTACTTCTACTCTTACTTCTTTTTTAAATTCACTCATCTCTTCATAAACCTTTTCTACTTTTTCTTCTACTTTCTTAATTTTCTGGTCCACTTGATTGTGTAACTCTACTATACTCGTTTCCAATTTCCATTGTTCTCACCCATTTTTTTGTTCATATCTTGTTTGCTTCATTCAAATTTATTGTCCATTTTGTTGTTGATTTCATCAAATTTATTATTCATGTCTTGTTTGCTTTCTTCAAATTTATTATTCATGTCTTGTTTGTTTTCGTCCATTTTTTGTTATTTTCATCAAATTTATTATTCATGTCTTGTTTGTTTTCGTCCATTTTTTTGTTATTTTCATCAAATCTGTTTGCTATCATGTTCATTAATTGTATAAATTTATCATCATTTTGTGTTTGTTTGGATGTATCACCTTGTTGAGAAGTTTCTGGTGTTTGATTTTTATTCTCCATTTTTGTTTGTTTTCCTGATCTTAATTTCATACAAATACCACACAATTAAGAATTAATACTTTATATACCCTTAATAAATGAAATTGTTTTTGAATTTTAAAACTATGTACCACAATCAACACAAACTTTCACCAAGACTGCACACTTTATTAAATCAACAATTTTACAATCGCCACGCGTTGGGCGCCAAATGTGCTGTTCTATTTTTATTGAACTTAATAATTTGCAGTACTAATCAAACTTTAATTTGTTTATTTCCAATAGATAAAAAAAAACTTTAAAACCAAAAGTTCAAATTAAAATCTCTTACCTTTTAATCCGAAAGTATGTCAAAATATTTAATGGGCCGGCTAGCTTATCTTTCCCTTCAGGAGCAGGTTCAAATTCAGTTGCTATTTAAAATGAAATTTTTATTAAAGTAAAATTTTTAATCTGATAAATAATTTATTTTCTTTGATATTTAGATAATTTAGCTTTATAACAGGTTCGAAAGTCTAATACACTATTTAAATTTTAATATACTACCTTGTCCAAAAATTAAATACACAAAAACCTTCCTTCTTCGTAGCTACACTCTTCTCTTTCCAAATCCAACAATTCTCCTTTCATTAATTCTTCACCTTATCTCGTCCTTATCTCCTCTGCAACTCCAATCCACAATAACGCCTCTACCTTCTTATTTACAGTCTATTTTTCTCTTCTTCGCTGGTCTCCACAATTTCTGACTTTCAATTCAATTTCAAAATTCTTAATCCTTGTTTATTATTTTTCTCCTTCACTCCCTAATTTTCACTTGTTCTTTTTTTTCTTAAATTTGTTTTTCCAATTTTACAACCTCTCTTTTGTCTGTTGTTTGTTGTTCTATATCACTAAATATCAAAGTATCCAAAATAAACAAAACAAAACACCATATGAATTTTGATTAATTTCATTCCAAACATAACCTAACTTAAACCTCCTTGTCTTTCTCCAGGAAAACATTTACCAACTATAAAATAAAATTTCCTACTTAAAAGAAATGTCTTAATGACTTAAATGTCAGAAATTATTTCAACAACAACTTAATAACTACTAACATAGATGTCAGTATCAAACTTACTGTTGACATCAAATAAAAACTTTAAAACTATTAAAACAACATTCTAAAACACATACCTTTCGGATCTTTAGCTAATTTAAATAAATTTTGAAAACCATCTAAAGGAAACAAACAAATTCAAACCCTGATTCAGCAAATAACACAAACATGCAATCTTCGTAATCGTCCAATATGCAAATACATCGTAGTATATATATATATATATATATATATATATATATATGGTGTTATTATACATGATTTGCAGGAAACAACTACTCAGCGGGCAAATACCCCGACCTGCATTGAATTACACCTTACAAATCATGAAAAATTGGTAGCCAATGTCATTTGTCTACTCCCTGACCAGTCATAGACCGGTTTCGAACTTATTAGTTCTCCTCAGTATGCCATAGGTCATGGAGCAGACAAATGACAGTGGCCAACCTGCTAGTCTTATACAGACTAATGTAAATGGTGTAGTGGTGAGAGGTAAGTGAATCCTCTCATGTGGTCTAATGCTACTATACACCAGACATCATAGATGTCTCCATGATGCATAGCGACTTGCCATTTTGCAAGTACCGAGAGCGGCGACCTTCAGCCCTTGGTGGACTTAACCTATATACTGTTATTATACATGATTTGCAGGAAACAACTACTCAGCGGGCAAATACCCCGACCTGCATTGAATTACACCTTACAAATCATGAAAAATTGGTAGCCAATGTCATTTGTCTACTCCCTGACCAGACATAGACCGGTTTCGAACTTATTAGTTCTCCTCAGTATGCCATAGGTCATGGAGCAGACAAATGACAGTGGCCAACCTGCTAGTCTTATACAGACTAATGTAAATGGTGTAGTGGTGAGAGGTAAGTGAATCCTCTCATGTGGTCTAATGCTACTATACACCAGACATCATAGATGTCTCCATGATGCATAGCGACTTGCCATTTTGCAAGTACCGAGAGCGGCGACCTTCAGCCCTTGGTGGACTTAACCTATATACTGTTATTATACATGATTTGCAGGAAACAACTACTCAGCGGGCAAATACCCCGACCTGCATTGAATTACACCTTACAAATCATGAAAAATTGGTAGCCAATGTCATATATATATATATATATATATATATATATATATATATATATATATTTGGAGCACGTATTATTGCTAGGATACGTAACTACTTAAATTCCCCAGTGGAATTTTTACATTTTATTAAAATATAGCACCACAAAGTAATTATGCTTTAGTACCAAACTACCGCTTGAAATATGAACTGTTTCCATTACCATTAGATCGACAAAGATCAAGACTACTGGAAGCTGGAACTAGTAGGGAACTTTTCTTCGGAATCGACCAACTCCAAATCAGCAACTTGGTGATATCCTGTTTTAATTGCTAAATTGAATTAATTTCAACGACTCCTAGATATTTATTATATAACAAATATTTTTCTTGTACATATTATTTTATAACAATCACAGTAATCATCAATTTTCTCTATTAATATACATTTATTTTAAATTACTGTCGTTTTATTGAACATTTCAGATAATTCAAATTTATATTTTACAGAAATTTGTTTTGGAAAATTCAAAGAGCAACACTGAATAAACTATAAATGGCGCCCTTTAAATATCACTAATTATTTACCTTAAATTGTATTTTTATTAACAAAAAATTAGACTGATTAACACAATATTTTCCATATAAATGAAAAATTGATTTTTC
The DNA here is from genome assembly GCA_963675555.1 of Leptura quadrifasciata. Lineage (NCBI taxonomy): Eukaryota > Metazoa > Arthropoda > Insecta > Coleoptera > Cerambycidae > Leptura > Leptura quadrifasciata. Next base: position 154,870,265 of record OY776673.1, read on the forward strand.
CCTGCTTACGGCCCATTTAAGCTCCCGTACTATACCAACTAGCCGTTCGCCAATATGTGCTTTTGTTCTGTTTTGAGCATTCTTTTGGTCAGAACAGAGGAAGAGCGTAACAATAAATATACTATTAATTTTAATTTTGTAATTATTTTGTATTTAGTTATCTATCAATAAAGTCAATTATTGTTTTTGTTATAACCCAATTAAGTAATTTAATAGACATTTTAAAACAAAACATGTTTAGTACTAGTAGTAGTACTAGCTACTAACTTATAGTTTCTAGGTCTAACCGCCATTATTTCTAACGGTTAAGCGATGTATAACGGTCAACCATACTGGGAGCATTCAGCACTTGATAAAAAAATGAATTTTTTAGATGTGTATGTAAATTTATAATAGATTTTGATTTTAGATAAATCCTCTACATACAGTTCCAACAATGGATGATAATGGTTTTGTATTATATGATAGTCATGCCATAATGATATATCTCGTAGAGAAATATAGTAAAGACAGATCTTTATACCCAGAAGATGTGGAAAAACGTGGTCTTATTAATCAAAGACTTTTTTTTCACTCAGGCGTTCTATTTGCCCGGCTCTTCAGCATAGCGGTAATCTAATACCTTTAAAAAAATGTGTATTACATTTAATAACATATTTTTCAGTATCCTATCATATTTGGTGGAGTAAAAAAAATCACTGAAAAACAAATACACGACATGAACGAAGCCTACGGATATGTGGAAAATTTTCTTCAAGATAACAAATATATTGCAGGAAACGATTTATCAATTGCTGATTTTAGTATACTTGCCACACTTACAAATTCAAATGTGATAGTACCTTTAGAAGAAAGAAAATATCCCAAAATCAGCGCTTGGAGAAATAAACTACAAACCTCCTTACCTTTCTGTGATATAGAGCAAGTTGGAGCTGATATCTATAGATCTATTATTGAAACCAAATTAAAAGAATAGTAAAATAACATTAGACTATTGGATAGTAATGATTGTTTTATTAAAATAAAATATTCGATATCTTGGAATGTTTTTAATGGCACTTTGTAAGGTTTCTAACTGCCGAAGGGTACAGACCTATCGTAATGTTCCAAACATTTTATGCTCGAGAACTAGCAAGAAATATTATGTTACATCATATTAATAATAATAAATCTTTATTGCCTTAAATTCGAGGCGGATATAGGCATTAAAAGGCAATCAAATTCGTAACGTATCACAACATACATAAAAACATAGAATACATGTCGCAGTAAAAAAGATACTGAATAGAACAAAGACTTACATACATTTAATACATTATAAAGTTATATTAAGATCAGAAGCACAATATTGGTTTTATAGGTTAATATGCCACTACTATAATATAAGTGAGCAAAACATTTGCTTGTAAAAAATTGTTTGGTTTTGTTCTTAAATGTAATCTAGTTATTACCTTAAATTCGGGAGGGAGGTTATTGTGGGCTTTTATAGCTTTATAGTGCACAGTTTTGTAGTATGTACTTGTAGAATGAGATGGTATCCTTAAGTTACAGCCCTCTAGTAGCCCTACTACTACCTTCATTATTTTTTAAAAAGAGATGCATATTAGATTTAACCTTTACTTTACCTAGGCAATAAATAAACAATGAAGAGATAATATGCCCAAGGTGATAAAATAAAGTTTACGCGGTGTTCGATTGGGTAAATCTAGTATAAATTGGATATATGTTTTTGTGCTGAAAATAATCTGTTGGTCTGCAGGTCCGCACACCAGAACATGAGGCCATAATACAAGTGAGATTGTATATGAGTGAAACAGTAGACTTTTAAAGATGCCAGTGATACTTGTTTTATAAGTCGACAGACGTGGGTTGCACTGTTTAGTTTAGCTACCAAGCCATCAGATGGATATATTGTATATATAAGTACAGAGACGAACGAATGAATATATATATATATATATATATATATATATATATATATATATATATATATATATGGTCGATAGCCGAGTGGGTTAAGGCGCGAGGTGGCAATCGCGATTAATCACACGGACATCTCACCACCGGGTTCGAATCCTGGCTTCGGCACTGTTGGAGGAAATGGTTGTATGTCCGCGTTTTTTCAATGTGTAACCCCCTTCCGCACAAGCCCTGGCTTCTGGAATTGGGGGTTGTCTAATTTCTGTGGTGTTTATTTATATATATATATATATATATATATATATATATATATATATATATATATATATATATATATATATATAGAAGAAAGGTAGTCTTGACTGACTAGTTAAGAAAACCAAAATTAAACACACGTAGTGTGACTGCAACCTCAAGATACACTACGTGTGTTTAATTTTGGTTTTTATATATATATATATATGGCATAGTGGTGAGAGGTAATTGAATCCTCTCATGTGATCTAATGCTACTATACACCAGACATCATAGATGTCTCCGTGGTGCATAGCGACTTGCCATTTTGCAAGTACCGAGAGCAGCGACCTTCAGCCCTTGGTGGACTTAACCTATATACTGTTATTATACATGATTTGCAGGAAACAACTACTCAGCGGGCAAATACCCCGACCTGTATTGAATTACACCTTACAAATCATGAAAAATTGGTAGCCAATGTCATTTGTCAACTCCCTGACCAGACATAGACCGGTTTCGAACTTATTAGTTCTCCTCAGTATGCCATAGGTCATGGAGCAGACAAATGACAGTGGCCAACCTGCTAGTCTTATACAGACTAATGTAAATGGTATAGTGGTGAGAGGTAATTGAATCCTCTCATGTGGTCTAATGCTACTATACACCAGACATCATAGATGTCTTCGTGGTGCATAGCGACTTGCCATTTTGCAAGTACCGAGAGCGGCGACCTTCAGCCCTTGGTGGACTTAACCTATATACTGTTATTATACATGATTTGTAGGAAACAACTACTCAGCGGGCAAATACCCCGACCTGCATTGAATTACACCTTACAAATCATGAAAAATTGGTAGCCATATATGTATATATATATATATATATCAGATCGTTGTTGGGACTCCTCTGTTTGATAATGCACTCGTTAGTGAGTGCGTTGTCGCGTTGTTAAACGCTCCCTCTATGTCTAGGAATGTAACTACTGCCATTTCCTTGTCCTCTAAGGACTTTGCTAGTAGTCTGTTTAATTCATCCAGCGCAAGGTCTGTCGACCTCCCCGGCTGGTATGCATATTGACGTTCACTCAGGGGATTTTCCCTTAGTAGTTCGTCCCTAATCTACCTATCTATCAGTCTTTCCATCGTTTTAAGTAGGGAAGAGGATAAACTTATAGGCCTATATGACTTGGGCGTTTGGTCCGGTAGATGACTCTCACCTTCCGCCATAGTTTTGGTATGTATTTCCAAGCCAAGCAGGCTTTGAATATTTTACATAAGTAAGGTATTAATACCTCTAGCCCCTTTTGAAGCAAAATTGGATATATTCCGGCCATCCCAGGAGATTTGAGTGGTTGGAACTTACTAATTGCCCATCTGATTTTATCAGGTTTTATAACCTCGGTGGCCAACCTCCAGTCCAAGAGTTTGGGCCTTTCTGGCCTTTGGTTTGGATAATGCCTATCCTCTAGGTCTGTTAATATCAGTGAATCCGGAAAGTGTGCCTCCATGAGCAATTTGATACTTTCCGTCATTGTTTCTGTGTAGGTCTCATCATCTGTTTTGATAAAACCTACTTCATTTGCAGTACAACCGTCCTTAGCCAGGACTCTATGGGCTCTGGAAGCTGCAGGGTCATCACTGACCTCTTCCATGAGTCTCCCTTTGTTTTGCAGACCTCTTTATTGTACTGCGTGAGTTTTACTTTGTAGGTATACTAAATTTTACTGATGAATGTACTGGTTATAAAATTTGGCGCCCAAAGTGGGGTTCGAATCCGCTACCCTGCATTTAAGTCTCATGTCGGAATACGTTTTATCGCAGATGACAAGACAGTGTACATTAGCAAATCCGACTGCACGCGTGAACTAAGTCATCGGAACGATGTTTAATTGATACGTAAATGACAATTATCGATTTTTACATAACCTAAGAATTTCACCAACTCGTGGATGTATACAGATTTTAGGTATGCGACTGGTTGTCATGAGCTGAAAGTGCAAAAAAGTACTTAACAGAACCATCAAGGACATTAAGATCATCTATAACGATCGGCTCTTACAAAACATAATAAGACCTTACGCCTTATAGTGGGTTTTTTACTTTGGTAAAAAAAGTCTAGTTTTCAGAAAAAAATCTGTATCTTACAAAGTAAGGGATATATAAAAATTATGAAATTGGTTTTTCCCGCACATATGCCTGTCAAGAAAAAACATATTTGGAATCTCGGTAGCTATAAACTTGGAAAAAAGTTTGCTTTCCGTCGCACTGTGTAGAGAGTAACGTGTTTCAGATTTAAGAAACTCGTGCCAAACTTGCGTGTTCACAAATAAATTAGCTCTTAAATCGTGAAAACAGCATATTATCTATTTTCCTCATTAAAAAAACTTTGCATTGCTTGGTCAGTTAATCAGTAGTTATAATTTATTTAAAAAATCTCAGTAATTTATTTAAATTATTTTTTCCTTTCCAGAATATGTTCTTTCCAAATTTTCAATGAACTCGGAAATTCTCCAAAGTTAAAACTTAATCGCAGTGGGGTATTAAAATCATTCATTTCATTTTAATTCATTCATTTAGTTAATGTTATTATAGAAGCTTGTTTTTACTTAACTGTATCTAAATTTAAAGGTACAAATTCGTATTGATTGAAAAATGAATTGTCTCAAGTAGCAATAAAACAACTTTATCAGCGTGCTTCCCAGGCTGTATTCCGGAAAGATCTAGTTATCCTCCAAACAGATAATATTTCAAGGCCATCCGGCATCTCCAATTTCGCATATATGATAAATATTTTACCAGTTGGTAGTTGCGTAATAGAAACGCGTAGTGTGGCATTTCCATTTGACTTTATTATTGATACGTTTGATTCGGATATTGATTGTCTATGTCATATAATAAAAATTCGTCACCATTGTAGGTATTAAAGAATATTACTGTATTGCAATAAGTTAAGGAAATCAATTCATACTAATTATTTTGTAAAATATGGTTCCAAAATTATATAGCTCTATAATTAGCAATCCGGTAAGAGCAGTAATAGTGACCGCAAAGGCAATAAATTTAGAATTAGATTTAGTGGATGTGAACATTTTAGAACATGAACAAGATAAACCTGAATTTCTAAAGGTAAATATTTTTTATTTTGCAATAACCACTTAACCTAATAGATTTATTAAAAATCACATTTCATTATATTGAACTGATAAATCATTACTTGTATTTACAAATAATTTCCTAAATAATGAAAAGATTCGTTAATTTACACCTAATTAGACTTGCGTGGTTTCGTTCAGGTCTTTTCATAAACAGGAGTGCACGGCACCCGGTCGATAAAATATGAAACAGTCAAAGATAGCAGCCAAAATATACATATATGTACATACATATACGAGCATCGCATGATGTGTACGGGGTCTTGACTCAACGCATGCCCACAAACTCTAAAGAGAATTGAAAACAAGTAATAGCAGTAATACAATACATAGTAATCCAGGTCAGATAGCAAAGGAGAATGCAATTTAAGCTCCGAAACAACTTCCTACGATAATTGCTGTTCCTGTAATTAAATAGCAAAAAATTGCCATATTTAGCGGTTTTTAATTTTTTGTGCAAAAAGTTATTGACTGATTTCAATAAAAAACTCATTTTTTTTTTCGTCTTTTTACGAGCTATTTCGTAGTATTTTTGTATAAAAAAAATTTTTTCTTTCGCATCGACAACGTGAAAAACCTGTTTTCAACAGGTTCCAAATAAAATTTGCTTTCCAAAACATATACATCTAATTCCCACTATTTTACTCCTAATTATCACATTCACAAAATGCACTCAGGAATTTTTCGAAAAAATAAACTATCTGACCTGGATTATAGTTATTTGTAAGTTTGGTAGATTATGAAAACTAAAATATTGGTTGTAATTTCTATAAATGGAAAAGCGGTCTGAGCAAAATAGAGCAGCCGAAATATAAAAAGATTAATAAAAGCCTGTCATTTAAACGAGATAAAATTCAGAGGACGAATAAAGAATACGCTTAGCAATTTTTAGAAGTCAGTGGCATCGACTGGCAAACCGTCGGAGGGTCTGATATTTAAAGATATTTTGAAAACAGATGCTGTAAAACGATAACCTTTGATTTTAACATAATGCAACTCGGTGGGTGGATAAAAGACATACTTAGCAATTTTTTGAAATCAGTGGCATCGGCTTACGATCTGTCGCGGATGGAGGGGTCGAAATTCAAGGCAATCTGATAATGCCCTGTGAAGCGAAAACTTATCATTTTAATGAGACGAAACTCTGTGGGTGGATGAAAGACACGCTTAGCAATTTTTAAAATCGGTGGCATCACTCGCAAATCGTTGAAGGGGTTGAAATTAAAAAATATCTAAAAAGCACAGCACTATTGATTTCACAACGGTAAACTGATTTAAAATTTTATATATTTCATTTTTTCTTGAGTAGGCAGAATCAAATTTCTAAATTTTCTAAACTGTTAGGGTAAAGTTGGAAAAGAAACATATACGAGACTGTTTACATTCCCATAATTAGCACAAAAACTTAAACTGAAGCTTGCCGCTCAAAGTGCCGCGTTTTTTGCTACATCCACAAGCCGACCGGACTCCTAAAGCAAAAAACGCGGCACTTTGAGCGGCACGCTTCAGTTTAACTTTTTGTGCTAATTATGGAAATGTAAACAATTTCGTATATGTTTCTGCCCAACTATATAACATTTTTTAGTTATCAGATGAGTCAAAAACTTCACTCGCTATGCTCTTGCTTTTCTATAGATAAGAAGTCCCAGACCGTTAAGCAATTATTCCTTCAGTCTTTTCGAAGTAGAATGAACTACATTTTTGGACCAATATTTGTGATAATGTTGCTCGTACTGGGAAATGCCTCATAATCGGCAAAATCTTTGTTAACATTTTACTCACTTATAATTTATATCTAAGATATTTTCCTTAGAAATTCCAATTGATTCATTAATAATATGTGCATCTTGGAACCAATTCAACTGTTTTTCTTTCTCCAGGATGTACTTACCTTGTTTAACTGTTGAATACATTTAAAACATTTACTTTTTGAATATTGGTTTGTCTTCTCGGGGATTTTCACTTCTACTGGAGAGGAACGGCGACAATTTGCAAATAAATATCCCACTGTTAGTTCAAGCTCTCACATTTTTTATACGGCCAACCCTGGCACGCACCATACTGTATCGACTTGGCTGTGTCCTACAGCATCCAGAACCGCATTAAGTACACTTCTCAATGTGTAAAACATCATTATATTTTATTTTTTCTGTAACATCAAGCTTTGGCAAATCTTCTTTTGCCTGTTTCAGAAATCTTCTCGAGAAGTGTGTGCCTTTAGTTCGCTTCTTCTTTTTCAACCCTCTTGCGAATACTTTTTACTTTTTGTCGTCTGGAATGACTATGTTTTGTTGTCTTGTTTGGCGACTTTTAAGGATTTCTGATTCCAATTTCTTGTAAGTGACTAATACGTTTGCACGATATTTTCTTATAAAGCTAGACATGTTCAAATTTCTTTCTGAATTTAGTATATTATCAATTTTTAAATTGTTAAAATAATTTTCCGCATAATAATTATTAAATCGGCCCGTTCCATAACAGTCCACTAAGGATAAAGTGGGTAATAGAGCATATTTCGTTAAAATGATGTTAAGACAGTTCTTCCTGTAGAAAGGATCTTCCTTACCTTCTGTAGTAAGAGAAATATTCAAAACTTAAATTTTAAATTGTATTGTAAGATGGACTGGACTGATACAAGCTTGGAAATGAAATCATCTCCATTAACGTTGATAGCATTATACAGGAATTCGCTGTTGTTTCATCGGCTTCATTCCGTATTAAATAGTCGCTTGAAGATTATAAGGAGAATTTGTCAACACAAGTATGTTGAAAAACCATTTAGAAATTTAAAAGTGGCACATATTTTGCTAAAAAGTCTTCAATAAATATTGCTTGATAATATCTGTGTAATTGTTGGTAGCTTTTGGTACCATGTGACAGTACAAATGAATGGCTATTAATGTGGATGGAGTTTCTTTTCCGCATGGGGCAATTTTGCAACTTTTTGAATATTTTAGTAACCCTATTCGATTTTCTTCTCTTTAATATGGTATATCACTACCCTTACAATTAATCAATATCAGTCACTTGATGTGCTGCATGCATTAATAGTCTCAATTTACATTTCTCAAGCTGATTTGGCTCTAGATCATCTATAGATTCAAACTTCTCAGCATTGCTCTTCTGATAATTATTAGTAATTACATATCCGTTTCACTAGCAGACACTGCAATTAATGATGATCTTATATCCAAATATTCCTCTATAAATTCTGCAATGCTTGAGCCCTTTCAGATTAGTCATAGTAAAAGTTTTGGAATGTACTGTTTTCGAAACTTGCACATGTAGTGGCAATAATACTTGCTGTATAAAAATTTCCTCGATTGGCCTCGGCCATCTCATCCTTGTCAAATAAGAGCATATAGTTTACAGGATATCGTCCTTATCCATTTGTGCCATTTTTTTTCTTTGGCCGCTGCCATGGCCCTAACCGATCCTTGAAGAATTTTAAGATATTTTAGTTCAGGATATTGGACATAGATATCATCTCTATCATGACTAGATGATTCATCTCAGCCCCGTTCATGAACTGAATAATTTCCTTACTTATGTGAACAATTACGTTATCACTACCTGACTGCAATACTTAAGAATACAATAAATAGTTATTTCCTTAAGGAGAAATTTGCTGACATGACGGCTTGTTATGCTGTCAGACAGTTTAGATCTGGATAAAGATCTTGTCCATTATTTCCCACAAAACGCATTGAGTTTATTTTTGATTCAATCCTTTTTGTTCTCTACATTAAGATTTTTTTACCTTGACAAGTATAATACAAGAAATCATGACTAGAAGTCCAATTGGGCCATATCTTAATTTCTTCCATTCATCATTTCCAATCAAATTTTTTATATATTTATCTGTCAGGGATCTAGATGATAGATAACATGCTTCCAATTGAAATTCCGCGTTATTGTCAGCCTGTATCAATCCTGATTGGATAATTACAACTTTAGCATCAGCAAATAACAATATTGATCCAATATAGTGACAAGCCAGATCAATGGGATCGATAATTTCTATATCAGTAGGAGAATAAAAATGAGATAAATATTAAAATAAGATTTTGGTCCAGTCTGAACGCTTCCATGAAGTATGAGAATCTAGAAGTATAACTTTTTTTTATGTAAATCAAGCCCTATAGATTTGAATTCAGAGATGTGATTTGTTGGATAGGTCCTCTGAGCAGATAGCTGAGCTTAATCGATTTGATTCTTGATTGGCTTACAAGTCATAGTTTTGGTCGAGTCGATGACGCTGATTTCAAAACATTGTTTGTTCAGTGGCCCTTTTATCCTATCACCAAGATTCATCCTGTTAAAATGAAATTTCTGTTCTACAGGGGATGGTTATTATATCTTTTGAATTTCGACCCCTCCAACGGGATGCGGATCGAAGCCACTGATTTGAAAAAATTGGTAAGTATGTTTTTATGCATTCACCAAGTTTCTGATAATGGGCAAAATCTTTGTTAACATTTTACTCTGTTAATCTGTATCTTTAGTTTATATCTCAGATATAATGTGGCTTGTTAATCTTTTCATTAGAAATTCCAATTGGTTCATTACTTATATGTATATCTCAGAACATGTTTATCGTTAATATTTTGTCAATTCTTGCCTCACATTGTCGGTTTCGAATTTTTTCTTGCCGTATTCCATTCCTCGTGATTTCTTTGGGCTACTGTATCCAATTCAATTGTTTTTCTTTCTCCGAGATCTACCTTGTTTAACTGTGAAATAAATGTAAAACATTACTTGTTAAAGATTGGTTTATTTTCTCGGGGACTTTTACTGCTACTGGAGAGGAACGGAAATAGTTTGCAAATAAATATCCCACTGTAGCTCTTATCAAGCAAGCTCTCACATTTTTATGCAGCCAACTCTGGCACACACCATACTGTATCCTCGAGCCTTCTAGAACCGTATTAAATACACTCCTCAATCTTGGAAACATCGTTATCTTTTATCTTTTCTGTAACATCAAGCTTTTTCAAATTTTCTTTTGCCTCTTTCAGAAATATTCTCGAGAAGTGCGTGGCCTTTAGTTCGCTCCTTCTTTTGCAACTCTCTTGAGAATACTTTTTGTCGTCTGGAATGACTATATTTTTTCACCAAAGGTTGATGGTAACTGTGGCCCTGCAAACCATACGAAGTCCTGTTTGTCCAACCACAATCATGTTTATGTAATGGTGTTGGGTTTTTAAATGTGCACTTCGCCACACTGTAGTAATGTATGCGTCCGCAGTAAATCTCATGTAATTCAGTTTGGCAAAGTCGGTAGACTCGACGCGTCACAATTTTTTAACTTCTGTTGCATTTATAATAACAGCTTGGAAAGTATTTGAAAATATTTGAAATTTTGCCTTATTAACTTTGATGACATTTTGAATACCATATAGCTGGGTGATAAACTTTTCCGATATTGAAAAATAATTCGTTTCTTGTATCTGTTGCCATTACACCTCCTAGTCTTGCAAATGCTTCCTGATAATGTTGAGATTTCTCTTGCATTTTGAAAATTCGCTTTTTGCCCTTTCTGAAGAAGGTTGCATTATAATCGCAGCCTATCAATGCATGGAATCCAGGTAACGATGATGAAAAACAATCACCTAGTTGCTGATGCAATTTCTTGACGTCAATGTGTTTCATATTATTGCGAACACCATCATCGGATCTAGATATATCAGCAGCTACCTGTATTATCAATATATCTGAGTCGGAACATTTTATGAGGATATTAGTTTCTGTGTCATTTTGACACAAATGGCGAACGATCTTTGTGTCTGCCTCCCCATGATATTCACTAGATAATGTGCCTTGTCGAATTTTGACAATCTTATCACCGCCAACCTCGAATCGGTAACAGTGCTCATAATTGAAATATGTAAATTCTCTTCCTATGAATGGTGCCATTTCATGACTGACTGGCCCAATGTGGAATTAGAAATTCAACGAGAGCTTCTTTGCACCTATTACTTCTTAGAGCCTTAGCGAAATCAGTAGGCCTCACTTCATCTGGTCCGCGAATGGCGTACGCACAATCTTGTGATTTATCTCTTCGAAGTCACTCAATATCTTTGATCCAAGGGGAAAGGTACTTGTCAAAAATAATATTGATCCTTATCGCATCATACTTTGTTATCGCCAGCGAGTCATTTGATACGACGCGACAGTGGTAGATATAGTGACTAAAACGCGTGTGAGAGAGCACGCGTAAGTTGCATTGAAGCGCGACCTCGCCAGACATTCGGTCTGGCAACGCGTCAACAAGTTCTACTTGGCCTGGCGTTTTCATAAACGTAAATCCGATAATATAAGGTATTAAAATTAGTTTATTCCAACTTTTTTAAAATGATTTAATTCTCTTGTTGGTTTGAACAAGTTCAAACCAGTCTGGTACTATCTAAGCAAGAAGCAAATAGTATGTCAACGCATGTGGATGATTTTTTATTTTGCAAATTCATAGCAAATAAAAGTAACAACTTTCATCATCTTGTTTTTCTTAGCGGTGCAATAATAAATCGCGGCACTCAGGCCTTGCGGCCCATTGTGCAATATGCATCCGCTAACTGGTCAGTGAATGTCCCGATCCAGGCTAGACTCCAGACCAAAAGCCAGAATCCTTCCCAGCGGAGCATTCCTTATTTTCTCCGGCATAGGGAAGCCAGTACCGAAGTGTTTATGCATGAAGTTCATGAGACTGGGGCAGGAGGTTAGGAGATGGACAACTTTCATATGTAACGTTTCAATTTTGTTTAATTTAGTTAATTTTAATATAACCCCTTGTATATGCCGCTCCTTGGATTTATATGTTAATTTTATAGAGTTAGAGCGCCTAAAAGTATGCAACCAGCGGTGCGCTACGGAATCGTATATTTGGAAAATCAGGAAATAATCACCTTAAAATTTCGTATTGGTCATTTTAAATCCTTTCAATTTTATACATCAAGCTTGTCTTAATATAAGGAATATCCGTAAAAATAAGCATCATATTATATATAATTAATAGGTATTGCCATTATATTTCTGCCATTATCATGTATAGTTTTTCGTATTTTATCGCGAAGTTTTTGTGAGCGAAGGATAAAAACAGGCGTTCGAGTCAGTTACCACGGATTTCTGGTGTGTTAATGAGTGCAATCCACATTTTTCTATATGTTTAACACTTTGAGGTGTTCATTTTGGATATAATTAGAAAGATTGTGTTTATATTGTGGCCGTGTGCTTATGTAAGTTTTTGGACGGCGCACAACATCGGCTGTATTGCTGGATTTAAGGGCATTTTTTACCCCTAATTAACACGTGGTAATCAACCAAGCTCTTGCCTATAGCTTTGGTTAAGCCACCCTCCATCTACGTAAGTTATTACATTTTTCTTCTTTTAAATGACTGGTTAATGGTAATTTCGTGAATCCTTGTCATAGGGCTTTTCTTCTTTTCCCTGGCTTCTTTCACTTTTTGGTGCAGTAATATTGGTTTCTAATTTGGGATATTTCTGATATCAAGCTACCGTTAGAAGACCTATTGAAGTTCCTGCGTTCCAGTTCGTTATTTTGGAATTTCTGAAATAGACGCAGTATACAGGCTGTCCTGGACGATCGACCATTGGAGCCGCCATTTGCAGTAATCTCGTGCGAGGACGACATTAAGCAGATGAGCTGTATTTCTTTGAATTTTCTGTATTTTCTATATACTATTTTAATATTTTGCATTCATTCATATTCATTTGTGTACCAAATAATCTATTACATATTAGTAGTGCATTTTTGTCTGCTACTAATTGAATGGCCGTCTTTTAGGCCCTTGCGCTAAATTTCAGTGATTAATTCATTTGTCTTGACAAAATCTTGACCTGTATTAATATATTTATTTAATTTTTTTGGTATTTACTATCATTTTGCAGGTATAATTATTACGTCATTTTTTTTTAAAATAAATTATATTGTGCGCCAACCGTGATCACGTGCGGACATTTAATCATTGGTTTACCACTATATATATTTTTTTTATATATCTATATATATTTCAACCTAAACATTCACGAGCGGGCATTCATTATTATTAGCTTACAACTTTATGTTTTTTATATATATTTCAGAATGGTAGAAAATTAAAGTAGATTTTATATACTTTGGGAATCATTTATTTTTGTAGAATATGCGTTCAAAATATATTCAGTAGAGAAAATTAAGGCAATTGACACCTGATATCGATTTCGTGGTCCAATTATATATATTTCTATTTGGGGGTGCTTGAAGTTTTGTAACCGAACTTTAAGCCACTACTTGGAAACGTAGGGCAATTTAGGTTACTGGCGCCCTGAGCTGCTCAGTTGTATATTGAGTAGTTCTAAATAACCGCACGGCCAGCTCCAGCTGTAAGCTAGCCAACGTTTCTCTCAAGAACTTGGACACACCACCATCGAGAGTTAGGTTAGGATCTCTCTATAAGATTTTAGTAAGGTGACACATAGTATTACGTAATTTTATTTAATCCTTACTAGATTTCAACTCGCTCCCAACCGTAATGGCGCTCTGTTGTCAGACTACCGTATCCATATTCCAAAAACAAGCAAAACGCTGCTAGAGTAAATTTCTTTGGTATAGAATGACGTGCAATCTATGTTTCCAGCTCTCACTCTATAATATAAACTTTATTTCCAGCTAAATCCACTGCATACAGTGCCAGCATTGGATGACAATGGTTTTGTGCTATGCGATAGTCATGCGATAATGATATACCTTGTAGAAAAATATGGGAAAGACAAATCATTATATCCTGAAGATATAGAAAAACGTGCTATTGTTAATCAAAGACTCTTTTTTGAGTTAGGCGTTTTATTTGCACGGCTTTTCAACACAGCGGTAATTTAATTTTAAAAAACTGTTTGAGATCTATTTAATAATTATGTTTTTCTTTAGTATCCTGTTTTACATTATGGAGTAAAGGAAATCACACAGAAACAAATCGATGATATGAACCAAGCTTATGGATATGTTGAAACCTTTCTTCAAGATTCCACATATATAGCAGGAAACGATTTAACAATTGCTGATTTTTGTATATTTACCACGATTACAAATTCAAACGTCGTGGTACCATTAGATGAAAGAAAATATCCTAAAATTATCGGCTGGAGGAAAATTATGCAAAGTTTACCTTGCTGTGATATAGATCGAGTTGGAGGTGATATGTATAAATCTCTTGTTGATTCTAAATTAAGAGAATAATAAAATGTTTCTATTATTGCGTGATATGTTATTTTATTAAAATAAAATAGTAGATATTGTTTAGAAACATATTCGTGATAATGGTGAGGTTTTCATTTTAAAGTGGGCATTGAAACTGACTGTGGGTACCCTATTTAATTACTAAAAGAAATCCTGGTAATTATGTTTTCTATAAATTTAATTACTATTTATTTATCTGAAGGATAAACAAATAAGATTGGCCATTTGCGTGATCGTCTAGTTTTATGTGGTTAGGACCTTAATTACGTTGTGTGTGTAGTAACCCTTTTTTAATTACCCCAGGTTCTTTTATATAAAGTTTAATATTACTTGTTTCTGTCTGATACTGTATTCCTTAGAAAATTAATCACTCAGTTAATTGAAATACCTGGTAAACTTGCACACACTGTCTATTAATTGAGAGATCTAGTTAATTATATATGTTATTTATGTAGTTATTTATTACTCAAGATTGCACTGTACATTTATAGTTGAAGTTTGTTTTCTATTTTGCTTTGAAACAAAACCATTTATTTAGAGTGTTACTTATATGAAGAAAAAGGTAAAGGTGAAAGAAAAGACAATAATTGATGGGAAAAAATAGAAAAAAAAAACCCATTTTTATTTTATATAAATTGATGCAACAATAGTCGAACATGAAATCAAAATAATACAAATATTTGAGATAATTGTCTAAATACTATAATAGGAAAATTTGCGCTGCTATAGTAATGACCATACTATAGATATACTGAGTGTTTTGATGCAATAACAAGAACTTATATAAAAGTATGCTGTGTTATTTTAATAGTAATTAGAGTTGTGGCAAATGCCTGATAGTGATAATCTATAATAGAGCTGTTAGCAATCGCTAGGTAATAATGTCCTATAATTAAATAAAGTTGTTACCAATCGCTAAATAATAATGATTTATAATTAAAGCTGCCAGCAATAGCCAAATAATGAATCGAATGCAAAACAAGGGACAAGAATCATGTCAGGTTTATACATTGTCAAAATTAAGTTGAGAAATGACCATTAAATAGTCATATAAAAGATCATAGAGTGTTGAGGAAATATCCTTTAATTATGCCTTGTTAATTGATTGAAACTAGAGTAGGAACAATCGTTCAGATAATCATATTAACCTTGCTGAGGTGAGAATTTACACTCACATAAAATCTTTTAGAATGCTGCTGGGGAAATCTCCCTATAGTAATTAAATAGAAAAGCAGCCGCGAATCCGCGAAGGTAAGAAAGTACGGTTGCATCACCCTTCAATCGAAACAAGTGACCAGACAACTGCCTGAAATATTGACATATCCCTCGTTGTAACTGAACCCTATTGGAGAACAGAACCAGCCAATTGGCCGTAGTCAATGTTTCAAACCTTTGTTAACGCAAAGTACGCCGAATTCATGTAACTATAATATTTCATTGTAGATAAAATGGCCAACAATCAGACAACCTTGTGGTTACAGTAGGAAGACATTCCTAGTGTACTTTAAATATAAAGCATTCTTGAAAAACCTTACATGAGGTGTGGGGGAAACGAAGGTCCACTATTTGTTTTATACAAATTGCAGAATAATTATTGACATGAAGTATTGACGAGTCTATAAAAGCATCTTGTTATTGCATAACTCTAAATATATAGTTCGTGAATATAAACTTATTTTGCAAACGCAAATTTCCCTAGTAAAATATTCAGAAAGTGAAATTTATGAATTAAATTTTGTGAATGAAATCATAACTGAATAAACGGTAATATAATATTCCATATAGTTAAAAATCAAAGTTAATATTTCATAAAAAAAACTAATATTCTTTCAGTACCACAAATGCGTCAGTTAAACCTTTTATAAACACCCCGTAACCAGAATATGAATTCAATTGCAAATAATAAAGTAGAGTCTCGAAATAAGAAAATAATCACCTTTAGAAATCCACGCCAGTTGAATTTCTGTGACGTTAAAACGGCACTTCATAAAAAGTACGTTAAACCGTGATTGTCTTCGATGAAAGTACAACGAACACGAAGTACTGCGATGCAATGGTTATTGGAACTTTATTTCCCAAGTACAGCTGACCGAAGTCTGCAAAGTACATTGAGTGTGGTTTAACTGTATTTCCTAAGTACAGCAGACCGAAATCTGCAAAGTAACTTGAGCGTGGTTTAATATTATTTTCTACGTACAGCAGACCGAAGTCTGCAAAGTAACTTGAGCGTGGTTTAATTTTATTTCCGAAGTACAGCTGAGGTAAACTCGGCAAAGTAACTCGGTTGGGATTACAAAAATAATCCTCTTCTGAACGGTCTGATCTTTTTTTATATGGTCCCTGATGTCACCCTTCTACCCGGATTATGCATCTCCGCTTGTTTCTTGTGGGAATATGTTTATTTTAACGCTATTATAATTATTCGACACGACGTAGCTCTGTCTTTCTCTATGGTTAAGCTAGACACGTGTAGGTGATTCCATACTCTGGGAATAAACGAAGTACTTGACACTTATCTTAATATACGATAAACAAACCCTGTGACTCGACTCGATTTTATGTAATTTTTTAGTTAAAACTGTAGCTTTTAACTTTGCTTTAAAATAATATAATTTTAAAATGCATTCTGGTAACTTTACTGTGTTCAATATTTAATGACTAAACAAACGTAAAAATGAAATGAATTAACTGCAATAATTACTTGAATTTGGAAATAATTAAGAAAAAACTAAATTTGTATATGGGGTATATACAGGATGTTTCAGTATATTGAGTACAACAATCTTTAATAATAATTCAGCAAAAATAATTTATACAGTAGCGGTCGAATTGCAGGGATCTCAAAAACACAGCCGTCGAATAGACAATTATCCGTACCACTTTAGGCAAATCATAAGTTATGTTAGGCAAACACTACACGCCAATATTTATCGCGATATTTGGATAAGATATCACAATATATATTGATAAATCACGAGGGATCACGAGTATAATTTTTATCATGACAGTATTTTTATATTTTTTCGCTAGCTAGTTCCAAATGTCAAAAATGGAGAGAGAAAAGCAGCGTGCAGAAAACCCACGATTTTGGGATGTACAATTGATCCGTACCAGCTTGAATCCAAAATTTTTTTCAGTTCCTTCCTATAATTCGATCTTAAGGAGTTTATTTTTTCCTTACTTCGTCAACTGTTACATTCTGTTTAACTTTTTTATAAATTAACAACTTATTATAAGCGTAAGTTCTTTACAATTTGTTCAAATAATCATTAGTTGAAGAGTTCCATATTTCTGGTGAATTTTCCAAATTCAGTATAAATGATTTTAAATGTAGTTGTTTCACTGCAAGGGACGAAGTCGACCCCGAAGGCTCCACGCAGTACTGACGCGATTCGCGATCAATATTTTATAGAAATTACACTTTCTATATTTATCACGTGATCCATGGATTGACCACGGATTTAAAGATTTCTAGAATTCCTGATATCCATATCACAATTTTCCACTCTACACAACCAATAAATATCACGATCCAATATCGTGATCCAAATATCGCGATAAATATTAAACGTGTGGCGTCCACCTTAGTGCCACTTTCCTCGATATTCGTCTCATCGAGATTACTTAGAGCTGTACAAATAGGTAAGTATACTTCTAAAACAAGTGAGGAACTTCCTCTTAGGTCGTCGCGGAGTTGCAACTGGCAGTTCCAATGGACGAGGCGCGTCCTAGACTGTACTGGAGGTCGACACAGGTAACAGAAGTGGCGGAATTAAAATACATGAATCCCAACCAAGTGGTCCGGATGGACCTTACAATATTAGAATTGGACCTGCTGGCGGTAAGCAGAGCCCTCAAATAACTTAACAGGAAAACCCGAAACCAGTAGGAAGACGAAGAATACGAGTAATTGGAAGAAGATCCCTATAACGAGACAATATATTCTTATACCAAAATCTTGCACAAAAATTAAACAACTTCAATCACTGCGGTTCTTCTTATCTGTTATATTTTATTTCCAAAGAGAGCAAATATCTGGTTATCACATTTACTTAAACATTATTTATTTATTTAAATAAGATCTTTTTGAAAGAAGATTTTATTCTAATGGTCTAAATAACTCATCTCACAATTCTCCCCGTCAAACCAGATGCTTGAGCCTGGGGTGCGTGTCGAGATTCGAGTCAAGGAACTAGGTTGACTTCTGTTTGGGTTTTCTCCTCCTACCCTCCCTCTACGTTGGTATTGGGGTGGAAGATTGTATGACTCTTGAGCTCTTTGATAATTAACGTGATCTTCTTCCAAGTATTGCGTCTGTCTTGATCTATGTGGTGTTCTCTTATATTGAGATCCTATGTGTCTCTCTCCAGGTGAGATGTTTAATCTTTCCAGTACTCTCTCTGAAAGTCTACCACTTTCTCTTATGTGACATAATAAAACATCCATCTTTCTAGAGGATGAAGGGTCTGCCTCAAATTCATATTTATGAGGGAAATTACAACTTGTTCCATATACACAAGAGCCGGTCATGACTGCAATTCTACAGTACTTTCCTCAACTCTGACTGTTCCATCTTGTGCCCGTATATTTGCCTCTATGAGTATATATGATTCTTTACCTCCCACGTTTTAATGTCGTCGTAAGAAAAGTGTTTTACAACATTACGAAGAAAAGTTACAGTAGGAGGCTCAGTTTGCTGGGCACTCTCTAATGGTATGTCTTGAATAAACTTGCAACATTTGAATTCATATAAGAGCGCAATGAGGTAGAACAAGTTCTGCAGTTTACCTTGGGACACTTTCCACAACTGCCGGTTGATTTTATAGGAGTAATAATCGGCATAATGGACTTACTCCTTTATAAACATTTTGTAAAAAGCCTAGGAAGTTGCAGACGATTCCTCAGGTTCCAGGGAGCTACGTACATACGTTATGTTTATGTCAATATTTATGTTTATTTAAGGCAAAGAAAAACGGCAGAACCCACACATAAAGATAAATTGAATCAAATAGATCTCTGTGTGATATATCCGCAAATAAATATATTGTTCATATAAAACAAATGCCAATATCTGGGATGGGACGGGTTGGTTGGACTGGGGAAATAAGGTCCATTTCGGAGTTATAGCGGACATACGTAACCGTTTGCCCTCGAAATTAAGGGTGGGATGATGGAGGTTCCAGGACGGGTGTTTCGCGTTCAGATCGACTAGCAAGTATGTATACATAAGGAATTATTGCTGTATAATGACGTTCAGGTTTTTGTCGTACCTGATTGTCCCTATTTTCAACATTTATGAAAACACTATCAACAAAGGCTTCAGGATATTGATTATGTATACGGACTATCGGAAAAGCTACGCCGTATAGGTGACAAATTTGATGTTAGGACGATATTTCAAACGGGGAATACTTTAAGATCTATTTTAACAAAAACAAAACCGATAAACAGGGAGCAGAATTCAAAAAACTGTATTTACAATATCCCGTGCGAATGTGATAAATGTTATGTGCGTGAGTCATCCAGACCTTTCAGTGTGAGGTTGGATGAGCACGAGAATTACATTAGAAAGAATGAAATTCAGAAATCAAAGATTTGTGAACATGCTTGGGAAAACAGCCGTAGAATAAACTGGGACTCGGCAAAAATTTTAACAAAAGAAACATACCAAAAAAAGAAAAATTAAAGAATCAGCAATAATCTTATTAAATGAAGATAAGTGCGTATCGAATTGGTCTGTAGATATTTGTACAACCTGGCTACCAATGTTAAAAGAAGAACTTAACAAACTCAACATTATCTAAAAGAAAATATCATCAGTTCTATATTCTGTGTAAGTAGTAAGTATCTATGGAAATAACATAAACAGAATCTTAAAGCTGTGTATTTGACATACACAGCAAAATAAGTGTTCTTCCAAAAAAAACTTTGAAAACGGAAAGAGATTACTTTCCGAAACGTCAGCAAAATACATTATTTCTGTGTTTATTCCGATTTATATTATTTGCAAAACATAACCTCTGACTTTTCCTTTGGCGTAAACGTCACGGGCGCAGAGGCTTTTTTCCAATAATTCTATTATTTTGTAGATTCGGTGATTTGTTTTGAAGGGGATAATAATACATGTGGTAGAAAACCCAAATAAGAATGTTTTAAGGTTGTTATTTAAATTATTTTCAGGTATTTTAAAAGGGTGCACTAGCATGTTCTAGTAATACAAATATTATCTCTAACGGGATCTTTGGTATTTTTCACTGCGTTTATTATCTTTTTAATGGTTTCTCGAATCTTTTTTGTGTTAAATTGTTTGAGAGAGCTAAGTATTTTCCCTCAGAGGATTTTCGTTTTACCCTTGAGTGTAGCTTGTGGCTGTTGGGTAGTGGCTCATTGCCTAAACTGCTGCCAGACACGGGCAAGTTTGTCTTTACGACGCTGTCGGTTGGGTTTGTCTGTCTGGGGGTTAGTGTAGCCTTCGCTGCCGCTGTAAAAGGGGGACAAAAAATTAATATAGGAAATGAAGCAAAACTCTGTTTGCTTTGCGCCCTCAAGAAATGGATTTACCAGAATAATTTATAAACAATTTAGGTCTAATTTTAAAAGTATTTGACATACCTTTTGGAAAAGTTGCATAGGACCGAAAGAAAATAGTCTTTTGATCTCTATTAACTGCCAAATAAATAGATTAGAGCTCATTTGGTTCATAGTATAAATAATACAACTTTATCAATGTGGTTTTGACAACAGATCAATGGTATGCATAGTGATAATACTGTAGAAAGAACACTTCATTTGAACGGCCATTGAAACGCGAAAACCCCGTTTTATATACTGATGATATGAAATGTTCTTTAGGAAATGGTAAATTGCAATAGCATTACAGATCTTACGCTTGTACTCAACTGCGCAGCGGATGCCGATTTACTTATCAGTCTAGTCGAAATTCCTTGCTGTTCATTCGAATTTCAGTGAGTGAGATAATATTATTAATTTCGTAAAATATGACTCCAAAGTTATATATGACTATGTCTAGTCCATCGGTAAGGGCAGTTCTAATGACAGCAAAGGCAATAAATATAGAAATAGATTTAGTGGAAGTAGATTTTTTGAAACTCGAACATCTAAATCCAGAATATGTAAAGGTAAATATCCAATGTTTTATGACATGTAGATTAGATTAAACACGGTTTGTCTCCCAAAGAAGTACAATTTTTACACATTAATTAAAATTTTGAATCATAGCATTTGAAAATAGCATGTTAATGTATCTAAACTGTTGTAACGTAAAAAATTGTATATGTAGCTGAACTTATGACCGTTATATATTTAACTAAATTGACAATTAATATCTTGTGTACATGTTTGTTTATTTGATTTAGACTTATATAATTATCTATAGTAAATATACTTATTATTTGCTGATGACGCTTATTGCCATTGAACTGATTAGGTATAATCAATAAGAGATAAATAAATGATTTAAATACTATTAAAAAAATATAGCTATTACAGATAAATATTTTGTATACTTCTTGTATTTAATATGAAATCACTGATCAGTCTGATACACAAGGTAAACTAAAACAGTATTTTGAAATCTCGAAAATGGCCATTCGGATCGCAAAATGTTTCAAATGAAAGTTGTAGAGAATTCGATTACGAACAATTTCCTTTTATTTTTCATTTCCATTCGATCAATATTGGCAGAGTTATGAATTTTTTGAACGTGCAATCAGTGATATTTAGAAGAGTTATAGCGGTGAAAATTAATAATAACGGATGGTATGCAACAGATATGAAATGAATCCGAATGTAAACGCATAATTTTGAAATTAAAAATGGCGGATACATATGGCGATTCAAATGTAAAGGTAGGATAAAATTATATTAAACTTCGTAAATCATTATTAAAAATTAAACTCATTTAATGACATTAAAAATACACGTATGAAGTATTACAATTTGCCATCTTCTTGTTCTTCACAATTTTCCGTATCTTGCATCCACGTGTTGAGACAACTGGTCTCAATGCAATTATCGCAAAGGTCTGACCATTTCAAACCGGCTTTTTTACATTCACACGATGCCCCACAATTGATTCGACAATTGCATGCTACTAATTTCAGCAGCTCATTTTGTGCAGGAGGGCCAGTAGTCGCAATGGACTGAGGACTTTCTGCCATCCCTACGATTCTGGATCTTTACTATTGCTCAGCCATGTTTGAACCTGATGGTACGTTCTATACGAGTGTTGGGCAGCAGCATTGGAGGTGGGCGGCAATGCAAGCATGCGGGTGGTTATCTTTCATACCAATCGTCTGTATACTTCGTAACGGAGAGCGTTTAAATCAAATTCTGTAGGTTTCTTAGACCCGTATAAATGCAAAAATAACAATTCCCCTACTCACCCCTATTTATAATTTCAGAAATTCATACCATGAATCATGCAAAAAATTAATTGTGAGTCAACGGATGTTGACAAAATGTTTCCACTGTCAACAATGATGACAGCTGCTAGTTTTAATTTGAATGCACAGGCTTGTCGATACTCGAATGACTGTCACAAAAAACTGTAATGAACTCATGTACGTTGAAAAAACAATTTTAAAACATAATATATTACCATCTCTTGGGAATAATTATTTTACATTCGCATTTTTTTTCGCATACGAAAATGCAAAGTACGACTGAGTCACAACATACAACGGTCGCCTGAACCCCCACTGCTGCACATGCCAACGGACCCTTCTTCTTTGTGTGTAAATAGTACTACACATCCTAAAAATATGGGCCCAGTATGAAACGATTCAGAAATGCGCACAGAATAACTTCAGGGGCTCAATTCTCGACTTCGTTGGAAAACATTCCCATGAGAAAATATTCCCATGGCTATATCATTATTTGGTATTCTCGAATGAACTTGGAATGGACTTTCCCATGGGAACCGTGATTATACGTATGTCTGATATTAACTGGATTCATTTCATAAATCGACCAATAGCATTAAAGATTCTGGTGATTTTTTCAAATTGTAATGTTGAGAACAGTGAAAAGGAAACCTCCGAATAACCTAACCAATAAAATGAATACAACAAAACAGTTGTTGTTGGGTAGTTTTAGTAGTACAAAAATTAAAATATTCCCTTATTATGACGGATTAGACCGAAAAGAGACAAGCTGTCATACTACAGGGGTAAAAAAATGCTTATTGGGTTTTTGGAGAATGATGAGGAATTGCGTATGGCAAAATTTACACATAACTATACACGTCAAATTTCGTTTTGGATTATTAGCCAATTCTTCGGCAGCTTCGACCACTTTCAATTGGTTTAGGAGAATTATTTCATCCATTGCAAGAACTTGAAGTTTAATCAATATTAAATATTACAAATATAAAACAATAAACAAACTACGATTAATATAATACAGGTTATATTATTATCGTTTTATCACAGCTTATAGAATATCTTTCTTTTTCACTCTATACTCGCGGAGTGCGCATAATCTGTTAAATTATTCCCATGGGAAATATGAATTCTCTAGTCTTTCATCATGTGAATATATTCTCACACTTCGTTGGGAAAATATTCCTATCAGTTGCATCGAGAATACACAATATAAATTTCCATGGGAAAGTTCCGTTTTTCCCATTGGAATAAAATCGAGAATTGGGCCCCTGATGCTTCAAACGTGACGAAAATTGCCTGTTTGCTAGAAATTAAAAATCAACCGGATTTTCAATCGTTAGTTCCTTGTCGCTGCTTATTGAGAATTATACACGAAAAAGTGTTTTTTGTAGGAAATTTATAAGCTTTTATTTAGATCTTATGAGATTTTGTCGTAAAGTCCAAAGAAACGATGGTATATATAAAAATGAATTAAAAAATAATATTGGTTCAATTTTTCTGAACAAAAACAGTTTTCAAGAACCTTTTTTTTTAAATAAAATATACCTTGCGAACGGCTTATGCTATTGCATTACTTTCAGATGTATATAAAGTAATAAAAATTGGTCAAAACCAATTTTTTAAAAGTTGTTATGCGCCGTTCTTGTAGGAAAATCTTTATTTATAATAAAAAAGAAATTTTTGCTCATAGCTTTAAACATCTGTAACTCGTGAACCATCCATCGTATGATGTAGCTCATTTTACAAATAATTTAATTCTCTTCAAAAATCCTTTAGTGTCATTATTGCCCAATGCCAATCAAAAAATGGCAATTTGTCAAAATGCACTTGAAAATGACAATTTTTCGTGTTTTTCCCTTTTATCTCCATTCACTCGTTAGCAAAACGATTTTGTACATACACCAGCGTATTCAAAATTTGGTTCTCTTTACTTTCATTAGCTACACTATATGCGTACGATCTATCGTTTTCCAGTTTTTATCGATTTTATCATGAAACGTGTTCTGATATAAAGGGGTTTAAAAGTTCATAACTCTGCCAATATTGATCGAATATAAATGAGAATAGAAGAAAATTCGTAATAGAATTCTCTACAACTTTCATGTAAAACATTTTGCGATCCGAATGACTATTTTCGAGATTTTAGCGAAAAACGCGCGCATTTCCGTTGCATTGCAAAACTGTCAACATTTCAAAAAATTTATCTCTGCTCCATTAGGTCGTACGGAGAGAAAAAAAGACGAAATTGTACGAATTTTTATTACCTATAATTTTCATACGTACAAATTTTACAGTAAAATTGATACTTTCCGTATTTTTTGCGAAAAATCGATTTTTTTTAACCTATTTTCTCCCCCCTTCCCTCCGCCGGCGTTTACGGGTGAGGACTTTTGATATGTTAAAAAGTGCCACAAAATAAGCCTGTTTCCAAAATTTCAGCTCGCTCTGAATTATGTCATCCAAATCTACAAATTTCGTCCCATTTATTGGGCTATAAAGAGATTTCTATAATACCTTTATTCATTAGAACTAACTGGTTTGTTTAAAAATTGCGTGTGCTAATGCCCGTTGTCGGGGAAGCCGATAGATCCGATGACGTCACGTCTGTTTCGCAAATTACCGATTTCCATAATTTTTCAATGGCCTCAGAAAATTCAAATATTTTGCATAGCTGTCAAATACGCTCTTTCAGAATTAGCAGTAAATAATGTGCCAATGAGCCCATATTGACATTGGAAGCTTTTTTCGTTGTAAATAACATTACTATTGTATTGCATTTGATAAAAGCCACATAAATAATGTATTAAGATGTATGTCTGTGAGTGGACAATATTTTACTCGTCACTATCAGTGTTTGCAGAACTCGAATCACTGTTTATTACACTAATAGTAATTGTGTTGATCGGTGGTAAGATACAATATTCCTTTTCTGTCGTTCAATTCATTCATTACTATCCTTATGGTGTTTAACACAGATACCTATAAATATAAAAATTAGGGTGCCCAGCAATCTGGAAAAGTCAGGAAATTAGAAACAGTCAGGGAAATTATAAAAATCAACAAACGAATGTTTACTAAAAGTCTGAAAAAGAAGTTTCTTCGATACATTTTTTGAATGTTGATTTGTTAGATAATAGGAAATATAAAGAAAAAAAGTTAAACGAAATTTTTCATTTTTAATTTATCTTTTCAATCGCTTTAAATAGGTCGATTTCTACTTTCTACATTCGCAACTTAATTCGAATAGTTATGCATCAAGGATATTCTATAAAGTTATACTAAATCTAAAATTAGAGCCCTGTTACATCCGTTTTCGATATAAATATGCCGAGGTATGGGTAAAAGCTTCCAAAAAAATGCATAATAATAATAAATTTAATGTTAAAGTAGCAATTTTAATGAATCAAGTAAAAAAAAAATAGGATTCTTCTTGGTGATTCTTCTGTATTGAGTAGCACTAGAACTTTATATTTTATATATGAAAAAAAAATTAATTTGTACTCCTAGAAAAAATTTATTATACAAAAAAATTAGCTATACCATCTTAAGCTGGAAAAAAACATTACGAAAAATTGTCCTTTAGCTTTTTCTCATTGAATATTCACACAAAAAATAGAAAAAAATAATAGCAGCTTTACAGGGTCAACATCAAAGTTTGCGTACAAGATAAGGTCTTGTAAGGTCGTTTGAATAAAAATACTTTAAATTTTTTCGATATTTTTGCAGAAATTATCAAATGCAGTCAATATTTCTTATGGAAGGAGGTACATATTTTGCATAAAAAAATTGCTATTTTGTCGTTTTTCAAAACTACACTTGCCAATAAATTCTTCATTATTGAAGAAGCAATCAAAATGGCCTCATTTATTTCTTTTATTGGGAACTTTTGACAATATTTTAGCTAATTTATCTATCATAAGAGGATGTGACACCTAGGTCTTAAATAAAAACACTTAAATAAACGTCCAACTTTATAGAGTATATTTGATGTAGGACACATTGTTTTGAGCTAATTTTAAAAATGGAGCATATTAATTCGATTTCTTTAAAATAGAGAAAAAAACAATCACTTGGAAAATGTGCTGAACTCAGTCAATTACTATATCGAAAATTAAAGGTTTTATTTTTCTTTAAAAACGCCCAATTTTTCAGAATACTTGCAGAAATTTAATAAAAGTTGATGACTTTCTCAGTTTAGTGTAATGTTAAAATTGTAATCTATTTACAATTTTACGATTATAATATTTAGAAACTGATCTGGATTTTATATGAAATAATCCTGGAAAAGTCAGGTAATTGGATAATTGAAAATTGCTGAGTACCCTGTAATTTCTTATCAGTGTCGACGTTTTTCTTAGATAATAATGAAATATAAAGAAATTTGCATATCATTATATGCAAATTGATTTGAAGAATTGGTAGTTATTCGATTCGGTATACCTACTATACCTACATTTTAAGCATACCAAATAGAATAACCGTACCAGTTTTTATTTTTAAATTTTCTCTTGGTTGTAAGTTAAGTTCTAAAAATTCTTGGTCTAATACTTCTGCGCCTTTGACTCTCGCTGTGTATTTATAATAATTTTATTTCACAGATTAATCCTGCGCATACGATTCCAACAATGGATGATAATGGATTTATACTATGCGATAGTCACGCCATAATGGGATATCTTATAGGAAAATATAGCAAAGACAAATCTTTATACCCAGAAGATGTGGTAAAACGAGCTCTTATTAACCAACGACTTTTTTTTGATTCAGGAGTTCTATTTGCACGACATTTGAGAACGGCGGTAATCTAATATTTTATTTTAAGTTTTTATTCAATTTCGCTTGTTGATACGTTTGTTGATTTTGAGTTATCTTGCAATCCAATTTTAATTTTATACATATTTGATCGATTTGAAATTATGCAAACATGTATATTCCCGATGACAAAGTTTTGGTGACATGAATTTTTTAGCCATAAAATCCATGCTTTGTTGATATCTACAGCCGACTCAATGAAGCGGATAAATCTTCTAAACCTTCTAAAACAGATCCGATTCGATGCTTTTTTTTTAGATATTAAATTATTCAAATCAATTCAAATCAGAAACATGAGTTATGAGGCATTAAATTTCAAGTTTTCACATATTAAGTCCGGTTTTCGGGGAAAACGTATTGGTGAGGGATTTTCGGGGTCACTGATTACGAATACATTGTCGAGAAAAGGGTTTTCTTGATTCTTTTTCCAAATTTTCCGAAATTTTTTCAGATTAAAAATGTTTCCTCTCGATGATCTTAGTAGGTACATTTCAATAAATGATTGTTTTTTATTTTTGTACTAATAAATATGATTTTATTCAGCTCTCTATAGTGTTACATGGAGCAAAGAAAGTAACAAAAAAACAGATACAGGACATGAATGAACTCTATGGTTTTATCGAGAGCTTTCTTCAAGATAACACATATATGGCAGGAAATGACTTATCAGTTGCTGATTTTAGTATATTTACCACGATTACAAATACCAGTGTTTTGGTGCCATTAAACGAAGAGAAGTATCAGAAAATTAGTGCTTGGAAGAAAACTATGGAAGCCTTACCTTTCTCCGATATAAATCAAGTTGGAGGAGATATATTTAGATCGATGATTGAAGCTAAATTACAAGAATAATCAAAATAACATAATTTAGTCATTAGATGCAAAAATCGAAATTAAAAAAAAACTGGACACTTGTACAGTGTTATATTTGAATATAGTGCTTTATTTTTAAGTGTTTATATGCTAGCAACATTTCATTGAATAAATATAGTTTTTTCTTGATTTTTTTCCTTACAAATACAAATGCATGTTTTAAAAAATATATGTAGAATTTTTTTAATGAATAATAAGAAAGGAAAACCTATAAAATTTTTGTGAACTTCTTCAGTGTAAAACTACTTACCATAAATGGACAAGGAATCCATTTAATCCCATTCGCTGGCTATTAGTAAAATCTGCTCAAATTAACATTAGGAGTCCGCAGCATTGGTGGTATTCGAGTCTGCTCTACACTGACGGAACCCAAGAAGCTCGGGACCGGCCTGCAGACGACTCCGAACAGCCCCGAAGCGGTGAGACTCTTTTATTTAAAAAATAGTTATCTTCACCCATGTCTGTCACAAACACTTTATTGGATTTCTAGCAATTGGCAACTAAAATACTATTCACAGCGCATATCCTAATAAAAATATTAGCAATCAAGAGGAATGCCGAGGAACAAATAAATTATTTATCGCAGACTACACTCTTTCTGTCAAGGCTATAGTAGGTTCCGTTTTCCCTCTGATATCGTTTCAATTGACTTTTAATGCAGATGTATGTTTTTATAATTATTGGATATTGTACTGCTATAGTAACAATCTGTTTCTGCTAAGAACATATATTAAAATAGCTCGAGGCTTTGTTGAATTTGATATACAAAATATTTATTTGATATAAACTCACATGTTTAGATCCGAAATTATAACAAAAGCTTCATAATTATTTATATCTACTACCTAACCAATTCTATCTTATATTAATATATATGAAGACAAAAATATTTTTAATCAAAAATCATTTAACGCACTGTCAACCTAGCAATTGAATATTAAACAATTAAGTATACAAATTGAGAAATCGTTTGATTTTTCAGAGTTCAATAATTAAATTGGTTTATGAAACACTTACAATGATGTGGGCTCGGTCACTCATCAGGAAAGTCCGCTCCTTCCTGGACGTACAAAATTGTCTGTCAAGTAGGGATCATTTAACTTGGCTTTCGGCTAGTATATTGTGCCTGTTCTCAAATATTGCATAAAAATTATCTGCCTGTGATTAAATCACAAGTAAATCCTTTCTTATAATATTTCTTTGCTTTTAGCTGTTATAATTCTTCAGCAATGCTTTATATTTTCTATACTTTATTCTCCAGATTCAAAAAATTGTCAATTTTTCTTTTGTCAAAAGTCTCCACTCCCTCTTTCTTTTTATTATTTCTGTCTCCATATATTTACTTTCATATTTGCTCGATAATTCCCATATAATCTTGCTTCCTGTTTTCCTCTTAAATCTGAATATAATAAGTTCTAAAATATTACGTCCATACTCAAATTTTCTACAGTTTATTCAATACTTCAGCAAATGCTTTGGCTCAATAAACATTATCTTCGAATAATACATCGATAAAAAATTCAACGTCTTCACTTTCTCTCGCTGTTATGAGCTCATACAGATCTTTGTTATTAGATATTTTCTTAAGCATTGGAGTAATTCTATTTCTAAGAACAGCAAACGCTAATGGTGTTCTAGAAAGTGGTAACGAATAAGGAACCATTAGAAATCCTACAAATGTAGTTCTAATATCTTCTACATACGGTATAGATAAAAAGTTCTCCGTCATACATGATACCTACGGATGATATTTTGACAGAAATTATAAAGATCAATATATGGACTCAATAGATTTAATTCTGCTTTAACCGTCATACTATGTAAGAAAATTGTTGGAAATCCACCTAGAAGATTCGGAGTCATTAATAATCAACTTAACTCATTAACTGTACAATTATTATGCAGAAAGGATTTTTTTAGATAACAAGATGCCCAGAACAAACCAGTATGATAGAATGGACTAATAATTGGTGAAATTGCACAGGAGCTAACTATGAGAATTACCAAATGTACTAGCTATGTAATCATCTAAAGTATTAATAAAATTATTATTAGCTCCACAAGTTTTTTGAATTTTTCTAAAAACTTGTGATGAGTTTGCAATTCCAATTATTGCTGCAGCTTTAAATACAGCTGAAAATTTTGAAGAACCAAAACTTTCTTCTAATTTACTTTATGTATGACTACATTTTTTTGCAATCTCTGATATATGTCTAACAACATGATTTTTAACTGATTTTACGTCAGTATTTTTTAAGCTTTCATTAGAAATAAGTAGTACAATTCTAAGATCATCACCCTAACATAATATGTGATAAGGATATTCATATTCATCCATTGTGGCTCTCATTTCTGCTGAATATGTTACTACCCAGGTATCTTGATAAAGTCCTTCCATGCCACGACCATCCGAATAATAGTTTTGTTCATTTTCAGGAACTACAAATAATGTTTTCTCATAAGCTTCATGTGTTTTAGAGAATAATGGCATATCAAAATCTTTATCAAAAATGTCTTTCATTATATAGTCTACAGTTTATTTTCTAAATTTATTGTTCCATGCCGATGAATCAAGTACTATATATAATGGAGTATGATTTTTATAGGCTGTTGTAATTCGTCTGAAAGCATCTAGTTTCTTTAAAATTCCTAACTTACTAATAGCCATTGCCCATTCATCAGAAAATTCTTCTAATAATCTCGTCATTTTTCTCTTGTGCACGTGATCGATGTCTATCTTCATATGTCTTAAAATCTCTATACTTTTCTTTCAGTTCCTTTTCCTTAGACGCAATATGAGTTACTAAATAGTCTAAAAGAATGTTGAAATCTCATTTAGGTAATAATTCTACGTGCATATAATCTTGTATTTTTATTTTTCCATATAATCTTTGCATTCTTAAAATATCAGAGTCAACACCATGTAAATAAGCATATTCTAAACCTTTAAGGATAGTTTTGCTTAAGAGTCTAGCTGAAGTAATACGATTATCTGGTTTTGTGTGCCACACTATTAGAGAATTATTCATTAGACGACTCGTCATACTACGTCCTCCACCAAATCCATCATACAATCCAAGAACAGTATATTTTCCGCAACTGTTCATATTACTCAATACAATATTATTCATAATGTATAATAAACTATTATCTGAATCATTTTCTTCTCCAAGTATTTTACCAGATTCAAAAGAATGCAGATATTCATTAAAGTTTACAAAATAACATTCTATTATTGGTGGATATATCGTATCAATGACTTTAGTCTGTTCCAGTTCCTGCAACCCAAGGGAGTGGTAATTTCTTCTTATCGCGATTTTGTTTTATAAAACTATCTTCACTGTAACGAGATAATGTTATCTCGGTTACAACGTTTTAAATTTTGAAACCTAAGTGGCTTAGTCTCAACCAATCCGAGTTCATCACAATTACGTATGTACGTGGCGTGCTGCCATCAATAGAATGTCCGTAGATTTCTTATTTTGTAATTTTCATTAAGAGTTATTTGAATCAAAATTTAGTATGCAAGATACATTTGAATAACAGCTTGCAATTATCAATTTATTATTATCAAACAATTATCGTTTATGTACATTTATTATGTATTTACGATTTAAGTCATCAATTTGTATTACGCGATTCAACGTCCTTTTTCGTTGAGAACCTCGAGCGAAGCGGTTTCCTACCGTCTTGAGTCCACGATAAATTTTAATTCAATTCCTTAATTGGAGATCGTCCACGTGGTAATATAAATTTTATTAATTTTATCATAGCTGTTATTCTCATTGTATTTATTTTTCTGTTTTAGAGATTCTGGTTGAATTTAAGATTTAAAATTGGGAATTTAGAATTTGGTATTTGGAATCTATAGTTTACTATTTATCATTTATAATCTATAATTGATAATTTATTATTCACCATTTTGTTGGTGGTTGAATACCTATTTGGATTTTTAGTCAATTTTGTTTAATGAATTTGGATTGGATTCATTACCGCCTAGCCAAGAAATCATTAACATGTGAAATTTTTTGAACATCGGAATTTAATTTTTTTGAAACGTTACGCCACCTAGAGAACCAGGCGTGAAGCAGTAGTTCACGTTAAGCGAACCGGCAAAGTCAAGGTCAATTATTCACCATTTTGTTTGTGGTTGAATACCTATTTGGATCATTTAGTCAATTTTGTTTAATGAATTTGGATTGGATTCATTACCGCCTAGTCAAGAAATCATTAACACGTGAAGCAATTTTTTTAACATCGAAATTTAGCTTTTTTTTTAAACTTTACGCCACCTAGAGAGCCAGGCGTGAAGCGGCAGTTCACGTTAAGCGAGCCGGTAAAGTCAATGTCAATAAACAATTGACATAACCCTAGCAAATTGGTGACATTTGTATGTGATGAATTTT
This sequence comes from Leptura quadrifasciata, assembly GCA_963675555.1. Lineage (NCBI taxonomy): Eukaryota > Metazoa > Arthropoda > Insecta > Coleoptera > Cerambycidae > Leptura > Leptura quadrifasciata. The sequence goes on from OY776673.1 coordinate 154,903,302, forward strand.
ATGCCTGTCGGAGGATTTATATCTATTGTGTCGAACTGAAGTAAGGAATCTTACCGACATATCCCATCGCTGAAGGATAGATATCACCCACATCAATTTGTTATAAGATAAGTACGATCTATCAGTAACTTTTACTTAACCTGAATTGCAATATAACGGCTGCTGTGATTCTTTGCTTGTTAATGATAAAACTCACCGGACACCAGGTCCTCAATGAAAATTTCTTGTAGTATAGTCTCGTTTACACTACTCTAAGGGCCGTCACGCTTGGTTGCGAAGTGAAACCCTTGTCTCCTACTTTGAAATAGTTTATTTTTCGATCTTTATCAGCATTCTCTTTGCGTCTATCTTGCGTTTTAACTTGAGCTTCTTGGACTTCGAGGAAATCATTTGAAAGTTTGGGTAGATAAGGAGTGATTCGGGGTACAAAATTCTCAGCTTCAACAACTTTCCTTAAGTCATAGACAGTATCATAGGGTGCCCGAATCTCCCTGTCAAAAGTTAAATATGCGGGCGTGTGTCCCACTGACTCACATACTGTGGAGTTCATAGCGAATCTAATGCTTGTTACATATTCATCCCAGGTATCATGTTTATCTTGTACCAGGATGGCCAACTGGGTCTTTAATTCTCTGTTCTTACGCTCAACAGGATTGCATGATACAGGGGTATAAATGAAAGTTATATACCCAAACAATAAGTGACCTTTTGCATGACGGCACTTATAAACTGAACACCGTTATCTGATATCATTTTTCTAGGTGTTCCATAGCGTAAGAAAACTTCCTCGATAAGGGTTTGTGCACATACCGATATGAATAGCTCTACCCATTTGGAAGCTATGTCTTCGACAACCAAGATCCAGCGGTTTCCTTTTGGTGTCACGGGTAATGGGCCAAATAAATCGATCGCGATTACCTCAAATCTCTGAGATGGGGCAGGAATCTGTAACAATTCTGTGGATTTTTGTTTCGTCGCCTTATAACGCTGACATTCAATACAATTTCTTATGTAATCTGTGACGCAACGTCTCATTCCAGTAAAATAGAACTTGGTGGAGATTTTCTGACCTGTATGATCCACACCATAGTGACCTGCAGTACATGGTACTGTGTCAAGATGTCAGCACGACAATCTGCTGGAACAAGTTGCGGCTCGTCTGAGTCTGATTCAGGGTTATAGCGGTAAAGCACTCCGTTTGTCATGATGTAGCCTCTTTCCGTCCATCGAGCTATTATCAAGATATCCTCTCCTTGTAGTGCTACTATGATTTTTCGAATCTCTGGGTCATTTACTTGTTTTTATCTAACGTCAACTGGATCCAAACTAGGCATTTCTACCATAACCAAACAGACTTGACAGTTTACTGAATCCTCATGGACACAAAATGGTCGTGATAACGTATCTGCTATAACGTTTGCTTTACCAGGGGTGTAGATGTTAAGGCCTTGTAATCTGAGCGCCCATCTTACTAGACGACACGAGGGTGTTTTCAATGAAAATAACCATTGTAGTGGCTGATGATCTGTGGCAATGGTTACTTCAGCACCCTCGAGGTATATTTGGAATCGCGCGGAACTCCAAACTATGCAAGGAGCCTCCCGTTTACATGTCGAGTAGTTTCTTTCAGCGGACGATAACAAGCGACTCGCGTATTCAATTGGTCGTTCGTCAACACCATTTCCCTGGAGCAAAACGGCCCCCAAGGCGTAGTTGCTCGCATACGTGCGAATGTAGAGTTTGATCAGCCTGGACGAGAATGGGAGCTGTTATGAGTTTCTCCTTTAACGTCGCAAAAGCTTGCTTTTCATCTTCTCCAAACACAAAGTTTTGATTCTTCCGAAGTAGATTGGTCAAAAGTCGCGCGATATCCGAGAACGTCGGTATGAACTTTCGATACCACGAACAAGTCTGTACGAAACTTTTTATGTGTTTAACACAAGTTGGAGGTTTTAGGTCTATAATTGCGGATATTTTCCGGGGATCTGGTTCAATACCTCGCGGAGTTGACACGTGTCCAAGATAGTTCACAGAGTTTCGCACAAACACGCACTTCTGACGACGCGCTGGGAGGCTAAATAATCTAAGTCTGTCAAACACTGCTCGAATGTCACTGACCTGCTGTTCAAATGTCTCTGAGAGAACCAAGAAATCGTCTAGATAAGCGAAAACTGCACGATCTTCCAAACGGGCTCGAAACCTGTCGACTAGGCGCATTCTTCAGCCCGAACGGCATGCGATTAAATCGGAATGTCCCAAAAGGTTTTATCACGATCTTCAACAGCAACACTGACTTGCCAATAGTCAGATTGTAAATCAATGGTTGACATAAAGGGTGTGCGCTTGGCACCGTGTAGAAGGCCATCTATAAGAGGCATCGGGTAACTGTCCTTTACCGTGATGTCATTTAACCGACGGTAGTCTACGCACAGTCTAAAGGTGTTATCTTTCTTAGGTACCAATGCGACTGGACTTGCCCAAGGCGATTCGCATTCTTCTATGATTCCAGCGTCTAGAAGACGATCTAATTCCTCTCTCAAGAAATTCTTTCTAAACCCACTTAAGGGATAAGGTGGAACTGCAATTGGAGAATGGTCGATTGCTTTAATTTGATGCAGTGCAAATTCTGTAGGCCCTCCCCCTGGTGCAAATATATCCTCATACTCGTTAAATAGAGTGTTGAACGTCTTTGGGAAACATCCAAAGGTTCACCCTCGTCAGGGCGGAGGCAGTATTCCTTACTGATTTCAAATACTTGAACATCTGCGTGTATGTTAAACTCACTAGCAAATGTATACCTTTTCTCAGGCCAATCGCAGAAAAACCAACATTCTTCTGGTACATTTAATACCACTATTGCCTTCTGTATAAAATCAACACCCAGGAGTGTGTGATTATTTTCCAAGTTGGGCAGGATAGTGAATGTGACAAGCACTACTCTGTTTTCGATAGTAACTTCAATATCAGTGCGTAGCACCTCTTCCTGTCGTACGTTTTCCATGTGCATATGACAGTCGAACTTTGGCAGACGTGAACAAGACCTGTTTCTTGCAAAACCCGATATAGCTTGTGTCCTGCTTGCTATACTTACTTGATCATCTGCGTCAGCAAAACCAACTCCTTCAATATTTGAAATACTAAGGGGTAGAAGTGGTCTTGATAAGACTGTAGAGACGTAATAAAATCCAAGTGCTTTCACCTGCAGTGGTGCTGACAAATCTGCTCCTTTACATTTAGTGCATTTAGAACGTATTACTCCAGGTTGTCCACAACCATAACATACGATTTGACTCCTTGTGACCTCACCAGAAGCACTTTGTTTCATAGTTACACTAGTTAAATCAACTGCAGATGTATTATCCACTTTTGATAGCTTTCGACAAATTTCTCTGCTGTGGTCAAAAGCTTTACAATAGCTACAACGTGGTCTGGGTTTCTTTTCAGATTCTTGCAGTCTTTATTTTCATCTGAAAACTGCCTTGTATCATATATCGTCGTTCCTAAACCCATCATTCGCGCATTAAATACCTTGGCTTGTGTTTTATTTTACTCTTTCTATAATTAAAATTGCTTAGAATAAGTTGTTTACCTAAAATTTTCATGTTAAATATAACTTTTATATGCTGTTGTAACGCCTGGTTGTATACAAACTACACTTTTCTCACGACTAATTTATTTATATGTATATGTAAATAATACAACAGCCAAGGCCAATTACTGAATGGAAAAATACAGATTTATGAACAAATATCACAAATTAATAAGTCAAACAGAATAATATGTATAGAATATATAATATAATTTTAACAAGTGTTCAGATTTTAAATTTTTATCTTCGTTATCTAGTTTCGTATAATACGTATAAATTGAGGAGCATTCGTGGAAAACCCGATAACTCCACTTTTTACATTTCTCAGCAAATCGACGAAACTGTATATTATGCAATCGGTTAAATATTTTTAAATACATTTTTCGGCTAAACATGTCTTAGGGGTTGGACCATGATGTAGTATATTAGGTGGTCCGACACACGGCACTTGACATGCTAACCGACGGCTTCATAAGTGCTTGGTTTCTATTTAATTCAGTAGATGGCACTCGGAATATACCCCTGCAATTACCTAGGCATAGATAGACGTATTTCCTTTGATGCATGTAGTGTTGCATATATACTGTCTACGAAAACGAGGGTGGATGTCTACGATTTTGAGTTGTTGTAAATTGTAGGCCCCACGTTGGGCGCCATGTCTACGAAAACGAGGGTTGAGTTGTGAAAAAATAAAAATGTTTTTTATCGGAGACTGCGAATTTTGAATTTGATGGGCGCCAGCAGCCTCGATAGTGGTGTTCTCGTAGATCTGGATGTTGGACGAGCTCTCAGGGCCGATTTCTGGAAATTTGTAGCCTGATTACGATTTTTGAAGTGTCGGTGGGTATTGCTACTACCCCCTTGTTGCAACTTGTAAGCTGTCATACACATGCACCGCTTTTGGTGCAAGATACCCCACTTTGTGCATATGGACAGGTGCTTTTGCCTGGTAAATAACGATGCGAAGAAATAAAATGTCTGTGTTCCAATTAATAGAAACGTTAAGCAGAACTCTGTCGACGTTCGTTGCACAATTTAGTTTAATTTTGAATTTATCCCTAACTTTACTAGCTAACACAAATAAATAATATCGTTGAACGGTTGAAAGTCGCGTCGCGGTGACGGAGATGGTCCTTCTCCTAACGCTAGCAGGGTTCAAATACAGTGCAGGGACTGGTATCTGAGACGCCGTACTAGGTATCGGTTCGTCGGATGAAGTTCTGGAAGAATGGCTGAAGTTCTGGTAGACTGCTTGTTGATGTTTACTCGTTGGAGGCGTAGACTCGACTGCTGCTCCAGCTCTAGTATTATGCGCCCTCGGGCTACTTTCGGTGTCCGCCTTCTAGGCGCTTACCGAGGTATGGTTTTGTGTTTGTTCTGTGTTTTCTCTGTTGGGTTGTTCTATTGTGGGGTGTGGTAAACTTGGGATTTGGATATGGTTAAGTAGGTTTTGTTTTTGGTGTGGTGTGGGTTAAATGGAACCCGGTGACGGTGGCGGCAGACTCTCTCTTTTGGCGGTTTTAATTTTGAAATTGGGTTAATTTGTGTTGGTTTTGTTTCGTCGTCAGGTGCGTATTAGTCCGTATTCATAGTTTAGGGATGGGTGGAGGGGTTTGTGTGGGAATTTTTGTATTAGGGGGAATTTTAGGAGGGGGTTGGGGTGGACGTGAAGTTGTTGGGCGAAATTAGGGATCAGCTGGAAGTGTACGTGTTCTTCTATGGTTGGGGTGCCGGATAGGTTATGTAGGTAGGGGATGGGGGTGGCTCTGGGTTGGTTGGTGGCAAGGCGGAGGTGGTTGTTTTGTATGATTTGAATATTTTGTCTGTCTTTTTTACTGGTTAGAGAGTACCATACGGGAGATGCATACGTGAGGATGGGGCGGATGTAGGAGCGGTATAGAGGGGAGGCGGGATGGGAGGAGGCTTTTGCTATTACTCCGCGGATTTGTGCCGAGCGAACATAGGCCTTTCTTTTAATGTTCTTGACGTGTTTTTTGAAACTTAGTTTGCTGTCGATGGTTACGCCCAGGTAGTCGATTTGTTTATTCCAGGTAATTGCCGTGTTTTTTATGTGAATTTTGTCCGTCGGCGTGATGTTTTTTGTCCGTTTCGTGGCGATGAGTGCCTGCGTTTTGTCGGGGTTGACTTGCAGGCCCCACCGCTCGAAGTATGTGGTCACTAGGTCTGTCTGTTTTTGTAAGAGTCTAGTTACTTGGTCTGCGTTTTTTGAGGTGGCTATGAGCGCCGTGTCGTCGGCGTAGATAGCGTATGTCAGTCTGTGGTCTTTGGGGTTGGGAATGTCATTGATGTAAAATAGGAAAAGGGCGGGACCAAGGGATGACCCCTGGGGGACGCCAGAGAGTAGTGGGAGGGGGTTGGAGCACCCTTGTTCGACTGCCACTCGGAAATGGCGATTTGAAAGGTATGATTGTATTAATTTAATAATACGAATCGGAATGTTCGCGATATGGAGCTTGTACAGCAGCCCGGGGTGCCAGACTTTGTCAAACGCCTTCTCGAGGTCCAGGGATACCATCCCTGTTAGGTGACCCCGATTGACGTTTGTGGTCAAAATTTCGCCGACCCTGAAGAGTTGCTGGGTGGTAGAGTGCTGTGAACGGAAACCGAACTGGAAGTCGCATAGGAGTTGGTCGTTCCCAGCTTCTTCCAGCAGGTGGGTTAGGATGAGGGAATCTAGGATTTTCCCCAGGACTGACAGAAGGCTAATGGGACGGTAACTGGTCATCAAATTTTTAGGTTTATTAAGCTTGGGTATAGGTACTATCTTAGCTGTTTTCCAGATGGAAGGGTAGTATGACAGTCTATAGCAAGAGTTGAATAACTTTGTAATAAACGGGATAATTTTAGGAGGTAGGTGCCTTAATGCGAAGGGAGGTATATTGTCTAGTCCTGGGGCTTTTTTAGGGTTCAGGTTTTTTATCTGAGTGATGACTTGGGATGGAGAGATGGGAATTGGTTCGTCCGTGGAGTCGAGCCTTGCTGCCGTGAGCCATTGCTCGTACTCCACGGATTTCCCCTGGTATCTGTGGAATATTTGGTTGGGGGAAAACTGTTTGGAAAAATGGAGGGAAAAGGAGTCCAGCTTCTCCTCATTGGTTTCGGCGCGACCGGTGGGAGTTTGGAGTGGAGGTATTAAATGGGTTTTATGCCGAAAGCGTCTAGGTAGAAAATATGGATCGTCAGGATGGGAGGTGATTGCCTCGATTATCTGTTGGTTTTTATGATCTGTTATGTCAATTGCGATCTGTTTTTTAATATGATTAATTTGGATTTTAGTTATTGGATTTCTTGTTTTTTGGAAATTTTTTCTAAGTCTATTTTTTTCTTTAATGAGAGCAATCACCGGGTAGGGAAGTTTGTTTGCGTAGGTATAGGAGGGGGTTTTTCTCTGGCTGAGGAGAAGGGCTTCGGATATGGAAGTGGACAGTAGGGCGGCTGCTTGGTCGACTTCATCGGGATCGTTACAGGAAGGGTTGTTAGGTAAGGTTTGATTTAGAATTTGTGCGAATTTCGTCCAGTCGTAATCTTTTTCTTTGATTCTACTTTTTATGTGTATAAAATCTGGAGTTAACTCTATTTTAGTGTATACAGGTTCGTGGTCACTGTTTAGGGCGACCACTACCTCCGTCTTAGTTGAGCAGTGTATATTGTTGGTAATTACGAAGTATATAATGGACGAGGCGGGGATGGGTCGTGTGGGTTGGGTGGGAGCTAGGATGTTAGTGGAGGGATTTGCGACAAGGTACCTGAACAACTCCGCCCCCGATGTGTTAGTGGCGGGGTTGAACAGGTTCCAGAGGGGATGTTTGGCATTGAAGTCGCCAAGCAGGAGGAATTTAGGGTTGAGGTCTGTTATAGTTTTTAGGTCTTGTCTGTCAAGTGTGGTACGTGGTCCGCAGTAAGCTGAGGCTATTAGTAAGTCCTGTCCTTGTGATGTTAAGGTAATTGCAGTAGTTTCTAATGTGTTAAGTCCGTCTATTGTCGTTTCCCTGTGCTTCAGTTCCCGCCGGACGATCAGGGCCGTGCCGAGGCCCCCGTCCGTCCGGTAGACCCTGTAGCCAGGGAACGAGAGTACGTTGTTAGGTCTGAGTTTTGTTTCGCATACTGCACATATGTCGATGTCAAGTTCGTGTATTAATTGTTCCAGTTCTGGTTTTTGTCTTGTCAGTCCGTTTGCGTTAAATTGTAATAGTCTGAATTCACTAATCCTGCGTCCTGGTTTGCCTGTTTTTGCTAGTCAAAAAGGCTCGTTAGGCCCTCTATAATTACAAATATTTTTTCTGTACTGTCCGTACAGTTTCTCAACTTGTTGAGGATGTTTTTAATTGTTTCCCAGATTTTTTTGAGATTGAATTGCTTAAGTAGCTGGAGGATCTCTTTAATGGGGTTGTCTGCTGTCTCTTGTGTGTCTGATGTTGTCTGTCTGTCCGGTCTCGTGTTTGCTTCCTGTGGTTTTTGTGTGCTTTTTGTTTTTGGCTCCCTGAATTTTGTCCAGGTTTGTATGTCTCTTTCGTTTATGTATCTTTCCGTCTCCTGTGATAGGGGCGGGAAGTTAGTCTGTAAGTCTGGGGTCGCAGGTCTGTCCCTGTCTGTGTATCTTTGTGCTGGTGTTGGTTGAGATTGCGTTTGTTCTTTACGTAGAGTCTGTTTGTCAGTTTGTAGTGGCGGTCTGTCTGTCTGTCTCTGCTTGGCCGCCAGGTACACCGGACATCCCCTGTAGCTGGCTGGGTGATCGCCCCCGCAGTTGACGCATTTGCAGCGTTCTGCCGGGCAGCGATCCTCTCCGCCATGTGTGCTCCCGCACCTCACGCAGCGCTTGGCGCGGTTGCACAGCTCAGAAGAATGTCCGAGTCTCTGGCAGTTATAGCATTGAGGGGGGCCTTGTCTTACGTACTCGCTGACCGTTACCTTGAGCTGGCAAAGCTCAGTCAGCGAGTACCAGAGTTCCGCAGCCTCTTTTGGTATCGTCATTAGGATCATATTAGACGGCCTTTTTATGCCGTCTTTGTTGGTCATAAGTCTTGACATGTTCGAAAAAGGCATGTTTTTTATCCTCAGGTCGAACTCTATCTCCTCCCTGTCCATGTCGGTAGGGATGTATTTGATTACAACTTTTATAGGTCTTTCCTCTTTTATTGAGAAGGAGTAGAATTCGACCTGTTGATTTGTTAAAATGTTTATTATTTTTCCATGTTCCCTCGGCCCTGTTGGATAGCATATTAACGAATTGTTATTAAATTTGAATGTTGGTATTGGTTTGATTTGAGTATTAATCATTCTTATGGTTTCCGCGTGTTTTGCGGTATAAATGTGAATTGGGGGTGGTTTTCTGTTGGGGGTGGGTTGTTAGGGTTGGTTGTTGATGGATTTTGTTTTGGGTCTGGAGAGTTGTGTGTTCGTTGCGTCTGTTTTGACTGAGGGATGTTAGTTTTAATTTGACTTTTTTTGGCGCTTTCTCAGCTGATTCCCTCAGGGAGGAGGGAGAAAGTTGGCGCTTTTTGCAAGGGAACCTCCTGTCTAAAGGTTCGTAAGCTGTTTGTGGCTGACTTTGGTTTTGTGCATTTTCAGTGCTGTTATTTGAATTTTCATGATAGTTACCAATTTGACTTTCGGTGCAGTTACCAATTTCATTTGAGTCGGTTAGACTTTTTTGTTTTTGGCGCCTTTTTTTCTCCCTCTTCCTTTCCGCTTTGGAGAGGTGTTTTGGGGGTTCGTTTGTAAGGGTTGGGGGTGTATTTGGTTGTGAGGGGGTGTTATGTGTGTCGGTTTGTGTTGGTTGAACAATGTTTTCGTCGGGCAGTGTATTGTTTGTTTTAATTGTGGGGGATGTTCTTGGGGTGGAGTGTATTAGGGCTATGGTGTCGATTGTGGTTGTAGTGGTGGTGGTCGTCGTTTGTGTCGTTGTAGTGGTCGTGGTCGGGAATTGAAAAGGGGTATTTGTGAAGTTTAAATTTCTGATTGTAAATTTAAGTGGTGTTAAGGTTAATGGTGTGTTGTAACTAGAGGCTGATGATTGTGTTTGAGAGATATCTGCCGCCACCTGATCACCAGGGTTAGTAGGTAGTTGTGTTAATTGTGTTTTAACATATGATGTGCTTAAAGGGTTGTTAGGATTGTTAGAACTCCCCGATGTGTTCATCTCTATCTCATACCTGGCGCTTGCCGATGTATCTGTAGTGTAGCCATCTGAGGTATCGTTGTTTTCTTGCCTGTCCTGCTCTGCTTCCAACGTCGTAATCCTACTACGGCGACGAGGAGGTTTTTTTTGGGGCGTTCTTATCATGGTGTGTACCTTTTTTTGGTGTGTGGTGTTTACACTTTTTATTCGTGTGGTGTAGTGTTGGTATTTGTTATGTGGCGCTTACAATGCCGTCCCCTTTGAGAAAAAGTGAACCAGACTGTATCGCGGTAAATAGTTAATGTGTGTGTGTGTGTGTGTGTTTAGCTAAATTGAATGCGTGTGTTCAGATCGAAGGACGACGACGAACTATATCAATAATCTCGACTGCTGCTGAAACCTCGCCGCGATCCTGTAGACATCGGGGCGGACGGAGCTCTGAGCGTTAGGTCGGCTGGCGTTCTGAACGTCGCGCGCCGAATGAGCGGCTGGGGCCACCTGCTGCGTCGTGTCGTTCCCGCCCAGTCATGCCGAGGCGGACGGGATCCTAAGCGTTGATATAGTCTTGGAGCGTTTATTGCGTCGTATTTATTCCGCGCTGTGATGTTAATGTATGAACATGTTAAAAAATATAAATTGTGACTTTTTTAATTAATTTAAAATTATTTTTGCTGGCCTTTTTTGGCTTCGACAACAATACACAACTAAACGGCAAAACTAAGACAAAGAGAACGAACTAAAGGTTCTTTAAATATATATAAAACAAATCTACAGAGCATTAATTACACAGAACCTAAAAAACTGTATTTCTAATATTTCTATGCGTAAGTAATAACGAGACTTTATTTGTCCTGCCATCTATTGCATTACACACAATTAAACACTTACGAAGCCATTCGTACGGGTCTTGTCGCATCGCCTAATATACTACACCATGAGTTGGACTGAGGAATCCTCAAATGTTGGCAAAATTCAATGAAAAACTCTTTAAAAAAGAAAAATCATTGGATTTTGCACAAAATTATTGGATTTATCGGCTTTTGCACGAAATTATTGAAATGATATATTTTTTGTTTTTTATTTTATCCTTAATTAGCTAAATAAATTCATTACCAAAAACATTTATTTTAGAATCATTACAAAAACTGTAAAAAGTAACTTTATTTTCAGAAAAATTAGGTTTATTACATGACTAAATATGGATTGCAGTTTCCTCCTCGAGGCAATCACGAAGCTCTTCTTGCTCTCCATTCTCATATTCCACTTCAACAAAAGGTGCACCCAGTGACTTTTTTATTTTTTTATATACATTTATTTAACGTCGGCCTATTTTCGCTACTGAGGCCTAACACCGACGCCTGTAGACGAGCTACCCCCAACCAGGAATTTTGCCGAACCTCTTCCCTTAAGAAGAGTAGGGATCTTTTACTTGCCTAACATTTAATAGACAAGGGACCGACGACTTTACATCCCCTCCGAAGGATGGTATATCTCCTATACAACCCTCGCCTAAGGTTGTATAGCTTCTGTGCATATTGATATACAAGCCGCTGGAAGATATGTGAGGCGAGGACGCGGTTTCCGTTGGAATGGTCACCCATCCAACTACTAACTGCGCCTGTCGTTGCTTTACAGACGCACCTACGCTCGCCCTGACAGTAACTTTTTGTACCACATAATTTCTGGCGTTGTCTCCTCTTCCCAACTAAAATTGTTGCCCCAATAAATGCCTTAAAGACTTATTTTTCTTTTCCGGAATGCCATATTCTAATGTACTGCTATCCTGGAGTACGAGGTCATCGTCATTAGCATTTCTTTTAAAAAGTTTTTGGAAATTTTTGGCACCCGTAATAAATAACAAATTTGATTATCCGCGATAAGGCACTGAGGTATTTCCAATTTTTTTTTAAAACGAGCCGCTTAAAATCTAATATACCTTTGATCTTTTTGAGAAATTGCCCGTTTTTTATGTGCATTACCTTCCAATCATTTTTCATAGATCTGTTCATAATCTTTGTACGAGGTTAGGGTTGGGTTGCACCTGACTTCTTTTTCTAGTCGCCCCAAAAACCCTGTCCGCTGGCAAAAAGGAGTGTCTCCGGACAGGAAAAAATATTTGGATTTTAGAGATATTAGCTAGTGGCTTGAATCTAAGCCAAAATTATAAAGCGTGAGTAACATAGATGTTTCGATTTTGGCCACCGTACCCGTCGTAAAAGTGTCTAATAGTCTAAGAGCTGTCAGCCACCTCAACTAACGTGTGAGGGTACAAGGCTAAAATTTTGTGTATACTAAATTTAATAGTAGTAAAGTAAGAAAATCATACTCGGGCAGAATTGGCGCGGTTGCAATAGTACCCCGTAAATTTTTTAATATCCAAAATAATTATAAAAAATAATATACTCGTTCAAGTCTGGCGTTCAAATCTTAATTTATGCATTCTTAAATATGGAAAAAAATTGCCAGAGGAAATACCAATCAGGTGAGCCTAAAGTTGTTAAGTTGTATTCCGTAATGTACTTTTACGATGCTGATATTTGGAGAAAATATTTTTCGAGATACCTTAAGAACGTGTATTGATAGCCAGACGATTTGGGTAGTTACAAATACCAGATCAGTGCATTGTCCACCATATTCAATGGGAGTACTGTTGTGATAGTATTAAATCTAGTACGCATAAAATTTTAACCTTGTACCTCATACGTTAGTTGAGGTAGTTCAGCTCTCCTACTAATAAGCCTTTTCGCAGAATTGAGTTCCAATGAATCTAAATAGTTTAAGACAGCCATTAGTTTCTTGTACCATTCATGTAATAATTATCGTATTTCCTAAATGAACAAATGAAAAAGTTGGGGGCTTTTCCTCCGTACAAATTTACACAGAAAAATCTCGCGACAAGCTTTTATATCATAAAAAAATATATATAATGTAATAAAATGATGGGTTTGACTTACTTCAAAGTTTATTTTCTTCTTTTTTTACTATTAATTTATCAATTTTTTAGATTTCGCTGGACATGTTTCTAAGTTTCTTCATTTCAATTAATACGTCATTGTTGCACGGTCGCTTGCCTGTTAATTTACTACAGTCTAGTTCTTCAATAAGGAGACCTTCTAGTGACTTGACCCTGCTTAAAGCCACATATGCTTGGCCAGCAGCGAAGAGCTTTGAGCCTAAATAGACAACGGCATGATCGACAGTACTACCCTGCGTTTTGTGTACTGTGCATATGTAATCCGCCACCCTGGAGCGGCGGCCATATTGAATTTAGTGTGATGCCACTCACTTTATCGTTTTCCACTCTTCAAACCCTTTCATTTGATATCTATATTAAGGAAGTTGACAAAAAAATGTAATCCGCCATCTTGTGGCCGCGGCCATTTTAAAATGACGTCACTCATTTTTATCGTTTTTTACGCTCTTTCATTTGATATCCGTATTAAGGGTTGACAAAAAATACATCATCCGCCATCTTCTGGAGGCGGCCATTTTGAAAATATTACAATATTGAGTATTGCGTATTTCATTGTCACCAGAACTATACCTGTATAAAGGAATATTTAAATAAAAGCTTGTTTTTAAAAATGTGTTTTTACTATTAAATTATTTATTTCACCATTATTTGCAACTTTAATCTGGTATGTCATATTAGTACACTTTGCACAGACATCAGATACTGGGGTAGAAAATCCAATATTGAATTCATTAACAATAATTTTACGAAATATTTGGAAGTGTACTTTGTTCTCTTCACCACACTGATTTTGATACAATCCGTGTGGTTCTCAATATTGAGGCTAACACTCAAATAAATTCTCTTAGACTTGGCCCGGTTATAGTGGCTTTCTTTTTCTTCTGGACCGTTTAGAAATTCCCTCACTTTGTGCATTGTATTTTCAGACTTATTGGAATCACGATCGCCACCACGAAGTTCTTTAGGAGCGTCCCCACTGAAAATAAATTTTGCTAGTGATTCATTTAATTTTTTTCAGCATTTAACGCTTTGAAAAAAGGACTATTGACAAACTTGTTATGTTTTGAATTCTATAGTAAGGAAATATTTCACAGAAAAGCTCAGTTTCTTGGAGGCTTCGTGGTTAGTTCGTTTTTGGGTTATAGGAACAGCATGAAGAGTGGCACAATAATGTCTTGCTCAATTTTGTTGTTATTTTCGTAAAAATTTTGACGTATATTTTTGATGTCATGCACAGCAATTCTATAGCAATGAAAGTTTGGGCCGTTCATATGTGAGTAAGGCCTTCTGAGCTTCTTCAAACCACCGTCTAATTAAGTATCTGGAGAAAAGGAGACTTTTTATAGAATGTAGATATAATCAAGAGAAAGAAGAGCTTACTAATAACATAATTTTTAAACTACGAACCTGCTCATCTTCCCCTGAACTGTTACTGTTATAATACATTCCATTTCCATAAATAAATGCAAAACAAAATGTCACAAATAGTCAAAAAATTCAATCTTTTAGTTCAAAAGAACAAACCCTAATAAAAAAGTATCTTTCATTTTCATTTCAAGCAAAAACCACAATTACGTCACAAGAAATCTGAAAAAATTCACGAAACTCCGGTATTTCAAACAATTAAAAGACACTTACAATGTTCCATTCAATAATTTTACGACTTAAACCTTCCAAATGACTCATCTAAAAAATACAGCCCCCGTATAGCATTCGACACCCAATTCACTTTCCTTACCTCTGCTATAAAGTTCAAATTCTTATTCATAAACTTTTTATAAATTATTTTCTATTCAATTTTAACCTTCACTCGAATTCGCGCCTAACTATTTTATCTATTTCATAACAGTCCACATTTCCAAATAAATAATAATAATAATGCGTTTATTTCCATAGACTATTACAGTATTGGAATTGTCAAATACAAAATACAACAAAACATAATAATAAATATATGTACATATATATGCACGCATATACAGTTAGAGGTAGATTACACAACATATGAGAAATAGACAAACAAACAAAGAGATGTACAACTATGATCTAATAAAGGTATATCAATAAATGAGTTATTTAATTATCACAGAATTTGTAGGTACCTACGGTACAAATTGTAGAATCAGATGAGGAACATTAGACAAAGAGGTAGTATTCCTCGTAAGAGTAGAAACAATGTTCCGCTAAGAATCTTTTTACCATCCTCTTAAATATCACAAAACTACTTGCATCTTTTATAAATTGGGGGAGATGGTTATACATTTTTATTGAAGAAATAAAGGGCCCTCTTTTAGTCTGCTCTAATCTATGGGGCGGTACAAGAATATTTTTTTGCGTTTATTAACATCACCACATTTTAAAAGATTATCAATGTTTTTCCTGACAAAACATACAGACTGCAAAATATATATACAATAAATAGTGAGTATACCATGCTGTTTAAAAGAATCTCTGCAGGATGTATTGTAGGGAAGTTTAAACATACTTCTCATAATTCTTATCTGCAAAATGAACACCTTGTTAATTCCAGAACTATTTCCCCAGCACAATATACAGTATTGCAAAACCGAGTAAATACATCCGTAATAGAATATTTTCAGTATGTCAGCTTCAACAGTGTCCCTTATTTAAAGAAGTGCAAAGTTTAAACTAGCCAGTTTTTTCGTCAGATTTTCAATATGAGCCTCCCATGACATATTCATATCCATATGAACGCCTAAGAACTTTGTAAGATCATTTTGATGGAGATTGTGATTTCCTCTGACCAAAAGACTGAACGGAGAAAACATTAAAAACACAGTTTTTTGCTGATTTAGAATCAGGCCATTATTGTGCCACCATTGTGACATGTTTTCAACACATAAAGTAGCATTTTTGCTTAGAAGGTCTACGTTTGCAGCAGTTATGATAGAGGAGGTGTCGTCTGCAAAAAGGGTTAAGAAGCAATTGTTTACGTTAGTTACTAAGTCGTTGATGAAAATAATGAACAATAATGGACCTAATACACTGCCCTGTGGTACCCCTGTCAAGACGTTAACACTATCTGAGAGATATTCTATGCCATTAAGTACAACTTTGACTGTTTGTGTTCTCTCCAATAAGTAGGACTTAATCCATTCCAATGCTGGGCCACGAATACCGTATATTTCAAGTTTTTTTAACAACAAATTATGATTTATGGTGTCAAAGGCCCGAGATAGATCGAAAAAATGCCAGCCGATATTAATTTTCCATCAAAGTTATGCAGGATTTTCTCATAAAAGGAGAGAACAGCATCTTGTGTTGATTTATTCTTGCAAAACCCATATTGCCTAGGGATTAACAGGTTATATTTAATTAAAAATGAATTTAATCTGATTTCAAATGCCTTTTCATAAATTTTTGAAAATATCGATAAAAGAGCTATCGGTCTATAGTTTTCCATGGAATGTGGATCATTTTTTTTGTAAACTGGAATTATTAGCGCAGCTTTTAACTGTTGTGGAAATTGTCCATTTTCAAAAGATACATTTATGAGGTATATCAGGATACTAATAAAAAAAGTACTAACTTCCTTTATTAAACAACATGGCACATCATCTGGGCCTGATGATTTTTTCTTGGAAACAGAGTTTATAATATCAGCAGTCTCAGTCTCTGTAATGGGCATTAAATACATAGTGTTGTTATTAACTTCTTGTGCATTTGTAACATCAAAAGTCTCAAAAATAAATGTGGAGGTAAGTTCACTTACCGGATCGATAAAGTTTGTGTTGAAACCATTTGCAATATTTTGAGGTTCAGTTAAAATCTCACTTTTTAAATTAATTATTTTAGAAGGTAATTGCTTTTTATTACTACCAACATTAGTGTTTTCTCTAACTATACCCCACATGGTTTTAGATTTATTAGAAGAATGTATTAATTTGTTTTGTTAATAAGCCTTTTTTGAATTTTTTATATTTTCTTGGTGATTAATTTTTAATATGTTATATCTTAACTTGAGGTCGGAATTATTTGATAATTTTAATTGTTTATAGAGGTCTCTAATTAAAATACCTTCTTCAATAATGTTACTGGTAATCCAGGGTTTCTTTTTAGTAATTTGGGGTTTCTTTTTAATTTTGCAGGGAAAGCTATATTAAACAAACTAGTAAATGTGTTATGAAACACTGTAAATTTTTTATTTACATCAGGTTCTAAGTAAATCTCCTGCCACATTTCTTTTGTTTATAAAAATTTAAAATAGTTTTTATTTTCATCTGAAAAGTCTCTTTTCCTGACATTGCCAATATGACATTCCGTTTGCGCTAAGTTAAATGTTAACAATTGAGCATTATGATCAAATATAATATTATCAATCGTTTTTGTAGAAGTTAAATCTGTATCAATGTCAGAAAAAACATGACCAATCTGGGTCTTTGAATCTTTCTGAACACGAGAATATTCAGTAAAACATTTATTGTATCCAAAAGATGATAGTAGATTTAATAAGTCACGGGTACCTTGATTATTTGAAAGAAAGTTGCAATTAAAATCTCCACAAATAAATTTGGGACCCTTAATTTTTAAGAAGTATGGTAATAATTTTTCAAGTGAAACAATAAAAGTTTCAAGATTAGCATCAGGGTATCTATATAAACAAGTTACATTTATATTAATATTATTTACACTAACCACAACAGATGTCGCTTCAAAGATTTGTTCAGCAGGACCAAATTTTGTGATATCCTTGACACTAAAAGAAAGATCCTCTCTAACTAATATGGCAACACCGCCTCCTCTTGAATTTTCTCTACAATAATAGTTAGCAACATGATATTTGTCAACTTTGAATGTCTTGGCTTCATTAGTAGAGAGCCACGTTTCTGTGAGACATACTATGTCGGGATAATTCAAAGTGTGTAGCAAAATATTTAGTAGGTTGCCCTTTTTCCTAATGCTGCGTACATTTAGATTAAATATCTGGAGACTACTATTTCCAATTTGCACTTCTTTTATTTTACATTTAGATTCTAATATGTTTCCTTGTATGGGATCGTCAGATGTCCGTGGCATAAAAAATTTGTTTTTTCAATTTCGATACTTAGCAGCAAATTATTGACAGGCTGAGTTATTGAGAATAACACTCTCAAGCAGATGATTCACCAGCCCTTCAGTGCGTTTATTAAATTTATCCAGAAAGTCGTTTAGTTTTGAATTGTATTTATAAATATGTTTGTTTCTTGCAAAGTTGTTGATACTGTAGGGAATAGATGTGAATAAAATATTAGTGTTTCTACACAGCTTCATTTTATTGCATATAAAGCGGAATGAGTGCGTTTTCGTTACATCTATATCGTTAGATCCGCCTGTAATAATTACAAAATCTGCTAAGGTGAAAATTTTTGTTAGAATTTCAATGTTTTCCATTACTGAACTTAAGAGAGCTCCTGGTTTTCTAATTGATATAATTTCATATACACTTAGGTCAACTAATCTCCTCATCTGCCAGTTAATACTGTGCTCATCAGACAAAAATAGAATTCTTTTTTTCCTGCTGATTTTATCAGCGGGTCTAATATTAGTGGAGGTATTTATGTTACTGTATAAATCTCCAGTAAGATCATTAATAGTCAACGTTTAGTGATGCTGAATTTTTATTTTGCTCACTGTGTATCACTAAATTTATTTTAGATCGTTCAGATATTGTAAAGGGTTTAATCATTTCAGTTTTATTTGGTTTCATTGTTTGTGTAGATACAGTGTTTACTTGTTTTTCAGTTCCGTTTCTTTTGAGCTGTTTTATCAACGTATTTAATTCATCGATAGTATTTTTTTGTTGAGTTATAAAGTCATTCAATTCTTCCTCCCTTTTTATTGCCTCTTCTAAGAGCATTTTGTTTTCATGTTTTAGCTTTAGAATGTGATTGTTTTTTAATTCACCATCCTCTGTCAAATCGTATATAGTTTTTTCTAGAAGTTCTTTATTGTCTTCGTCACAAACAGAATTGAAAGCGTTTTCATCACAGCATACAATTTTATTTTTTCAATAAATGTAATTTTATTTTTAAATTTTGGTACACAAGATTTATGGTAAACATTGTGACAATTAACACAAACATAATGTGGAAATGGCTTACTTTTGCAGCATTTAAAGGTAAACATTCTGGAGCAAACAAACACGATCACTTACTCACACAAAATTTGATATGAAGATATGTTATGTCATAACTTATTCTCGTTCCGACGCATCAGCACACTTTCATTTTAACGCCATCTTCACCCCCTTCAAACATCAACATGCAATACTCGCCCGCACGAATTGCCGGGAGCGACTTTCTAGCATAAAATAGGTGTAAGAACTACGTGCAAGACTCACGGGGTACGACAAACGAAACGTATAAAAAACCGAGCTTAACACGCTTTAGGCAAGTCAGTTTCTTCGGTGTAACTCGCAATAACTTGATCCAGTGCCCGTGTTCGCTTCCCTGGCCGGAACCAAGTAAAAGAGACTTAATATTTAGTGAATTTTTTCAAATATTTCTAAATAATTTAATCTGCCACCGCGGACCTAATTTTAAGTGAAACTTTGACATTTTTTAAACTAATTTTAAATCGAGTCAAATCTCCCAAGCTGGGAATTTATTCGTTGTCGGAACGTTACTATCTAGTAACTGTAACTGTTCGTTCTAATAACAAATATCGTAATACCGTTTAAAAGAAAGTGTTTTAATTTGCAACGACTACATACACGGTGTTCCAAAATATCTGGACATCTTAAGTAATTTTTTTTAATTTAAAAAAGTACATAAATAATAATCTTACATCCAAAAGTGTTATACTCTAAGAAAGTATATACAGGGTGTTGAGAAATCACCTAAAAAAAGAGTCAAAACTTAATTCAAATAAATTCAACTTTACGAATTTAAACCAAATGCGTTCAAGCATCAAACGCTTAATACACAGGTTGTAGCTGTTGACCCTGCCATCGATAATAATTTCAAAAATTCTAAAGTGAATTACTAATTGGAAGACAGTGAAAGCAACCGACGGGGGCTTATACAGAGTGAAGCAATTTATCCTGTTCCAACCTTTTTAAGTGCAATCCCCCAAACCTCATTCAACTATAAATTAAGTGCACGAGAAGCCTCAAGGTATCTACTAAGCTGATAGCTTTTATTCTTGTGCGCTATCATAGCACCCAAAGCAGAGGTGCATAACTAATAAGGAAAGGCTTGTGCGTATTCATTACATGATAGAAAAAATTCTTACCTTTGCAGTTTTTGCTTTTGCCGCTTTGTTACTCTTTTTTTAGTTTTCCTAAAATTTGCATCATGCAACACTAGGTTGTGTTGCTTGAACTACACCGTCCCCAATATTTTCCTCTACTGTTAGTTGCCATTATTACCTTTCCTGATCTAAGGTGCATGAAATTTTTATTTTAGAAATGGCCACGCGTTGGGCACCAAATAACGTGTGTATTTATAGTAGTGTGTTGTATAGAGCGCGTGAAAAACCCTAACAACCGCAGTTTTTTAATTTTGAAATTAACTTTGAAAGTTTTTAATTTGAAATGTTTATAATAAAAACTTGAAATATTATCACATTAACATTCTGAAAGAAAATTTCTGGACATTTTAAATGGAGCTTTTATACTTGAAAAATCAGTTTAAGAGGTTTAAGACCTATAACTTATTGAAAGGAACTATTTGGCAAGTATCGGCAAATAAGAAATTTGTAATTTAAAATTTAATAAGTGAATCAAACAGTACTATTGAATGGTCCAGCATAGGACTGATCTATGACAATAATAAAAATCAATAAATTCGTACGTGAGCTGTAAATAATAAAAAATTTATAAGGATATAAACATTTACTCACGTGTACATCCGTAATATCGTATGACAGCGCCAATTTAAAAGGAAATAATCCACTGGATAGAATGTACTGATGAAAGATAACATCTCAAGCAATATCTATTTTGCCTTGGAGTTGGAAATGAATTGATCTAACAAAATATCCTCTGAAGTGAAAGCAACCTGAATGGATTTCCTTTAAAAAATTGATATTTAAGAATATCGTACATATCAGAAAAGGTCCAAGGGCTATTTATATGTTGAAAAGAACCCGGTTAGGCAAGATTCGAGAGAGTACGTTCCCTTTGCAAGCCTCAAAAAACACATTTTACTGGGGTATTATTGATAGTTTATTAAAATAAATTTCTTAAAGTATCATGGTGATTATTAGTATTAGATCTACAACAGCGTAGTTTTTAATACGTGCAATATTCAAACTTTGTTGTAAACAAACATTAATGTGTTTCATTGTCAGTGTTTGACTTTATTTTATAAGTTAAGGCCCTATGCTAATATGTATCTATGGTATCTTTGGGTAAATAAATTAATTTTGTTCACCCAATATTAAGTATATTATTATTTAATTATTATAGAAGGATATCAAAATTTAACAGCATGATTTCCACTCCACATCGTGCGCAACCTAATAATGATCTGCAGTGTTGAACTTTAATCAATCCTAATCAAAAAATTAATACATAACTAGTGTCAATCACCAACTTCTCAAATGTTAAATAAACGAATGATTCCCATAAGGCGAGAGATTAATTGACCACCACCACTATTTGCATAGCTGACGCTTATGGTGGGGCTGTAACAACTTGTTTAATTTGGAATTGAAACTACTTCTATTTCGCTTATTTCAATCTATGTAGTCGAAATTTCTCGTTGCTCTTTTACATTACATCAGCAGGTGAATAGTTAATATTAATTATGGCTCCAAAATTGTACATGACTGTGGCTAGTCCTCCAGTAAGGGCAGTTTTAATAACTGCAAAGGCTATTGATTTAAACCTGGATTTAGTGGAAGTAGATCTTTGTGAATATGAACACCTAAAACCGGAATATGTAAAGGTAAATATTTTATATATGTACATGTTAATAATAACGTAAATAACTTTATCTTTTTTGAACTTAACCTGAGTATATCGATGAGTATATTCAGAGCTTTCACTTAAAGGGAAACTTAAATCATTTTTGTGATATATTATTTGATTATAAATATTTTTCCATTAATGATTTATGTTTTAAATCTTTTTTACTACATATCTTTGACTTTCTTACAAAAATAATAACATTTAAATATTATCAAAGAAAGTTAAATAATTTTTAACGATTCAAATATTTTCTAAATATTTAAATACTTATAAAATTATTTAAATCGTCTGAAATAATATAAACAGATCTATAAGTGTTTCTTGATAAAAAGGGATTTTGCTTCGTATTACACAGAAGACTGCTGCGTACAGTTCCGTCGACTGCCAGTTTAGTCCACGTTTGTTTTGTGGATACTCTTGGGAAAACTATCATTCAATAAATGGGACGCAACAAGAATTTTAACGAAAAATACATAGAAAACTAAAAACTTAAATAATTGGCAATGATATTCCTAAGTGAAAATAAATATTGAATTGTTCTGTAAGTTATTGTACAACCTGTCTACCAGTGTACAAAATTGATATTGGTTGAAACGAAAGTGTCAACAGTTTTGTGTAAAAATAAGTATCTATGGATATAACATAAACAAAATGTTGTTAATGCTGTGTATTTCTTAATCAAAGTTTTGACAAATGAAATAAATATCAGTGAAATACATTATTTTTATATTGTCAGAAAACACTCTCACTATCTCTTTGAGCTACAAGTCATTGCGGTATCGTCGAGAATTTTTTGCCAGACAATATAAATATTAACTTTATTGTTGTATTGTAAGTTCCTTAAATTTTATTTTTAGAAACGCATACATAAAAAAGTGGTTGAAAATCTCAAAAAAGCAAGAAGAAAAATATTTAAATTCCAGTTCTAAATGAGCGGTTTTCGAGCAAAACTTTAGATATAAAAGAACTATAGCGTGAACAAAAAATGAGTACGTCTATTATAAATTTTGCCAATGTCATTATTTGTAGCCGCAAAGTTACATTAATTAAACATATTTTGGGCCTTCTAGTTAAATCTGAAATAAATTCGCTGTCTGAATAAAAATAATAATTTTTCTGATCTTATAATTTTTATTAAATTTACAT
Source organism: Leptura quadrifasciata (assembly GCA_963675555.1). Classification (NCBI taxonomy): domain Eukaryota; kingdom Metazoa; phylum Arthropoda; class Insecta; order Coleoptera; family Cerambycidae; genus Leptura; species Leptura quadrifasciata. The sequence continues at coordinate 154,926,064 of OY776673.1, forward strand.
AGATTATTAAAACTAAGAACGTTGAGCGACAAAAGATGCTGTAGAAGTTGTTTCAATAGTTCTTGGGTACAACTTTTCGTGCTCAACGCTTTAAATTTTAACAATCTATATAAATTTTAAAAAAATTATAAGATCAGAAAAAAATTTTTCTTATTATACTTTAATTATAATGTATGATTTTGAAACTAAAATGGTGTGAAATCGGGCCTTTAAAGCACTAGAGCTTTAAAGTTGCTTAGGTACCAAACAATTTTAAACAATGATAAATACACAGGTGATCAGAACTAATACTCATTTACTTAAATGAATATGAATCGTACAATTGAGGTTGTTTAAAATTGGTAAATCAGAAGTATATAATAAGGTCAATGTTTTCGTTCATTTTACAATTCATGAACATAAAATCGAAACAAACTTCACAAATCAACAAATTTATAATAAAAATGTACATAACAACCAAACAAAAACATTGTAACCGTCTCTATGTTACCGATTAAAAATGAAATTCAGATTACCTTGTAAAATGAATCTATATTAATTATTTTTTCTAATTTTTACTTTGCAGTGCAGATATAATAAAAAATAGCGTAAATGCGCGTGTATAAGTAGCTTTTAAAGCACTTACTCCTGTATTACACTCCTCGCTACGCTCGTCGTGCCCTAAACTCGTGCGTGCTTTAAAGGCTTACTTATACACTTGTATTATAACATACTATTCTTTTTAGTTCATTTATAAAAGCACCGTTTTTAAAAGTTTTTTTAATATATTTTATTGAACTCTTTATTTAGTTTTTAATAATAGATAAATATAAATATATACAGCACAGGTAATTACGATCCCTTTTATCCCGGACGGCTCTAGGAGAGCCTTGTGTGGGAGGGGGCTATACATTTAGAGACAAGTGACACACCCAATATCCGTGTATAGTGGAAAAATCCCTTTCACAGTATTTTCCACTGCCACGACCGGGAATCGAACCCGGGACTTTTGGATGAGAAGCGCAATCTTACTTTTGTAATAAAATGTTGATTTAATTTTAACGACGTCACCTAGCTAATCGCATTCTACTTCGTCGAACATATTCATTTGATACCCGTATTAAGAAGTTGTAAAGAAGGAGGTAATCAGCCATCTTGGGACATCCACCATATTAGATTTAAAATTCCGTCACGTAATTTATCGTATGTTAAAGTTAATTTCAATATTAAACAACTGTGTAGTTGTTAGGGTTTCTCACGCGCTCTATACATAACACTACTATAAATACGGCCGTTATTTGGCGCCCAATGCGTGACCATTTTAAAATAAAGATTTCATGGACCTTAGATCAGGAAAGGTAACAATGGCAATTAACTCACGTAATAGGGATGAAGTTAGTCAGGAAGTAGAGGATAATGTTGGGGACAGTCTAGTCCAACACACAACAGTGTTGATATTATGCAAATTTTGATGGCAATAAATGATAATATAAAACAAACAAATTCAAAAATAGATTAATAAAATCCAGATTTTAATGACAATATAAAATCAAACTCACAAATGGAAAAACTAAATAATGAAATAAAACAAATTTAGATTTAAAAATGAAATGCGCTAATTATTATTGCCAGGATAGGAAAATGTCAAATTTTTTCAAAAGAAGTTCAATATTTACGTTATATTATTAATGAAAAGGGAATAGGTATTAATGAAAATAGACTTGTCGAAATAAAAAAATATTCTTGGCGTACTAAGCCAGTCATCAGGTAGATTAACATCATTTTAAATCGGACAAAAGATTTTACAGTTGGATCTAGTTTATTGTAGGCCCTATTGAATTTTTTTGAAGTTGAAGGTCCCAAACCTCCCCTTGCTTCAATAAAACAGCGTGTCGGTTTCATTATCATCTGCATCGTCTTTGTCAAATTCAAACTCCTCGTACTTATCCTGTCCCGAAAAAGATAATACCTTATCTTCGATTTCTTCGGCTTGATGAAGTCGCCTACATATATTTCGACATTTGTACACGTTTGTCTTTGACATCCAGAACAAATAACGGAACATCCCATTCCAACTCACAGTGTAGTATATTAAGTGATGCGACAAGACTCGTACGAATGGCTACACCATTTTTTTTTGTAGTTCTGTCCCGGGCTAGTTGTATAGTCTGTGTTAATTTTTGTACTTCGTTGTCGATGTCTCGAGGTGAGTCAATGTCATTGTTGAGTACGGTTATGTCATTTAATATCTGTCTTTATTTTGTCCAGTTTGTTGTTTTATAATTATATGTTTGTTTTTGGTTTGTATTAGAGTTATCTGTGGGAAGGGAAAAGAAGACGGGAGGGATTGTGATTGTGAACGATTCATCTTTTGGAGTCTGATGGACAAGACTCGTACGAATGGCTTCATAAGTGTTTAGTTGTGTGTAATGCAATAGATGGCAGGACAAATAAGTTCTCGTCGTTACTTACGCATATAAATATTAGAAATACAGTTTACATACATACAAATACTTAATGCTTTGTAGATTTGTTTTATTTATATTTAAAGAGCCTTTTAGTTCGTTCTTTTTGTCTTAGTTTTGCTGTTTAGTTGTGTATATATGCAACACTACATGCATCAAAGGAAATCCGTCTATATAGGCCATGATCTATGCTTAAGTAATTGCAAGGGTATATTCCGGGTGCCATCTACTGAATTAAATAGAAACCAAGCACTTATGAACCGTCGATTAACATGGCAAGTGCCGTGTGTCGGACCACCTAAAATACTACACCGTGATCCAACTTTTCTACAAGTACATGCGGCTTTGCAGCCTTGCAGCTTATTGTTTTCAAAAGATCTTGTGGAGCAGCTTTGTTTTTGGTAGTAATAGGAAACAGACCATTTTTTTTTCATCCAACCCCCAACCTTGAGAGCTTTTGATATTGCCGTACCACTACTGAATTTGATAGTATGTTCTAAAAGAGTGTTGGCGTGCATCATAGTTGCAGTGAGTTGGAAGTAATGATGCAAGATTACATGTAGTTTTTGCCACTAACTTTAATGAAGCATTTGTACCTGAATTCATTCAAAGAATTCTGTTCCGTAAAGTTCTAAGAGAACTTTTTGGCCTGCTGTATCTACAACATCAGAGTGAGAATTGGGTCTTTAAAACATTCCACGTATTTTTGTAATCTATGCAGTTGTATAGAAACGAACACGGGAGGGCGATGTTCTGCCTGTGAAACTTTTTAGGGATTTTTAATTATTACGCTATTGCGCTGTTTTCCTTGACAGATCAAACAGATTAACTTAACGTAACCTTGCGATTTTAAAGGCCAGTAGATTCATATTATTTTAAGAAATTTAATTTTTTGTGCTTATGTAGGAAACTAGTTTTAGTCAAAACCTACTTTAAAAAACTCTCTATATAGAAATTAAAATAAAGGATGCCTATGTTATAAGTATATACATTTTTGGTATATTATTTACAAGTTTTGCTTATTAATCCTATGTTTAATAATCAGGCTCCAAGATTAGCCTATTATGCGTATGTTTCTAATGTTACCTTTCATGGTAAGGTGGCATATTTCCGTGAATGTATTTGTGAGTGTGAATTATATTGTGGTGAGATCTTATATCGGTTAAAGTTTTGGTTATCTCTGAATTATGAATGTTGTGTTTGAAGAATTTTTGCGAAGACTCGTTTTCGGGATTTTATATTCTCTATGGAAAGTTTCAATTGGTGTGTAACGATTAGTTTCTGTAAGTAACCTAAGGATTTTATTCTGTGTCCTTTGAAGTCTATTGCATTGCCCGTCTGAAATGGTATTCCATGACGCGCATGCATAAGCAAGGATCGGCTTCAATATTACTTTATAAATGCATAATTTGTTAACCTTAATTAATTTGCTTCTTTTGTTGACTAATGGATATAGCCTACTTATGGCAGCATACGTACTATTGATTACTCTTGTTATGTGGGGTCCAAAGCGCAACCTCGTATCAAGGGTTATCCCCAAATACTTGACCGCGCCCTTTTCCCCTATAACTTCGTTATTAATTTTAAGTTTGGTAACATTTTTTATGTTAGTGAATTTACGATGCATAATAATTAATTCAGACTTGTCGGGATTTATGTGGCTCTTCCAAATTTTATGGTATTCTAATAAATTATTGAGGTGGTATCTCATTTTTTGAACCGCTGTCTCGATATAAAAAGAATTTGCGTAAATAGCGGTATCGTCCGCATAAAGTAGGATAATTGGTAGAGCTGTTTGTCTGCATGTCCGACAAGTACAAGTTATACAATACCGGAGACAGTATTGCCCCTTGAGGAACTCCCGCGGACATCGATGAGAAGCATCGCGTTGCATTGCTTCTTATTATAGGCAAACACGCTGTCCTGTACCACCCTGGAAATGGCAAGCGTGGTACTATGCCCCTCTCTGAATCCAAATTGTACATGGGGAAGAATATTCTTTTTCTTGATGAAATTATTTAGTATGTTTAATATAAATTTATTTAGGCTGAAGGACCTCGGTCGATGGCCTTTTGAGTGTAATATGTATTATACTTATTAAAGAACACATTATTATTATTATTTATAAATTCATCCACAACTTTGGAAAGGGTGCTAAGGAGGAATATAGGGCGGTAACTGGAAGGGAGGTGGGGGTTTATTTGGTTTAAGAAGTGGTACGATGTTAGATGTTTTCCAGGCTCCCGGATAGTACTGGAATTTAATGATTGCGTTAGCAATATACATTATTTGTACTATACATTTATTGGGTAAATTCTTAAGAAGTAAATTATGAATTCCGTCCAATCCGGGAGCTTTTTTGTTAGAAAAGGTTTTGATAATTTTTTTAATGTCGGAGGGGTTTAAAATCATTTTCTGTAGTTTGTTAGGGGGTATGTGATGATATCTGTCTTGTATATTGTGTGTCGCGTTTGTTATTCTCTCCTGTTCGGCTGTTATGTTTGGTGTCGTCGTGTTAGTTGTCTGTAAATGGTCAGCAAATGTCTCAACCTTGTCCGATTCAGAGTAATATGCTACTCCGTCACGAACGAGGGTGGGCATTTGCATATATGGTCTTTTTAGTAATTTTGTCATTCGCCACAGGGAGTTGTCCTGGCGCGTCAAAGATGCGATCTTATCGTTCCAGGCTTTCTCACTGTGACTTGTCAGTCTTGTTTTTATTGTGTCCTGTAAGTCTCGTAGTCGGGGTCTGTCGAGATCACTCCTGTGTTTTTACCATCTTCTCTTGATTTTATTTTAGAAAATGATTAGATTCAAAATCTCAGGAGGGATGATTTCTGTCCAAGGTTTTAACACCATTTTTTTTTTGTAGTTCTGTCCCGGGCTAGTTGTATAGTCTGTGTTAATTTTTGTACTTCGTTGTCGATGTCTCGAGGTGAGTCAATGTCATTGTTGAGTACGGTTATGTCATTTAATATCTGTCTTTATTTTGTCCAGTTTGTTGTTTTATAATTATATGTTTGTTTTTGGTTTGTATTAGAGTTATCTGTGGGAAGGGAAAAGAAGACGGGATTGTGATTGTGAACGATTCATCTTTTGGAGTCTGATGGACTTTTAATATATTTCAAAAGTGAATGTTAGTTAACGTTCACAAAATTTAGGGTTCAACACGACTGTTTTAGACGGGGAATAATATAAAAAATCATACTTACTGTCGTTTATGCTTAACTGTTGCTCTAATGGTATCTATTGGACGTCGTAACACTAAAAATCTAACACTGGATGTACCACACTTTCTTAAAATTATACCTGAAAGGGAATTTTGTAGAAAACACAATTAAAATGCAATATAAAGTTCAAAAATATATATTGATTCTTCAAAAATTTATGGTTTTACAACAACTTCTAAGAAATATGTTTCACAAACACTAGTCTGGCCCGTGTGCAACACATGGTGAGGAACGGACCGATTCATAATGTACCAACTACCGTCCAAAATGCAGTTTTGTGAGCTAACGATTACACAAAAAGATTCAAGAAAAGTTCAATGTTTCTGAAATTTGGTGGGCTTTTGCTTGCCTGTCTTATTCACGTATTTGTATTTCAATACCAATTTTGGTCGCTCCTCAGAGCTTAAAAATGCTTGAAGCGCTACTACTTCGAATTGTATTCTGCAATTACAATTTTACGTTCAGGCAAGGCGGTTCCCATGCACATATGAGTACATGTAAAGATACTTTTCTGACACCGAATCACTGAGGAACCGGTTTAGGGCAAACCCCGTTAAAACCCATCATTTCCCCGTCAAAATCGACTGCTAGGAAACGATGGGGGTCCCATGTCGCTAAGGGCTATTTTCGCTAAAACTTACGATATACTTTGGATAGTCGCTGGATTAACTTGTCCTCATATTCAAGACCTCGTATGAGTTGCAGTGCTTGACAACGTGGATTCGTAAAAGGGTTTTTAATTTTGAAAATTTCGAAGTTAAAGTCAAATTTTGTTATAGTCTATAAAATTTTGGTGTCGGGGCGACATTACGTCCCTGTGCAGCGACATTTACTACACCTTCTAAAATGACGCTTCTTGAGGAGTTATGAAAATTTTGCATAAAAATCGCTCCGTAGAGCGAAAATATGATTACAAATATTAAAAACCTCTTCCACGATATTTTACGTGAAGCACGCTTTCCGTACGGAATATTTCCTAAGTCGGATTTTGTTACAACGTCGAAAAGTATACCGAGGGTTTTACCGTGTTCTTTAACTTGATCACTGGATAGGAAAGGCAGGGAATGATGGGATATGGATAATTTTTTACCATTATTATGTCCAGAACGGTGGAGGACATCATGTTTGGTGGATAGTGCGTCGGCGTGTCCGGCCCAATGATTGCAATATTTTCCTCGTCTGCGAAATTTAACAAAGCGTCTCCATTTGCATTGTTGCGGGAGTTGAATATTTCCTAATTATTTGAAAATTTGTAGAATTTTGTCCACGTAGAACTTGAAAATTGTTCTCTGTGTAACGACTAGATTTCGACAATTACATGTTTGTACTTATAATTATGCTTATTTAAATAACACAATTGGATCGCTGATATAATCAAAGAAATTCGTAATATTAGTTAATTATGAAAAGAGCTATATAAATTTAATGTTTTAGTTAAATCCTGCACATACCGTTCCCACATTAGATGATAATGGTTTAGTAATATATGACAGCCATGCTATAATGGGATATCTTATAGATAAGTATGCTGAAGACAAATCGCTATATCCAGAAGATATTGACAAGCGTGCACTGATTAATCAAAGACTTTTCTTTGATGCAGGTGTCTTATTTGCTCGACATTTGAGCGTGGCGGTAACCAATACTTTAAATAAGAGTGTTGCATGTTTTCATTAATATTATTTTTTTCAGCTTCCCATACTATTTGAAGGAGTTAAGGAAGTTACAGATAAACAGATACAACAACTCAATGAAGCTTATGGGTTTATTGAAGCTTTTCTTCAAAATAATACATACATAGCAGGCAGCAGTTTATCAATTGCAGATTTCAGTATATTTACATCGATTACAAATGCCAGTGTTATAATACCATTAGACGAAGTGAAATATCCTAAAATTGTCGCTTGGAAGAAAGCCATGCAAACTTTGCCTTTTACTGGTATAAATCAGGTTGGAGGTGATATTTTTAGATCTTTGATTGAAGCTCAATTAAGTGGATAATTAAAATAGGATTATATTATTGAGTTTTAATTATTTGGTTTTTATTAAAAATAAAATTGTTACATAATTGTCTCTATTTTTATTTCTCATTGCGTGGTTTATCAAGTTTAATCTCGAATTACGCTCCCTTTACTATCATATTTTGGCATACTTGCTGCGTTACGCTATATACATGATGGGGCAATAGTGCGTCCGGCTTCGATAACTCGAGTGCTACGATAGCTAGAAACTGTTAAAAAAACTTATGCAACTCGTCTTTAGATTCAATATGACTTTGGCAAGAGCAAGCAATTTTATTGCACAGCGAATATAAAAGATGGGGCAATAGTACATTCGACTTCGATAGTTCGAGTTCTACTATAATTAATACAGGTAAACTACATAAAAATTCTAGAACTGGAAATTATTTTCGAATATACAGGGTTAACCAGGATGACTGTACAGGACCAAGTGTCATTTTTTAAATGGAATGCTATAAATATCAGTACATTTTTAGAAGCCTCTTTCCAGACTCGTTTTACTCCTGTACCATTATTGACTGTCTTCAAACCATTTGGATGTAGTAATTTTTTCTGTTGAAATAATGCCATCTGCAGATACATTTTGAAAAAATCATTACAATGACCATTATGGATGTTAAGAGAAATATTTATAAGTGCCAGTTACGAGACATCTGTGCGATGTTTTTGAATCATTTTCACTTCCTATCAATATGGTTATCAACAGGACTGGTGTTGGGTTGATGTAGATTTCGCCCTTATGGTGGACGTCGTCAGGGGCTGGGTATGAATTTCTTAGATAAGTATGTGGGCGCCAGTACCGATTCCAGGGATTTGGGAAAGCATCAATGTCGAGCTGCGTTGTATCTCAGGGTTTTTTCAAATCGGGTTCGTGAGAGAGGCCAGGGATTTGTGTAGAAAATTTGTTTGTGTCCAGCTTCGGTGTTGTCACTTAGATTTTAGATATTGTCTTAGATTTTGGACAGGGCAGGAGTCCCTGATGATGCCTACTTTATATTCAGGGAAGTTAGCCCTGCTAGGGAAGGCGTTCTTAAGTTGATAATGCGAATTCTTTATAAAATACTCAAAGAAGTCTCTGCCAGGGTAGGTGTCTTTAGAGTGTCAATGGAAAGAAAGTCACTTTTTCCAAAAGCATTAACCTTTATTTTGCATGAATTTTTAAAATTAAAAATTGTTTCTTAATGTCATTTTGTGTATAGAATCTGTAAAAATTTGTAAAAAAATCCTCTGTAATGTTTTTGAGTTTTTTATTTTGGGCCCCTTTTGGGAACAATATGCATAAGAAGTACAGATAATCAGTTTATTTAAAGATTTGCAAATACATAATAAATAAATAAATGAGTACATCTATTATAAATTTTTCCAATGTCATTATTTGTAGCCGCAAAGTTACATTAAACCATTTTGGGTCTTTTAGTTAAATCTGAAATAAATTTGGTGTCTTAAATAATTTAATTTATTGAAAAGTATGGAGATGCTCTCAAAAGAATAAAAATATATGAAAAAACTTAAAAACAACGCTTTTATAAATATACTAAAAAGAAAATAATAATTTTTCTTATCTTATAATTTTTATTAAATTTATATAGATTAATTAAAACTAAAAACGTTGAGCGACAAATGAAGTTGTTTCAATAGTTCTTGGGTACAACTTTTCGCGCTAAAATAACAAATAATTTTAAACAATGATAAATACACAGGTAATCAGAACTAATATTCATTTACTTAAATGAATATGAATAGTACATTGAGGTCATTTGAAATTAGTAAACCAGAAGCATATTAATAAGGTTTTCGTTCATTTTATATTTCATGAACACAAAATCGAAGCAAACTTCACAAATCAACAAATTTATAAAAAAAGCAACCAAACAAAAAAAAAAATGTGGGGCGAGCGTAGGTGCGTCTTTACTATGTACATACTTCGGTATGCGATGTGGAGCGGCGACAGGCGCAGTTAGTACTTGGATGGCGAGGGTTGTATAGGAGATATACCATCCTTCAGAGGGGATGTAAAGCCGTCGGTCCCTTGTCTATTAAATGTTAGACAAGTAAAAGATCCCTACTCTTCTTAAGGGAAGAGGTTCGGCAAAATTCCTGGTTGGGGGGTAGCTCGTCTACAGGCGTCGGTGTTAGGCCTCAGTAGCGGAAATAGGCCGACGTTAAATAAATAAAAAAAAAAAAAATTGTAACCGTCTCTATGTTACCGATTAAAAATGAAATTCAGATTACCTTGTGAAATGAATCTATATTAATTAATTTTTCTAATTTTTACTTTGCAGTGCAGATATAATAAGAAATAGCGCAAATGCGCTTGTATAAGTAGTTTTTAAAGCACTTACTCTTTTAGGACACTCCTCGCTACGCTCGTCATACCCTAAACTCGTGCGTGCTTTAAAGACTTACTTATGCACTTGTATTATAATATACTATTCTTTTTAGTCCATTTATAAAAGCACCGTTTTTAAAAGTTTTTTAAATATATTTTATTGAACTCTTTATTTAGTTTTTAACAATAGATAAATATAAATAAATACACTACAGGTAATTACGATCCCCTTTATCCCGGAAGGCTTTAGAAGAGCCTTGTGTGAGAGGGGGCTATACATTTAGAGACAAGTGACACACGCCCAATATCCGTGTATAGCGGAAAAATCCCTTTCATAGTATTTTCCACTACCACGACCGGAAATCGAACCCGGGACATTTGGATGAGAGGCAAGTGCGCTTACTTTTGTAATAAAATATTGATTTAATTTTAACGACGTCACCTAGCTAATCGCATTCTACTTCGTCGAACATATTCATTTGATACCCGTATTAAGAGGTTGTAAAGAAAGAGGTAATCAGCCATCTTGGGACATCCACCATATTAGATTTAAAATTGCGTCACGTAATTTATCGTATTTTAAAGTTAATCTCAAAATTAAACAACTTTGTAGTTGTTAGGGTTTTTCACGCGCTCTATACATAACACTACTATAAATACGGCCGTTATTTGGCGCCCAACGCGTGACCATTTCTAAAATAAAAATTTCAGGGACCTTAAATCAGGAAAGGTAACAATGGCAATTAATTCACGTAATAGGGATGAATTTAGTCAGGAAGTAGAGGAAAATGTTGAGGACAGTCTAGTCCAACACACCCTACTGTTGACATTATGCAAATTTTGATGGCAATAAATGATAATATAAAACAAACAAATTCAAAAATAGATGAATAAAATCCAGATTTTAATGACAATATAAAAACAAACTCACAAATGGAAAAACTAAGTAATGAAATAAAACAAATTTAGATTTTAAAATGAAATGCCTTAATCATTGTTGCCAGGATAGAAAAATGTCAAATATTTTCAAAAGAAGTTCAACATTTACGATATATTATTAGTGAAAATAGAATAGGTATTAGTGAAAATAGACTGGTCGAAATAAAAATATCCTTGGCCTACTAGGCCAGTCATCAGGTAGATTAACATCATTTTAAATCGGACAAAAGATTTTACTGTTGGAACTAGTTCATTATAGGCCTCTTTTGTACATACTAATTTTCCCCCTCGCCCGCCTCCTGGAACACCCCCAATTTTGGGGCAATATTGCTTAATAATCAATTGTTTGCAAATGTGTCGATTATGAATGGTCCTACGAAATAAGGATTATTATTAAAGTTAAAAATAAGTCATGGTTCAGACACATTTTTACGTAGTATTAACAATATTCCTGGAGTTATGGGCGGGGGAAGTCAAGCACCATCATTCTTTATATCGACACTTTCCTATACACTTCCACGTTTTCTACTTGCTATTACGTTTAATTGTCACTTTTGAAATTTAAGTAAATAAGTTATTATCAATTTTGAAATTACAAATGTCTACAACTATCGGTGATTACTACCATTTGTCGCGGTTTTTTTTAAGCGATGTCCCCAATAGGCGTAATCCACTTTTGTTTATTTGGTTAACTTCTAATTCTTTTATTATCTACTGCCAATACATATTAGTTTAATTTTTTTTTAAGTTGAAGGTCCAAATCCTTCCCTTGCTTCAATAAAAGAGCGAGTGTCGGTTTCATTATCGTCTGCATCGTCTTTGTCAAATTCAGCCTCCTCGTACTTATCCTGTTCCGAAAAAGATAATAAATACCTTATCTTCGACTTCTTCGGCTTGCCCTAAGTCGTCTACATATATTTCGACATTTGTACACGTTTGTCTTTGACATCCAGAAGAAATAACGGAACATCTTAGTCCAACTTTTCTACAAGTACATGAGGCCTTGCAGCCTTGCAGATTATTGTTTTCAAAAGACCTTGTGGAGCAGTTTCGTTTTTGGTAGTAATAGGAAACATACCATTTTTTTTTTCATGCAACCCCAATCCTGAGAACTTTTGGTATTGCCATACCACTGCTGAATTTGATAGTATGTTCTAAAAGAGCGTTGGCGTGCAGCAGAGTTGCAGTCGGTTGGAGGTAATGATGCAAGGTTACATGTAGTTTTTGCCACTAACTTTAATAAAGCATTCATACCTGAATTCATTCAAAGAATTCTGTTCGGGTTCTGTTCCGTAAAATGGTACGATAACTTTTTGGCCTGCTGTATCTATAACATCAGGGTGAGAATTGGATCTTTAAAGCATTCCACTTATTTTTGTAATGCTGCAGATTTTTGTAATAATTTAACAAATTTTGCTTTGCCTTGCCTAAAAAATGCAGAAGTTGTGTCACATTCACCGAATGCGTGGAAGAATAATATGTTATCCGCAACTTCCTTTGGGTATTTAAAAGAGAAGAATAAATTCGTTCGTCCGTTTTCCCCTTGCTTGGCTTCATAAAATATATGTTTAAACAACGTGCGGATAGTCCCATCATGAGGATTAAACGGTCAACGTCTTCACCAGCCATAATTACCGAATCGTAATAAATAATAAATAAATAACACCACAGGTAATTACGACCCCCTTTATCCAGGAAGGTTCTAGAAGAGCCTTGTGTGGGAGGGTGCTATACATTTAGATACAAGGGACACCCAATATCCGCATAGTATAGTGGAAAAATCCCTCACAGTATTTTTCACTGCCACGATCGGGAAACGAACCCGGAACTTTTGGGTGAGAGGCAAGTGTGCTTATCTCTCGACCATCAGTCATATGAAGTGATATATCCCTGAGTTAATAATAAGAGAATCAGCATTTTTGGCTGTTTGCTCAACAAGGAAACCTGCAGTGGTGGTAAGCTTTTTATGTAACTGTAAGATAAGCCGATTTTTATTTTGATCGTTTGATAGAAACTTCTGTTGTATTGTTGCTGCCATAAACTCATCAAAATTTACGGTTGCAGAAACATATCTTTGAGCTCGTAGTTGACGCTCAGCAGATTTTGTGCTTTTATCAGATTTATCGGTAGGGTCGAAGATAATGAAATTTCTGAATATACTCTATATACCTAGCTAGGATAGCAGTAAATGTCTCTTGTTGACGCCACACAATTCGATGAAGTAAAAACCCACCAACTACGACGTGTGTTTTACTGCCAAAATTAATTTTATCAGTGATTAGAGAAAATAAATCACAAAACGCATTCCACCTTCATCAAAGTGAATACGGTTAGGGGGCCAGTTCAAACTGAAAGTATTGCTGCAAACCTTTATCAGATTTCTTGGCAATTAAAATTCTTTTAAAGAGTAAGTTAACTGGAATGACATCATCTTATATTTTAATCACAGAATTGCTAGAGGGGGGGGGGGGATTGCAGACATGCCAAACTCGAATCAGTTGTGGCAATCGATTTTTTCATCTCCTTGTACACCCATACTTGTTGATATGATATTCTCATTAATTGGGAACGGGGGATGTATGTATTCATTCACAAGAGGTAGAGAGCGTGGAAGTGTGTAGGAAAGTGTCGATATACAGAATGCGATACGGTTCTTGACTTCCCCCGTCTATAAATCCAAGAATTTTAATACTGCGTAAAAATGTGTCTGAACCATTGCGATAGAATTTAACTTTGATAACCATCTTTTTTTTCTCTCGTAAGACCATTCAGAACCGAGATATTTGCAAAGAAAAAATGGCTTTTAAGCGATATTGCCCCAAAATAGAGGGTGTTCCGGAGGATGGGCGAGGGGAAAAAATTAGTATGTCTAAAAAGGCCTATAATGAACTGGTTCCAACAGTAAAATTTTTTGTCCGATTTAAAACGGTATTTACGCACTCGAAAAACTCGAATCAGTTGTGGCAATCGATTTTTTCATCTCCTTGTACACCCATACTTGTTGATATGATATTCTCATTAATTGGGAACGGGGGATGTATGTATTCATTCAAAGAGGTAGAGAGCGTGGAAGTGTGTAGGAAAGTGTCGATATACAGAATGCGATACGGTTCTTGACTTCCCCCGTCTATAAATCCAAGAATTTTAATACTACGTAAAAATGTGTCTGAACCATTGCGATAGAATTTAACTTTGATAACCATCTTTTTTTTCTCTCGTAAGACCATTCAGAACCGAGATATTTGCAAAGAAAAAATAGTTTTTAAGCGATATTGCCCCAAAATAGAGGGTGTTCCGGAGGATGGGCGAGGGGAAAAAATTAGTATGTCTAAAAAGACCTATAATGAACTGGTTCCAACAGTAAAATTTTTTGTCCGATTTAAAACGGTATTTACGCATTTCCAACTCCCTGACGACAGACCTATACTAACTTACGAACATTGCGAGGATTTTTAGAAATACTATTCTATTATAATTTTATATATCTAATTTCTGTGGTGTTTATTATTATAAGCGATTCATAAGTAACTTATCGGAGAAGTAAATACCATTGATGGAGCATCTGTGAAAAGCCGTTCGATGGAAGGGACGATCGCAGGGAAAGAGCCTTTATCGAATTGAACAATAATTTTCATGATAATCCCTTATGTTATACAGTCCAACTATAAGACAACATTTATTTTACGTACATATTGTCCAGACTATGTCATCAGGGGAATTAATTCAGTATCTCAATGGAATTGCGGTACCCATTGGTTTTGTGTCTGTAGTACTAAAATGTTATGAAACACGGTATTCAAAACCAGAAAAAGAAATGTTAGTATTATGTCATTCAATATCAAGACTTATATTATTCCTTATAGATAATCATTTTATAGTAGATACCGATCATGTAGCACTTCAATATCTGATGAATAATAGATTTGCAAATAATCGTATATATTTAGATGGTTTTTACTATTACGGGAATATGATTTTACGATTAAGGGTACCTCATGTAAAACTAATATCACACCAGGTGCATTAAGCAGGATAAATGAAAGTAAAAGTATAGAACCTACCACATTTTTAGTAGCGTTAAATAAATTTAGGGATTTAAAAGGAACAGGAAATAATGAATAGTTAACAACATTTAACTGAACTTCGAAAGGAAATCAAAGGAGTAAATTATAAAGGATATAAGATTAAAGATCAATTCATAATAAAGAAGTTTCATGATCAAGAATTGTTGTATGTAGTTGATCAAAATTAGGCTAAATCAATCATTAAAGACTTGAATATTATCTTTGGCCACATAGGTATGCGAAGAACTTGGAAGATATTCAGGGAAAATTATTATGCCAAAAATGATATTACGTTAACAAAAATAAAAATCTCTTTGAACGTTTGCGAACTCTGTTGGTTCAGGCAAATACAAAAATCATGTCAATCAAAATGCATTCAATAGGAGGATAGTAAATAACCCATTGGAAATAGTATCAATTGACTGCATATTAAATTTATTTACAAGTATAAATAAAAACAAACGTATAAATTTATAAAAGTGTACCCTTGTCAAAAACGTGATAGTTAATAAATAAATATTATCAGGAAATAGGAAAATGTACTAATATAATCACAGATGTATGCCCTGTGATATTATTATAAGTCAGAAATATTGTCATAAAAAATGCTAAGAAATATGAGGCTAAAGCAAATAATAAAGTTAAAAAAGGCACAATATTTAACACAGAATTAGAATATGAACGGGGAAAGTTTCACGTTAATTTATTACAACCATAACTATATATACAAAAATAAAAACTGTCAACTACCATTTACAAAATAATCTAACAAACTTATAGATAGTTCTTATAAAATTACATTTTCTGCAATTTTACAAGCTAAGAAATATGCATATAAATATTTGTGTCTAATCAAAATCAAATATATGAAATATATATCAAATAATTTCATGAATAATAACAAGTGTCATAAAGAAAACTTCATATAAATCTGAAATTTGTGATACCACGGAAAATTTCACATTTAATTAATATTTACACACCTGTCTAATCGCACTAATGCATGTACTGATTGTGTGAAGAAAGATTGTTGTTTTATAAATATACTGAAAAGTTAGAAGTTAAGCATAGATTGACATGTTAACATAATAAGCATAATTTCATTATATTATCAAACAAAAATAACTTTCGCTATAATTTTAAAACATGTGTTTACTACAGATGAACCAAATTGATTGATTGGTGATACTATCTTGAAATATACATCAGATGGCATCATTGATAATATCTTAAGGAAGAAAATGTTTGTTAATAAATGATCATTGGCAATGAAAATTTCTATATTAAGATTTAGATTAAGACAAAGACAGTAAAAATATAGTAATGATCAATTGTTTAAACCACAGTGCAGCGGAATAGGGTGAGGATAGTACGACTCGATGAGAGAGACTTTTATAGACGTGAATGGGATAGTACATTGGCTTTAGCAATGTACGGTAGGCATTACTGCCACTCCCTAGGAACATACGTCCTTGCCGGCTGCGTCTACAATGTACTGGACCCAAGTTATGCTTGTTGCTGGTGAACGCGAAGGTGTCTCTTTTGGATGTAAAAATAAAACAGTTTTATATGGGAAGCTTAAATTGAGACTCAAGCGGCCTTCCATGAACTTAATTTTAATTTATTCGAAGTTGGGGCGATTTTTCTTAAATGGTTGGACCGGGCCAAAAGCTTCGCCCTGTATATGTTGCAGAGCTGTAGTTCACTTATATTAATTGCTTAGATTCTGACTAGCACTTTATTTTTTATTTAATTTTATTGTTTATGGCAGGATCAAGAGCTACACCCTGTATATACTTGAAATTAAACACTTGGATTGAAAGGAATATTAAAAATTATGTATTAAGTGTAAAGAACAGAGTTGATTATTTTATTTTACTTAAATTAAATTGGTTTACACAAAATATAATATTTAACTTATCGGTACTTGAAATTTTTCCTTTGATGCGATTTTATTTGTTTTGTTCAGATTTTTTAAACTTGAGAAAATCCGCTGTTTGATTTTATGCGCGACGGCAGTTTAATTAAATTAATATTTTTTACTTGGGTTGCCCAAGGAAGTAGAACGGCCACTCGATTTGTTGAAATTTAAGGTTGACCGGGAAAGAATTAAACACTGTTTGGCTTAGAGACTTTGCTCGCGGAACGCAGAAACTAACTTGATGTACACCGAAACTGATTTGCTTTGAGCTTGTTGTCGAAGCCAAAAAAGGCCAACAAAAATAATTTTAAATTAATTAAAAAAGTCACAATTTATATTTTTTAACATGTTCATACATTAGCATCACAGCGCAGAATAAATACGACGCAATAAATGCTCCAAGACTATATCAACGCTTAGGATCCCGTCCGCCTCGGCATGACTGGGCGGGGACGACACACGCAGCAGGCGGCCCCAGCCGCTCATTCGGCGCGCAACGTACAGAACGCCAGCCGACCTAACGCTCAGATCTCCGTCCGCTGTCCACAAGCTGTGGCTCTGGATAAAAAAATATTAGAGTCGCCGTGATGCGACGACTCTAAGCTGTGGCCGGGTGGCCGTAAAATGAAATCCAGCTCGGCGCTGGGCTGGTTGAATCGATCCATTTTCTCCATAGCCGAAGGTAAATACCGCGCTCTTGAAATGTGGTCTGAAAGACCCGGCGTGCTTCCCTGCGAAGGACTCGCCGCAGGTGGCAGCCGTGAGGTTAAAATTGGCTTAGGACAGACCCGAGCCAAAAAGGGTCTGCCTAAATTAACAAGACTAAGTCCGTGAACCGGGGAGCTGGGCGTCGAGCGCCCGTGTGCAATCTTCCCTGAGTCCTGTCGTCCCTATCTGAAAATTTCTATACACCCGAATGTCTGAAGCTACAATCGTCTAGTCAATGATGCCCGGATTCTGCGTTAACTACGGAGAGCACCCCCTGTACTGGTTGTCGCACAAGAGGTGGGGTCGCCGCGGTTAACGATATTTAGCCCGACGTGGCAAGTGTACAGCACAGTCGGCTGACAACGAGGGCGTCGTTGTCGGCGACGACGATGTGTTCGGCCAGCACGTTCAACGAGGCCACAAGGGTCCTCTAGGATGATGGAATGGAGCAGGAACTGGAATCCGGAGGTTGGTTTCTGTCTGTTACCAGACAGGCATCAATTTGGAACAGGAAGTCGGGGTTCTACTTGTTTCCCAAGCAGACATCAATTTGGAATTAGGAAGCAGGCTTCTAACTCGTTTGCCGAGTAGACATCATAACAGGCGTAGGAATTGGAGTCGGAACGTTGGTGAGGTTTTCGAGGATTGGATATGGATAAAGGAATCAGGTACCTGGTATCATGAGGCGAAGTTTGTGCTTAACGAATTTTCTTTTGTGATTCCTTTATAAAGCGCCGAAGTTAAAACGTAGCGTCGTCTTCTCCTCACATCCAAACGTCGTCGTCGTCATCAAATCAGCACTGCAGAAATGGCACTGCGTATGCCGGTAGGGAGGGCTCTGAAAAGAGCTCCCGGCTCATCTAATAATGTTTGTAGGTGGTATCAACGATTTCTTTTGAAAGGCTTTTTGGTGTGTAGTTTTGTACACCACCAAAATGCGAGCAGCGTGGCCAATTAAAATAAATAAAATGTTCGAAAGGTTAAAACTGTGAAGCGGGCGATACGTGAAGTTAAAATAATTATGTTGAATGACTACTTAACCATGAGAACAAACTATGCAGAAACGCGAGGTACTGAGCCGTGAAGTTACTTCGATGAAGGCCCTGGATCGACTGGCGAGCTCTCAAATTTGCGTTTTATTTATATGATTGACGGGGAGCGAGCTGGCTCGTGATTGGCCCGGCGGCCGAGAAGAGGGCGGGGCTTCGCCGACCTTTATATACTAAACGCTACGTCCGCCGGTGACTCATTCCCGCCAAAAGTGTTGTTGCAATAACATCGTGAGTCATGCAAATGCAAATTAGTTTAGGATGGCTTTGAGATTAATATGATTGATTTGTTCTGAAATAGAAAGGCTTGGTTTTCATGTCCTGTTTGCGATTCTGCATATTTATATTCTCATGTTAAATTTTGGCCTCTCATGTATGAGGCGATGGGCGCGTGTTGAAAGATTTTAAGTTTGAATGAAATGTTGGAATTAAATTAATTCGGGCCTGATGGGCCCGAAATCACGCCCCTCTCGAAGTTCGGTGGTGGTGATAAGTGTCTAATGTTATTCTGTTGTGTTCTCTTTATTATCTTTTCTCAAAACAATTACAAGGTTTTTTTTTGTGGTTGAAACAACCTTACAATTAGGACTTAAAACTAACAACGAACGAAATGTGAACAATGGTTTTGAAAACTTAAAATTAATCCTGGGGCTCTTCGGCGGCGTCTTCTTCATCACTTGAAGTGTCTATGAACGCGTCGCGCTGTGGGCGAACCGGAGCTAGAGGCCGAATGTCGTCGATGTGTATCAACGGTCGACTCCCGTTCTTCTCCACTTCGTACACGCCGTCCCCTTTGATTCCTACAATTACATGTGGCCCGGACCACGTTTTACCAAAACCGCGCCGTTCTACCTCATGCGTCCGCACGAGCACTCGGTCGCCAATGTCCATGTGGACCGTCGCGGTCCTGGGTTCCGGGAACAATTGTCTTTGAATTATCACTTGTCTAGCGTGCGCTTTACGTACGCGCTCGTCGCGTTCTGGCGCCGTATTTGGGGCTGGTTCCCTTTCTGCAGGGTGTTGCCAGGACCCCGGCATGGGTAAATCTTTGCCTAGAAGTGCCTCGCTAGGCGACATCCCCGTCATCTGGTTTTTGCGACGTCGAAGGGCGAATAGTATCTCGCCTAGGCGTTCGTCTCACGCGCTGTGTGGCGCCCGAGCGAGTTGGGCTCGAAGAGCCTTCTTGAGTTCTTGGTTGCGTCTTTCGACGGGATTTGCCCTCTGATGATATATTGGGCTCGTGAAATGACTGATGTGATATTTGGCTAGAAAACGTTGCCACGCCGCGCTTTGAAACTGCGAAACCCCGTCGGTTATCAAACTCTCGGGATATCCCCAACGGACGAACACGCTTTCCAGGGCTTTGGTCATATCTTTCGTGGTGGCCGCCGGCGTCGCGACGGCTTCCACCCACTTACTGAAGGTGTCGGTGACGACGATTATAAACCGATTCTTACACGGCGTGATGGGGTATGGCCCCATCTGGCCGATGCTGAGGCATTGCCACGGCCTCGTCGGGGCTCGCGGCCTCAGAGGAGCTGCTGTCTGTCGCGCGCTGGCTTTTGTGGACGCGCAGATCAAGCACGATCGGTGGTCCTTGACCTGGCGCCACATTCGCGGCCAGTAGTATCGTTGTGTTATCTGCCTGTAGGATTCATCACGCCCGGGATGCTCGGCGAGGACCGAGTCGTGATACGCCGCTATCACTCGCGGCTGCAGTGCCTCTGGCACTAGTAATAATTTGGCGTCTGTTTCGATATTGTAGAGTAGACCGTCGTCTACGGCGAATTTATTAACATGGGACCAGTCGCCACGCTCTCCCGTCACATAACGGTGCCAGTCCACGAATAACTCCTGGCTTTTTACGTCGGTTCGCTGGGCGGTTTTAATGGCGTCGAATAGGGTATCCGCGGCGTCAATCAACCCGAGCTGTACCTCGTCGCTCCTCTCTGAGGGAGGTAGCAACCTCTCCTCATCGACCACATCCGTGATCGGAGTCTCAACCTCTAGGGGATGACGGGACAGCAGGTCGGGCAACTGGTTGTCGCGGCCCGGGCAGTGTACCACGTCGAACGTAAACTCTTGGAGTAAAAGCGCCCAACGCGTCAACTTCGCTCTCTCATCCTTGTATTTGTTTAGCCAGGTCAGAGCCTTGCTGTCCGTAATAAGGGTAAACCGGTTGTCTTCCAGGTACTGACGGTACCGCTTGCATGAGTAAATGACGGCCAACACTTCTTGCTCGTTGATGTGGTATTTGCGCTCCGTCGCGTTAAATTTGGCGCTAGCGCACGAAACGATTTTTCGATTTCCGCTCTCGTCGAGCTGGAACAGCACGCATCCCATACCCAGGGAGCTGGCGTCTGTTTGTAAGTAAAATTTCTCGCCGACTGTCGGCCGATGTAGTTTTAGAGGTCGAGATAGCGCTTCCTTGAGTGATTGAAAAGCGGCGTCCGCTTCAGGCGTCCATGCGAAACGCTTCTTTCCGGTAAGGTCGGTGAGTGGTGCAGCGAGGATCGCGAAGTCTTTGACATATTCCCGCAACCAACCGGCAGTGCCGAGGAAGCTGCGAAGCTCCTTCATGGTGCGCGGTGTCGGGAATTGCTGCGTCTGCACTACGTGGTGTTCTGTAGGCTCATTATGGCGCGCCGTGATGCGGTGCCCTAGATAATCGAGGGCGGCGGCCCCGAAAACGCATTTGTCAAGTGCTACCCTCAACTCGAACACTCGTAACCTCTCCAACACCATCTGGAGGTGCACCAGATGTTCCTCATGGCTATCGGAGTATATTATTATGTCGTCGAGATATACTTTGACAAAGTTGTCAATCATGCCGGACATGGCTTCGGCCATCATTTTTGTGAATGTGCCTGGCGCGCCTTGCAGACCAAACGGCATGACTGTGAATTCGTATGTTGCCCCCTCCGGGGTACTAAACGCCGTCAACGGCACACTCTCCTCCGCCATCGGTATTTGCCAGTACCCGCTTTTCAAGTCGAGACTGCTGAATACTGTCGCATTCCCCAGCTCCTTGATGGTCTCGCGGATCGGTGGCAGTTGGGCGACCTCGTCCTCCGTGATGGAGTTGAGCTGTCGGTAGTCGACGCAGAAACGAGGTTCGCCGCTCTTCTTCTTGACGATGACGATAGGAGAGCTGTACTGCGAATGGCTCCGCCTAATTACCCGGCGGCCAACATCTTTGTCACTTCGTCGCTGATGATTTGCCTCTTCGTCTGCGAGAACTGCGTTCTGCGGATCTTGAAGGGCCTGTCGTGTTTGAGTTTAATTTTATGGGTACACGTCCGTGTGGTGGGCTGTCTTAACCCCTCTGCAAACACGTCCTCGAATCTATTGATGGCGTGTGTATATCTTTCTTTGTCCTCGGCCGGGACCTAGTGTTCCGTCAACGCCACTGGTGCGTACTTCGCACGTCCCAACTGGCTCTGGTTACTCCAGAAGGCGCTCTGCCTAGCGGCCCGTCCGAGGTACACACATTTGTTCGGGAAATCAATGACCGCGTCCTCGCGAACCATCCAATCCCGGCCTAGAACGATATCCTCCGATAGCTCTTCTAGGACTTGAAAGTGAAGGGGCATCGCTGTGCTCCCGATAGTAATGATATCGCGGTATCCACCGAGCGATTTGATGAGGGTACGAGGGTCCGCTTGTTGCACCGTTACACCGGCCTCGTCGAAGGGCCCGTTCCCCGCTATGGCCGCGGCAATGAACGAGTTGCTCGCTCCGGTGTCCAGCAGGGCATGCACGCGCCTGTTGCCGATCGTCACGATCACCCGGGGTTTGCTATCCCTTGCGCCGAGAGGGCAGATGCTGCTTATCTCGTAATGATGTCCGCGTGTCGCGGAGGCGTCGTCCGCGTGTGCGGAAGAGCGTGGTGAATGATGATGGGGCGAGAGCTGACTCGCCCCTCTCTTAGTTTTCCGGCGTTGGTTGCACCTCGGCGGCCTGGATGGCCGGGCGCTGGCTACGTGTGATGTTGCCGCGGTTTGGGCATTCGTTGTTGAAATGGCTAGGGTTGCCACAATGCCGACACGGTGATGGCGGCAGTCGCCGATTAGGGGGTCGTTCCTCGATCTGAGGTGCCGCGGTACGTGGTGTATTATTCTCCGGGCGCGGTCGCGGCTGTTGAGGTTGCCTCTGACGATGGGCCTCGTCCAAGTCCTCCTCGGTGCCCGACGCAGCTTGAATGAATGAGTCGATATTGGAAAAGTTTCCCCGGCGTAAGAAAGGCCGCAATTCCGGCGAGAGCAGCTCCGTGATTTGCCGAATTTCTGTTGCTTCGTCTACCTGGACCCGCAGTCTCCGATACATCGTATGCTTCAGCATAATGAATGCTGCCGCGCGCAGTGTTGGTTTCTGCTTTTCCCCGAAAAGGTTCGCCATCATGTTGCTCAGGAGAGCCAGGTCGTTGAAGCGTACAAGCAGCCGTTCCGCGAAGGTGTCGAACGTCGGGCGTTCGCAACGATAGATTGAATGCCATTGTTTGGCCTTTCCGTTTAAACAATTTGCCGCGAGTCTAGCCTGGTCCGCAGGTGGTGTCCGCTGTCGCGCGAAAATGACTCTCAAGTCTTCGATAAACAGCTGGGGATCTTCCCAGTTGTCTCCCGCGAAAGTCGGCCACTGTACCGTTGTTTGTGTGGCGTCTATCCTACTTATTAAATTTGTCATCGCGCCAATCAGTTCCGCCGTTATTGTTGGCGTTTGTATTGCCTCCACCGTGGCTGGCGTGTTTGTCCGTTTTCCTGGGGTAGTTAATGTGGTTTGTCCCACACGGCACTCGAACTCCGCCGGCGACGCGACCGGGAGCAGCGTTCGCGGAGTGATATTCACCTCCTGGTGTTTCTTAAAACCGGTTTGCTCGGCAACGTCTACCCGTCGGTGTCCGAATACCTCGCAGTGGCTTCCCGCGCAAATGGGGCTACAGTCTGTAGCTGGAGCCGGTGCTCCGCAGTTTCTCGACGCGACGTGGGTCGTTTGTGTCTCTGATGGAGAATGGTCAGTCGGGCGCCACAGAGTTTGTGGCGAACTCAGAACCGTTGTAGAATTTGCCGGCTGGGCACGTGTGAATTCGCGAAAATCTTCAAAATTTTCTGGCCCCACGCCTTGGGCGCCATGTCCACAAGCTGTGGCTCTGGGTAAAAAAATATTAGAGTCGTCGTGATGCGACGACTTTAAGCTATGGCCGGGTGGCCGTAAAATGAAATCCAGCTCGGCGCTGGGCTGGTTGAATCGATCCATTTTCTCCATATTCGAAGGTAAATACCGCGCTCTTGAAATGTGGTCTGAAAGACCCGGCGTGCTTCCCTGCGAAGGACTCGCCGCAGGTGGCAGCCGTGAGGTTAAAATTGGCTTAGGACAGACCCGAGCCAAAAAGGGTCTGCCTAAATTAACAATACTAAGTCTGGGGAGCTGGGCGTCGAGCGCCCGTGTGCAATCTCCCCTAGGTCCTGTCGTCCCTATCTGAAAATTTCTATACACCCGAATGTCTGAAGCTACAATCGTCTAGTCAATGATGCCCGGATTCTGCGTTAACTACGGAGAGCACCCCCTGTACTGGTTGTCGCACAAGAGGTGGGGTCGCCGCGGTTAACGATATTTAGCCCGACGTGGCAAGTGTACAGCACAGTCGGCTGACAACGAGGGCGTCGTTGTCGGCGACGACGATGTGTTCGGCCAGCACGTTCAACGAGGCCACAAGGGTCCTCTAGGATGATGGAATGGAGCAGGAACTGGAATCCGGAGGTTGGTTTCTGTCTGCTACCAGACAGGCATCAATTTGGAACAGGAAGTCGGGGTTCTACTTGTTTCCCAAGCAGACATCAATTTGGAATTAGGAAGCAGGCTTCTAACTCGTTTGCCGAGTAGACATCATAACAGGCGTAGGAATTGGAGTCGGAACGTTGGTGAGGTTTTCGAGGATTGGATATGGATAAAGGAATCAGGTACCTGGTATCATGAGGCGAAGTTTGTGCTTAACGAATTTTCTTTTGTGATTCCTTTATAAAACGTCGAAGTTAAAACGTAGCGTCGTCTTCTCCTCACATCCAAACGTCGTCATCGTCATCAAATCAGCACTGCAGAAATGGCACGCGTATGCCGGTAGGGAGGGCTCTGAAAAGAGCTCCCGGCTCATCTAATAATGTTTGTAGGTGGTATCAACGATTTCTTTTGAAAGGTTTTTTGGTGTGTAGTTTTGTACACCACCAAAATGCGAGCGGCGTGGCCAATTAAAATAAATAAAATGTTCGAAAGGTTAAAACCGTGAAGCGGGCGATACGTGAAGTTAAAATAATTATGTTGAATCACTACTTAACCATGAGAACAAACTATGCAGAAACGCGAGGTACTGAGCCGTGAAGTTACTTCGATGAAGGCCCTGGATCGACTGGCGAGCTCTCAAATTTGCGTTTTATTTATATGATTGACGGGGAGCGAGCTGGCTCGTGATTGGCCCGGCGGCCGAGAAGAGGGCGGGGCTTCGCCGACCTTTATATACTAAACGCTACGTCCGCCGGTGACTCATTCCCGCCAAAAGTGTTGTTGCAATAACATCGTGAGTCATGCAAAGTCTGAGTCATGCAAATGCAAATTAGTTTAGGATGGCTTTGAGATTAATATGATTGATTTGTTCTGAAATAGAAAGGCTTGGTTTTCATGTCCTGTTTGCGATTCTGCATATTTATATTCTCATGTTAAATTTTGGCCTCTCATGTATGAGGCGATGGGCGCGTGTTGAAAGATTTTAAGTTTGAATGAAATGTTGGAATTAAATTAATTCGGGCCTGATGGGCCCGATGTCTACAGGATCGCGGCGAGGTTTCAGCAACAGCGAGTCGAGTCCAAGCATTCAACGAGAAAACATCAGCAAGTAAACTTCAAGGAGTCTACCAGAACTCCAACCGTTCTACAAGAACTTCATCCGACGAACCGATACCTAGTACGGCGTCTCAGATACCAGTCCCTGCACTGTATTTGAACCCTGCTAGCGTTAGGAGAAGGACCATCTCCGTCACCGCGACGCGACTTTCAACCGTTCAACGATATTGTTTATTTGTGTTAGCTAGTAAAGTTAGGGATAAATTCAAATTTAAACTAAATTGTGCAACGACGTCGACAGAGTTCTGCTTAACGTTACTATTAATTGGAACACAGATTTTTTATTTCTTCGCATCGATATTTACCAGGCAAAAACGCCTGTTCATATGCACAAAGTGGGGTACCTTGCACCAAAAGCGGTGCATGTGTATGACAGCTTACAAGTTGCAACAAGGGGCTAGTAGCAATACCCACCGACACTTCAAAAATCGTAACCAGTCTACAAAATTCCAGAAATCGGCCCTGAAAGCTCGTCCAACATCCAGATCTACGAGAACACCACTATCGAGGCTGCTGGCGCCCATAAACTTCAAAATTCGCAGTCTCCGATAAAAACATTTTTATTTTTTCACAACTCAACCCTAGTTTTCGTAGACAAGCTGGTCATGCTCCTCTATATGGTATGATGGGGACTTGACTTGCCGAAGTCTGGATAGAGCTGGGTACGTTCTTTGACAGTCTATGGGGCTCGAAATTGTGAAATATTGCGCAATTAATTTGAAAAACTTGAATTCAGGACTGAAAATTATATTATAATTACGGCAATGAAAAATAAGATTTCTTGATGTATTTATAAAGTTGAATCCAAATTAGTTTTTGAAATATGAACGATAACTGCCTGAATAAAGTAAAAATTGGCTTGGTCCCGTAAAGTAATGTTGGATGTCTTAACTTACCATATTAATGTTATATTGAGAATGTTCCGTTGCCGGTGTTGAAACGAAATGGAGTGGGATGATGGTTTGAACGAAGTATGTTTTGAGGTAAAAATAGAAGATTGATTTGGAGAGAAATTTGTTCGTAGAATGTTTTCGGAGTGAATTAAAATATGTTGACTTGGGGTTTGGAGAGTGATTTTGAAGTGAATTGAGATAATGAGGGGCGGTATTTTTTAGGGAAATCGTTTGTAATGTTTTTGTTGTAAATCGGTTAATTTGGATGTTTGAATGATTCTGTTGATAAATTTAGGTTAATTGTGAATTATCGATATGATATAAATTTTCTCAGAATAATTTTTGAAAAATTATGGTTTTGGCTACTTTGAGTGTCTGAGGGACTTTTTTATTGTGATTTGACTAGGTGACCTTAAAAATTGAATTATTTTGCAAGTTATAGTAGTACTTTTGACCTTGACTATATTGTTAATGCGTGAAACGTACTATAACAATAGCAGCAAGAGTTGTATAGCACACGGTACGGGGGTGGGGGATGGGAAGTGTAGGTGTTTGTGAAATGCGTTGCATTGTGATATGAAGTAGGTACTTATGTTCCTCTTTTTGTGATTTTGTTTTTTCATTTGAAAATTCTTGGTGTGGCATCGTGATTTCATTATGGTATTCTCTTCATTTTCATTGCTGATCGCTTTCAGTATGCTTTAGTCCTTTCCTAGTCTGTTCATGACCCTTTTAAGTGTAGCTTGTCTTCCTATTTGTAGTCTTTTGCTGCTCAGTACTACCGCTTCCAGAAGGTGCGCCGAGTACCTTTTCATAAGTTTGTTCCCAGTAGTCCACCGTGTACGTTTGTATCCTTATATAATTGTTTTCACTCCTATTAATGTTCACGTTTGCTTTCGCTTAATTTACTTTGTAGATATAGGTTTCCAGTAAATATAAAAACTTTTAAAAAAATACGTAGCTTGTTGCATAAAAAGATGTTAGCATTATGACTAAAAGTAATTAACATATTGAAAATATAAGTTATCTATACTGATCTTTCGAAAGAGGGGACGCGTGTTGTATAATTTATTATCTCTCTCCTGGCCTATTAACGGATAAGTTGGATGAGTATATTCCAAGAGAAACTTTTACAGATGCCTTAGACTCAATTGAGTATGTCGATAAAGGAGCAGTGTCGCGTATATCTGAGGAAGTGGCGGGGAATATATTTGCAACTCCACCTCTTAATTTTCTCATAATGTTCGTGTCCAGAGCTTATACGCAATTGATATGTATTAGCAAAGGAGTTATATACCTTAATTTTTTATTAAAACATTCCATTTATGTGGTATAACAGCTGACAGCGCACTTATATCAAATAAACACAATACTGCCATGCTGGCCGTTATTCATTACCCACCCATTATCATCGTTATTAATGCCTTATAGAGAAAGAAAGTTATAAATAAAAGTTGTTTGGTTAAGACTAAATTTTGTTTAAGTGCTATCAAAAGTACAGTAGCGTGCAGATTTCAGGGAATACAAAAAATAATATATATATTTTTAATGGGATACCCAGTATATTATTAAATTTTTGGAATGATCATTTTTTCTTGATTTCAAAAATATACCATGTGTTACCCCTACCATATGCAATACAGTTTTTGGGTTATTTTTTTATTTGAGTCTTATATTTAGGTAATTGCAGATTTCTGATATTTTCAGGAAGATAATTATAGATGAATTATGCTATTATAATGAAGTGATTCCATAAATTTGGCTGTTTTATGCTATGGGATTGATAGAAGCTTTCCATGCCACGTATTGTAGGTACTATCAAGAGTTCTAAATTCCAGCAAATTTGCGCATATTAAACATTTATATTGTTGCGTCCTTATTTACTTTAGGTTCCTTTTTCTTTGAGATTTTACATTTGCTCCCAATCCTTGTCTGTAATAGTCTCGTCAGTTTTGAGTCCCAATAGCCTACGCGGCGTTCACAGTCGCTGAGTTGTCTAATCACATACCATATGTTACCCCTACCATATACAGTTTTTGAGTTATTTTTTATTTGAGTCGTATATTTAGGTAAGTGCAGATTTCTGATATTATCAGGTAGATTATTATAGATGAATTATGCTATTATAATGGAGCGATTGTAACTAAAAACACTCTAAGTGAGGGGATATGCTTAATACAAATAATAAATAAACACCACAGAAATTAGACCTAGTATACTCGCATTTATCAGTAAATATCTGCATTTGGGGTAGGTCAAGCATACTGGGGGTATGTTATTATTTATCATAAATAGAGAGGGAGAGTGGACTGTATTGCGTAAAAAGAAATTAAATGGATCCTACCTCTTAACCCTTCTGGATGATGTCTCCAACATCCAGCCTCCTTCCGGAGACCTCCAGATAGGCAATCCAATTCGTCAACGAACACCAAATACCATATATTATATGAATCATTGCACACACATATGTTTATGCGGCAAGGTTCTTAAATTATTAATAAACAAAAACAGGTAAATAAAATGTATAACCTGCGGTGTTGGCCGCGCTATGGTCGAACGTATGTTGCGTTCTTATTTACTTTGGTTTTTTTCAAATTTTGCATTTTGTTGTAAGAGCCTTATACGCTTAGAGTTTCTATAGCTTACGTGTCGTTCACAGTTGCTGGAGTTGTCTAATCACATTTCCCAAGACCCAATAATGACTTATTGATGTTGATACCGTCTTGAAGACGTTTCCCCTTTGCTTGGGCAATCCTCTCTGTTCCTGCCAGGTCCACCAGGTTAAGTTGTGATATTTGTACAGGACCATTCTCGATAGTGTTGTCCGTTGATTCTATGGTAAAACGGAAAATTGTATGAGATCGGCCCGATCTCTCGTTCACATTATTGTATGCAATTTTGCGTGTATTGTTCTCCAGATTCATTAACTCATATGTTGGGAATGGTGCAGTTAAATTAAATAATTCACATCACAAAAAGAAGACACAGTTTTATTTTCAGTTGAGTCGTACAAGAAGCTTACAGTGCACTAGTTAAAAATACTTAGTATATTAAATGAATAGAATGAATAATAATATATATGACTCGCTTTGAGTTTATATATTTTATGTTCTGTTGAGTCAATAGTTTTTAGTTTACAATTCGTTACTTGGAAGTACTGCGTAATAGAAGTTGATTAATTTTTGTACATTTCAACAGTAACGATTTTGTGAACAGGTCATCTTCCTGGTTACCTGTGGAAATATATTTGAGGCAGACTATCTTGTTCTCTACTTGCTCACGAGAAAAATGATATTTAACATCAATATGTTTTGAGCGTTTGTGTCTTGTCGGATGAGTTGCTATTGCTATACAACTTTGATTATCCTCAAATAGAGAAATTTGATCTAAAATTTGGATTTTTATACTTTCTAATAACGCTTTCAACCACAGAGCTTCTTTTACCGCTTGAAATAAGCCCATATACTCTGCTTCGGTTGACGATGCTGCAACTGATTTCTGCCGTTTTGTGTTCCAAGTTACTGTACTATTTTTAAACCTTTTAAATACATACCCTGTTGTGCTACGTCGGTCAGTTTCGTCAGCTGCCCAATCTGCATCAACGTATCCAATTAATTTTTCTACAGTCACATCTCTTATAAATCAATTTTATGTTTATTGTACCTTTTATATATCTTAAAACACGCTTCAAGGATTGCCATAATTCCTTGTTTGATTTATTTTGATATTTAATGAGGTACATAAATCTGGTCGTGTGCAAGGCATTGCATAAAGTAAACAACCAATTTAATTTCGACAGGGTGCGCCGCTGTCTTCATCTGACTCTAAAGCTTTGTAATTTAACCTTGTTGGTAATGGCGTACTTACTGGATTACATTCGCTCATATTGTATTTTCTTAAAATCGTTTTTAAGTATGTGCTTTGGTCTAACGAAATTTCATGTTCAGTTCTCTGTATTCTAATTCCTAGAAAGAATTTTAGTTCTTTTAAATCAATCATTTGAAACTTAGTCATTAAAAATTGTTTAAAAGCATTAACTGTATTTGTTTCTCGCGTTATAATTACGATGTCATCTACGTATAAAATAACATAGATATTTTTGTTTATATGACCCTGATCTTGGAAATACAAACAATGATCGATAGCAGAATTTATGAAACCATGCTGTTTTACTGTTCTGTCGAAACACTCATACCAGCACCGAGCAGATTGTTTTAAACCGTATAAAGATTTGCGGTGTTTGCATACTATGTTTTTATGCTTAATGTTTATCCCGTCGGGTACTTTCATAAATATATTTTCTTTTAAATCACCATTGAGAAATACTGTCTTAACATCCATTTGGTGAATTAATAGTTGATATTTGATTTGCAAAAGCTAATAAACATCGAAAAGCACTAATTCGGGCCACTGGTGCGAAAGTTTCATCATAATCTGACTTGTATAATTGATTAAAACCCCGAGCTACCAGTCGTGCTTTATACTTTGTTAGATTTCCATTCTCATCATGTTTTATTATACCCATTTACTATCCCCAATATTTACATTTTGCGGCTTTTGTACCAATGTACCAGTTTTATTTTGCATTAAAGAGTTAAGTTCTTCTTCAACTGCTTTTTCCCACTTTACCTTGTTTTTATTTGTAGCTATTTCTTGATAGCACGTGGGAATTACTTCATCAAGAACTAATATATTATAATTATTTATTTCTAAATCACGATCGTTATATGAAATTGGCGATTTTGTTTTGAGTCTTTCGCTCCGTCTCACATCCTGTATTTTATATCTCTTGCTTACCTTAGAAGGCGAAGGAGAAGACAGATCTTTACCATCTGGTTCAGGGACACCTCTTTCTAGAGGTGTTTGACCTTCCCTTTCTGACTCTAAAGTACTCATATTGTCACGACCCCCCCTTTCGGGAAGCCGCGACTGACGGCCACTTGGCTTGTGAGAGAGGGAGATTGGGTAGTCAAAGTAGAAGACGAGTTTAAAACAAATATACTTTATTAACAAAATAACAACAAGCAGTGTCACAGTACAAACAGGCACAACAACAATAGTAACAAATGGGGGCTCTTACCAACATCACTGATGTGGGGAAATGCGCCAGGATAAGGAGTCGCACTTCTTAACATTTAAGAATAGGATTGTCTTAAGAATTCGACTGTCGCCCGCGTTAATAAAATTCGTATTTATAATTTTACTATATGCTTATTTAGCAGGTTACCTATTGAGTACAAGTTCGTATTTATTGTTTGTTTTTAATAATTCAATGTCAGGTCTCGTTCTCAACATTTGTTTAACATTATTGCAAAGTATATCATTTTAGAATTTGGAAAAATAATTTGTATCAATCTGTAACCTACTAAAGCTCTTTCAAAGTTTTCTCCTCAAATATGAATATTCCTTACATGACACATTTCCCCCTTTTAGATAGAGCTAGCCCCTAGCTCTAAAAAATACATTTCTCAACATAGAAAAAACAGGATTTTCAACCTAAAACTAAAAAAAGAAATTCATTCGTCCTTTTAAAAACTTTCATACAAGATAACAAAATTATATAAACTCGTAAAATACGCTTCATCAATAAAAAATTTCTACAAATTAACAAATTAATTCATTACGAGGAAATATAGTTTTTGCGGGCACACCGTGTCTAGTGTTTTTGCACTTACATTGAGTCATTACTTATTCAGTGGATTGGAGGTGAAGTCGCTGAGTTAGCTGTAGCAGACGCCTGGGTTGCTGACACTTGTAAACCATAAACAAAACATTTGTCCGAAGGAAGTTAGCGCAGCTATGATGGGAACATGTACTGCATTATAGCTAGATAGCTAACTTCGGGAACTGCAGCAGAAATTTTAGGCCTTGGCTGGCTATAGATGAATGGATTATCCCTACGGCCCTTACTGGAAATCCATTGTCACCACCATGTAGTGGTTGGGGAAGTTTAGGTCCCATGTTGCTTCTCTGAACATTAACAATGACCTATATACTATGGATTGTCCAAGTGTTTATTCCTTGCTCTGCTCAGGATCCAACCCTACTGCTTTCACAATGCCAACTGTCAACCTCTGGTTTTCAGTGCTAAGTGTGCCTCGCCCTCGTGCATTTCATTACATGAAAAAAAAAATACAGAAAACATTACAATACAAATATTTTTACGAAAGCATTACTACTAAGGAAAGAATTTTCTTAAAACCTTATTATATAAATATATTTATAAAAGCATTATTACTAAGGAACAAATTTCTTTAAAACATTATTATATAAATATTTTTATAAAAGCATTATTATTCCGGAGAAACTGTTTATTTCCCAAAGAAGAAATATATGTACATCTAAATTTTTTTTGTTTTTATTATATCACTAGAGACAAGTATATAAAAATGAAAAATGGGGGAAGTTCTACTAATTTAATCAAAATAGTTTTCTACTTTAGTTTAGTTTAACAAATTATGCAAAATGTTTTCCTGTTTCGAGTATATTTAAGGTTAGTTTTATCTTTTGGTATGAAATTTGACTTTTCTAGGACTATTTCCTTAATAACCAACTTCCTACTCAAATTTGTACCCTTCGTGTTAAAATTGAAACTATTGCATATAAAAAAAATTAACAAAACCCGTCTCACTTATGTACTTTTGTATAAAAAACTTTAATTGATGGGGTGACGTTCAGTTTCATCGTGAAACCATCTTCCACGTCTTCCTCATCTATCAAGTTGCATCTCTTTGTGCAACACAAACCTCACAAAATTAATATACCTCATAATATTCACCATAGTAAACCTCATATTATTCATCATCATAAACTCCATAAAACACTTGCGTTTCTATACGCAAAAACCTCATAAATATACTTGCATTTCTTCATGCAAAAACCTCATAATAATCAACATTGTACACTTTATACATAATTCTTGAGACGTTAGTTATTCCCTATGCACATACAAAAAACAAATTCTTTAACACCTAGTTTGGTACTGTGGCTCTTCTCTGTGTCCTTTTTTAAATACTTAATTCTGCCTTCCTAACTTTTAATTTACTATTATCTAATGTCCTTCCCATAATATTTTTGTCCACAGCAATTTAACAAACAACGCATGCGACGTTGGCCACTGTCTTACTGTTGGTGTAAATTACTCATAGGTTCAATAAATTATTTAATTTTATATTGGAAACCAGGGAATTCTTCCCCCCTGGCAAATTAGTAAAAATAAAAAGATTGTAAAAATAAAAGTTTTTACTTTCCCACCATATATTTTACCTTAATGCTTTTATATTATCTTATTTAGGAATAAATATTGGATATCAAAGAGACTAATCTGAGTTTTAAAATATTTTACATTTAAATGTTTATATTGAAGAATAAAAAATTAATGAAATTGAAATCAAATGACGTTACTAGTAGAAAAGAAAAGCTATCTAAAAAATTATTTAATCTAGTGCTTATCCCAACATTCCCCGACACCATGTGATATCAGCAAGATCACTCCCATACAAATTCATTGTTTCTACCTGTTGTACATATGACACTCCACAATTACTCTATTTGTTTTTTACCGACTATGATCCAGTATATTGTTACGTTATTATATATTTATTTATATATCCAAGTATATATATTTATATCAAAAAACAGTTTAATACATGTATACTTCATAAACTACAATAAAAATATTCAATAATCAATCAACGTACAGTATTTATATTTACCCATATAATGTAACACATGTATACATGTAAAACAATTACAATATTTAATAAACGACATACCATTCATAATAACTCAATATATTATATATCAAATATAAACATATCCTGGTCATGGTTTAGTTTCACTACAATTATGCAACGTCTGCTAGGCTAATGATGCACCTAATTAGTTTTTTTGTTTGTCAGCAATGACATAAAATAGTTTTAAAAGGAACTCTAGATATTTTAATAAAAAGTAACTAACATACAATAATGAACGTTTTAAAACAAATTATTCGATTAATTATCCCTCCGGGAAAGCAAACAACTCGATCTAAGAATCCCAAAAATTATATCCCATATCAAAAAGAAATTGAAAAATAAGAAAATTAAATTCATTTGCCGACAACAAGACCTCGTACTTTATGCACAATAAAATAAATAAAAACAAAACGCGGTTATTGACTTTAACAAATTTTATGTTGTAAGGTCGGTCCTACCGTGACAGCCA
Source organism: Leptura quadrifasciata (assembly GCA_963675555.1). Taxonomy (NCBI): domain Eukaryota; kingdom Metazoa; phylum Arthropoda; class Insecta; order Coleoptera; family Cerambycidae; genus Leptura; species Leptura quadrifasciata. The sequence goes on from OY776673.1 coordinate 154,960,758, forward strand.
AATCATCCCTTGTACAAAGCCGAAGCCGGCGCCTCCACCAAATGTCACGACCTCCGTTTGGGGAAAGCCGCGACTGACGGCCACTTGGCTTGTGAGAGAGGGATATTGGGTAGTCAAAGTAGAAGACGAGTTTAAAACAAATATACTTTATTAACAAAATAACAACAAACAGTGTCACAGTACAAACAGGCACAACAATAATAGTAACAAATGGGGGCTCTTACCAACATCACTGATGTGGGGAAATGCGTCAGGATAAGGAGTCGCACTTCTTAACACTTAAGAATAGGATTGTCTTAAGAATTCGACTGTCGCCCGCGTTAATAAAATTCGTATTTATAATTTTACTATATGCTTATTTAGCAGGTTACCTATTGAGTACAAGTTCGTATTTATTGTTTGTTTTTAATAATTCAATGTCAGGTCTCGTTCTCAATATTTGTTTAACATTATTGCAAAGTATATCATTTTAGAATTTGGAAAAATAATTTGTATCAATCTGTAACCCACTAAAGCTCTTTCAAAGTTTTCTCCTCAAATATGAATATTCCTTACGTGACAATATTATTTGGAATACATTTATCAGTGACACCTTGTTTATCTAGAGTTTGATTGTATTTTTTATTTATCTGATCTGTTAAACCAGGAGGGATTTCTGTTACGGATTTTTCACCAGCCCCGCCGATTCTCTCTTTAATACTTGAATTTTGTACTAAAGTATCCGCTTCACCTAATAATCTGCCACTTTCGATCGTGTCATCAAGTTCCTTTCTTGATGTTTGAAAATTTAATTCATCACAAATTACGTCACGCGCTACAATAAATTTTCGCGTTTTTGCAATATAAATTTTGACATACCCTACAAGAATTCCTTTTATTGATTTATCATCAAATTTATATTTTCTTGTTTTATCATGTACAGTACAACCATTCAATCAATCAAAACAGATTGAAAATTCCAATACAATAATGCCGCCCCAGAACCCGTCCGGGGACCGGCCGTGCAACCACCGCACTGATCGCAGTGGTCGATTGCAAGGCCGGGCGGACCGGATCTGGCTTGGTTAAAAACAAATTTTAAAACTTAACTCAAACACCTTTTAACAAAGCAAATAAAAATAGGTAATACCATTAAAAACATCAAATATAAAAGATTTAAAAGAAACTTAAAATTACACATACTTTAAACAACTTATTCACTGTAACACTTTTTTTAAAATTCTTTCAATTGACGCAGATACCTCAATTTAAACGAGGTACCTTCTGCGAAACACATGAACGCCGGGCTGCGCAAGGCTGGCCTAAACTTTTAGCTTTAAGAATTTTGATTTCATAATGTTTTAATTTGCTAGAAATTCGTGGCAAGAAGCGAATTTAGAGACAAAAATGCACAAAAAGAAAAAAGAATAATAAACGCGACCAAAAGGATACAAACAGAAAGGAAGAGGGGGATAGAAAAGATTTAAAGATAAGCAAAGATATGAAATATTAGTAAAGGTGGATAGGGTAAGCGAAAGTTATAGTTGTTGAAGCCTGGCTACAGAGGTTGCCCGAAAATCGATAACGACTGGTATGGTAAGGGGTGTTTAATCCGAAATGGGGGATTATGCTGTCTAATTTGTGTTATGTGTCTTGTTAGCGGACTATCGCCCAACTTGAAAGAATAGAAGTTTTGAGAGATATGTTGGACGTAGTCCGCTATCGGGGTTTTGTCGTTACAACGTGCGTATAAGTCTCTGAGGGAGGTGTGCCTTCCAGAATTCGATATGAGGCGCGTAAATTTGTGCTCAAACACTTGAAGTTTTTTCATTGTCGTGACCGGTATGCTGCACCACACCAGTGCCACGTATGTGATGGATGGCCTGACCACCATTGTATACAATAATTTTTTATTTTGTCGGTTAAGTCTGCTACCCCTGACCATAAGCGGATACAGACTCCTGGACAGGGAGTAGACCGTCCGTATTGTCTCGTTTATATGGGTATTGAACGTCAGTCTTTGGTCAAGTCTTACCCCCAAGTACTTCACGCATCTCTTGGTTTTGATTTTGTTTCCCCTGATCGAAATGGGTGTTATGATTTTGTTCTCAGTGAACCGACGCGTGAAGACTATCGCTTCAGACTTCTCAGCGTTCACCCGAATCTTCCAGTGATCGTAATAAGCCATGGCAGAGTCAAATAGATACACCCCTATTTTACAATTACATACCGAAACTAATATTCCTTTTATGAAAGATTACATATGCGAGACGGCTGATAAGTTTTTTAAATATAAAGTTTCGAGTCCAATCCTAACCGCAAATTTAACGAGTATGAGGAGCTTCAATGAAGTTCCTCATACTCACAAGCTTTTACACTAGGGTTTACCCCTCTACCACGAACGGTAACACGTATGACAGTACATATAATTGGTTGAGTCATGTAATGAGAGGATGACCACAATCAGGAGACATTTATATAATGCACAACTTGTAAATATTAATTATTTTTAGTTTTGCAGAAACATATTTATTTTTAGTATCACATTTATTTTTATTTTCATTTTCAAGAATCGGTGTATTTTTAGAGTGTATATTTATTTTTTGATAACAGGTTTTGGTTATTTTCCTGTATATTATCTATAATTTGTAAACAAAATTCATGGTAGAATTATATATATTATTTCTTTTCTTAACCGTTAGGATGCACCTTTAATTTGTCAAATCTTGATTAGGATGACAACTGCAATTGATCAATTTGGAAATTTTTGTGTTGTTTACTCTGGCATTAGATCTGCCGCTCGGGACGATTCGTTTTGTCATAAAATTTGAATCGTATCGGGTTTCTATATTGTACACTGTGAATTGTAAATAATGAAATACAAAAATGCAATGTATATAGATAAACAAAATAATTTTTTTTTAATGGTAATGGTTAATGGCACGAGCCATGTGCGCCTTCAGCAGCATATTCGCTGCTTGTGCGTTATGAGAATGCGCGTACATGGCTGTGTCATCGGCGTACTTGGCCAGCTTCGTATTCGGGAACTCTGGGAAGTCCGAGACGGACAAGTTGTATAACTTCGGTGACAGGCATGATCCTTGCGGGACTCTCGCGCGAATGTCCCGCCGTGTTGAAAGTTTATTATTCACCCGAACCTGTAGGGATCTGCCCGTCAGGAACGAATGAATGAGCTTAGTGAAGTAAGTCGGAAAGTTGTAGTGGTGTAGTTTGTAAAGTCACCCCGGGATCCAGACGGTGTCGAACGCCTTCTCAATATCGAGGAGCACCATGGTGGTGTTCTTCCCGAGGTTGTATTGCACTTTGACGTCATTAACTATCCTAACGACCTGTTGCACCGTGCTCCTGCCCTTCCTGAAACCGAATTGGGACTCGTCGATGTGAAGCTCCTCCTGAACAGTGTTCAGTCTAATCAGGACGATCTTCTCCACCAACTTGGAGATCGCCGACAGCAACGAGATGGGCCGGTAGCTGCCGGCGAACTTCGCGTTCTTATTCGGCTTCAAGATGGAAATGACCACGGCGGACTTCTACTGGCTGGGCCAGTTATGCAGTACAACCGAATACTCTTAAAAATTTTAATTTCGGTTTTTTATTATGCCACAATTCATACGGTGTCTTTTCTATTTTAAGGCTTTTGATGGGCTAATATTTACCAATACGTAGCAGTTAACACTGCTTCACCCCAGAATCGCTTATTTAACCCTGCACTGTGCACCATCGCACGTGCTTTTTCTGCCAACGTTCTATTCATTCGTTCCGCCACAGCATTTTGTTGTGGGGTGTATGGCACCGTTAAATGATACGTGGTCCCCTTTTGTTTACAAAACTCTTTCATCTCTCCAGATACAAATTCACCCCCGTTATCACAATATAAATAAACTACTTTTAAATTAAAGTGTGACTCACTTTTTTCTACGTAGTCTTTAAAATAGGTAATTAATTCTGATTTATGAGCCATCAGATATGTTACCGTATAATGAGTATATTCGTCAATAAAGGTAACAAAATATCTCTTTTCATCCACTGTTGATGGATTTATTGGATCACAAATATCCGAATGTACAATAAACAATGGTCTTCGAATATGATTTTTATTTTTACCTTTAGCAAAAGGAAGCCTTGTTTGTTTACTGTTTATACAAGATTCACACAATAAATCTAGGGGATTAATTTCATTAAGATAATTGCTATCTTCGGCTAGTACTTTTATTTTGATTTGAGTATATTTATTTTTACTTATATGACCTAACCGTTCATGCCATAGCTTAGCTTTATTTTCGAGACTAATTTGTGCAGCCTGACCATTTATTGTCATTAATAACGCATTTTGAAGAGTAAAATATAAAATATATAACTCGTTCATGCGCTTACCGGTTGATATGGTCTTCTGGCCAAGTGTGACTTTTACTTCTCCATTACAATTGAAGATTACAGAAACCCCAGCTTCTTGCATTCTTCTTACTGACAGAAGATTCATTGGGACCTCTGGAGCATAGAGCACTCCTCGCAGGACTCCGACATAGCCTAAGTTAGTGACTATTTCAATGTTGCCTACATGTGTTGCCCAAATACACTCTTCCTTCTTCGCAACCGCAATTTTTATGGGTTCTTCCAATTGCTTAGAGTTCTTGTAGAACTTGAGGTCGTTTACGAGGTGTTCTGTTGCTCCAGAATCCAGCACAAATGTTAATTGTCCCTGAGGCTGTTCACTTTGTCCTTCCGGAGTGATCATGAAAGCGAAACCATCCTCCTTTTCTTTAGAAGGTACCATAACAGTCATCATACCAGGAGTGCTTTCAGGTCTGCGGGATTGTTCATGCTTTCTTGGTTGGCGATGTTCTTGTCTCTTCAGTTCCTGCTTATAATAATAGCAATCCTTCTTTAGGTGGTTTCTACGCCCATAGAAATAACACTTTTGTTCATTTTTAAAATTATGTTCTATATATGGTTTACGAATAGAATTTCCTGTATATTGCTTGCGTTTATTTCCATACTTAGTACCTGATTGAAAATGCTTAGTTACTGGTTGAAGTTGCAGTGCTTTCATACTTGTATCGGTACTATCTTTCTTTAATTTTTGCTCGTGTTCTAGTAACAACTTTTTCACAAAAGCTAAAGTGAGACGATCATCTGATATTGTCTTTACGGCTGTCGCTACCCCATCGTATGAATGTGGTAATGTATTTAATAAATACCATACTTTGGTCATCTCGTTCACACTGTTTCCGCATGCAGTCAGGTCTCGTATCATTTCAGCCAACTCGACGAAATGTTTTTTTAAAGGCATCTGCGATCGTAATTTATAATTAAATAATTTATCCTGAACATTTAACTGCGTTGCAAGATTTTTACAAGCATAGGCGGCGTCAAATTTTTGTATAATTTGGCTTGCTGTCGCACCATCTGGTATTTCACCTAACGTCGAATCGTCAAGATTTTCTATTATTTGTCCTTTTGCAAAACGCTCCCAGTTCGCCCATTCCTCTTGCAGTTAAATAAAATAATTCACATCACAAAGAGAAGACGCAGTTTTATTTTCAGTTGAGTCGTACAAGAAGCTTACAGTGCACTAGTTAAAAATACTTAGTATATTAAATGAATAGAATGAATAATAATATATATGACTCGCTTTGAGTTTATATATTTTATGTTCTGCTGAGTCAATAGTTTTTAGTTTACAATTCGTTATTTGGAAGTACTGCGTAATAGAAAGTGATTAATTTTTGTACATTCCAACATCATAAACTTGGTCGGGGGTTGCTTATCCGTGATAAACGTGTTGCCATCAATATCTTCACGTATTTTAAGATCATGTTTTCACGGAAGACAATACAAATTTGGACGTCCACAATACCATAATGGAAACCCTTATTAAATCCTGCTTGGAAGGTTTTAATTCAACATTTTCTGCTTATGGCCAAACGTCTTCTGGAAAGACATATACTATGTTCGGTGACAGGAATACTACCGGAATCATAAATATTGCAGTAAACGATATATGTAATCAAATTCATCAAACAAACGAAGACTATGTTTAATTAGGTGTTCGTATTTCGAAATTTATAATGAAAAATTTTCGTGACTGGGTAGTTCTGGCAGGATCAGAGAGGATTACCCAAACAAAAGCCGAAGGGGAGAGTCTTCTAAACCGCGTCAACATCAATGAGTCACTATTGGTCTTGGGAATGTGATTAGACCGGATTAAATAAAAACCTAAAATTCAAATCTGTCGATCGCCCATTACGAACAGTCTACAAAATTTCTTAAGCGTATTCGCAAATCTTCAGCTTTTCCCCAAGTTTCTATATCCCATTTCTTAAGTTCACTTACTAATTCATTTCGGCTTAATTCGTCGACCCATCCAATGCGCGAACCTGATGATTCCGTCTCTACTTGTACTTCGTCGTCTGCCATTTTCGGTATATATACTTGTCGATTGAGTAAATTAACCCTGTGATGGAAACCTAACTAAGATACTGGAACAATATTGGTTTACATATACAGAAACCTAACTAAGACACTGGAACAGTATTTTCTTAAAGAAAATTATTAATTAGTGATTAAATCAAACCGTAGACCATCACATCAATTCCGTTTGCTCGGGCGTCAAAAATCTAATCAAACACAAATGTTATGATACATTTAAAACTCCCTGCTCGGGCGCCAAAAATTTATAACGTTTCCGCTACAGCTTAACGGTAATTGTAACTATCGCAAAACCTATAACGTTTCCGTCACAGCTCAGCGGTCACCAACACCTAACGTGCTCGGATAACTAACAGTGGAGTACATCCAGGATTCAAATAAAAGTCAAGGACGAAAATATCAATTCAACAATATTTATTAATGGATAAAACAAATGATAACATGAAATGGTGATGTCTATTTACAGAGATAAAATGCTACTATACGAAACTTAATGTCACGAAAGATTACAAAGAACCATTGGTAACGTAACTAGCACCCTTTACTAACATAAGTGGATTTATAGACAGCCCTTGATTCGAAGATATCAAATTTCGATGAATATGACGTTCGTTAATAATATATTTGCAATTGTTTATCATCTGCGACATATGATAGTCTGACAACTATCCGTCACTTTGACAGTTACTATGACAACTTTTAAGACACCTGTCACTTTGACAACTAGCATGGCATCTGTCACTGTGACAACTAATATTTCTATCGTCAGCGCGGTCACACTCAATAGCCGGGATTCAACTTCACGTGCAGTGCAAGCATACGATAAAGGACGATAACTCTGTAACTTCAGGCATGAGGTCGATCTACCATACCCGAAAGACTAGCCGGGCGTTTCTTGGCCATAGTCATAACTACAATTATCGCAACCTATTATCGGGCAAGCGTCGCTCACAAAATCTCTATACCACCTGTTGGGTTATTGACCCGACGTTGATGCACCCTACAAATTCAATTCATTCAAAAGAGCTTTATTAATATTTTAAAAAGTACAAGAGTTGCCTCCCCAGAGTCTGAACCGGGACCGATCGTGCAACCACCGCTTTGACGTGGTGGCGGATTGCATGATCGGGCGGAACAGGTCCGGTTCAGCGAAAACGACAATTAAAACAATATAAAGACCTAGACTTCTTTTTTAAAACTTAAAAATAAAATAGGTAGGATTTAGTATGCAAATAAAAAAGCTTAACACAACTGAACAATGAACACAATTTTTAGAGTAACTAACGCACTTCACTTTTTAAAATTTCGCATCGGACGCTGACACCACAACTTGAACAAAGTGCCTTCCGCGAAATGTTCCAACGAGGGTCTGCGCAGGGCTGGCCTAAACTGTGGGTTTACAAAATTTTGATACAAACATGGTTTTCGTTACAAATCGTGCACTCAACTCTACAAGTAGTACAAGCTTAAAATGTGGACTGTCATACTCAGTGAGGGCGTTTCTCTCTACTGAATTTGCGAAAACATCCCATTCAGCAAGTATTAATCATAAACCTGCGTACCAATGTTGAGGTTAGGAGAAGCTGTTTCACGGTCAGGTCTCGGGACTCTTCTCATCAAACTGAGCTCGTGCACCGCTTTATATAGTAGAGTGTTGCTACGCCGTTATGTTTTATTAGATACAATATTGTGTTGGATACCTACAAATGATGTGTTCGTTACGACGATCCCAATTTATCTTCGCTCGTACGTACTCAACTTATTTTAAATTACTAACCAATAAGTAAAATTAGGATTCATCGTTACAATTGCTCTTCTTTAAGGTGAAGTAGGAAATGAATTAGCATGTTACCTGATCGCATGATTTCTTTGTGCATATCCATGGTGTCCCATGGTTACTTCAGACTCCTCATCTTTGTGGCCTAGCTTGGCATTAAAATTGTGTAGTATGTTGTGTCTTCCTCTATAGCTTTAGAGATATCATCATACATCATAGAAAATTTCCATTTTTTCGTCTGTATAATCGGTTGTTGGAGCATATATCTGGACAATTTTAATACTGTATCGGTCATTTAGTTTCAATGTCAAATATATGACTCTTGAACTAATGCTTTCGATTTTTAATATAGCGTTTTTATGTCTTTCGTGTACTGAGATAGCTAGGCCTCCATCTGCCACATCGTCTTCTCCCTTGTATTGAAACACGTGGCCTGACTTAAGGATTGCTTGATTTTCTCCTTTTCTCCATACTTCACTATTTTCCAAGACATCCCACCTTATGTGGCTCAGTTCTTCTTCCACTTCTTGTATTTTATCATCGGTAGAGAGAGTTCTTACATTATATGTGGCAATTTGCATTTTTCGTCTTCCATAGTAGCCGTATCTATCCGGTGATTCTTAGCACCCTCTGCCTTTGGTCTTGTCTGACAGCTACTATAGCCAGGGACCGTAGGGCTGTCGGGGACTGAGGGCCGTTTACAATGCGATGCCATTTCTCATTTTTTACGGGGTTTTTGGCCAATACCCTATCATGCTGGCCTATGCGGGTTGGTAGGGGATATGAGAATTACATTTCCTTAATTCCCGTCGATACGGTTATTCCGCCCCCCGATATTCGGTCGCCAGAGCCTCGTCTGTTTTCTAACAGGGTGCGCCGGATGGTTGAGTGACAACCACCACTCGTGCAGAACATTTAGACTGGCTTTTATCCACTTTGCCATCGTCCCTTGCATCCCATACTTCTTATAAAAAAAACTGATAGCCAATTCGTAAGGAGGAAAGGAAAGAAGTTTGCCTGACAAAGCTAATATCACTGTGAAATGGCTAAAACTTTTTTCTACCTATCAGTGTTCCCTCGCTTCTTCTTGGTATCAGTCTTTCTAAGAAAACTTTGAGAACCTCCGGAGCAAGGCTTTTATTTTCGTCCAAGAAAGAATCTGGAGGAGGATATCTCTTCAAGAATTACATCAGTCATTGTCTCAACTAAGACGTTCTTCCCGTTCCGATGAACGTTTTTCAATGTACCACGCATCTGTCAAAATCTTATGGCCAGTATGTTTGAAACATACGATTGTATTTTTTCTGTTTGATCTTTGATATGATAACACCTTCCCCATATATCTCCAATAAATGTTGTATTACAGTTATTCTTTGACGAATGTAACTGCCCTCTATCTGAGTCATCAGTTGGTCTAAAACTGACATTCCTCGTTATTGCTTTCCATAAAGGTGAAAATGTCATTCTAAGTCCTATCACCTCTTCAGCATGAGGGCCAACCTTTTTTTTTTTTTTTCATCATCCTGGGACCTACTAATATACAAATTTTTAAAATATTTACCATGGCACTGATAATCAGCAGCCACCAAGTCTGTTATCGACGGGATCCTGTTAGTTGAGCCTGTTTCATAACTATCTTTCATCTCTATTTCCGTCACCTGATGTACCAAATTACGTTTATGAGGAGGCAGTCGTTGTTGTGACCTTGCGTAATCTTCAGGAATACGTGTTCCACACACAAAACAATGTGTTTTGAAATAAAAATACTCAGAGGATGATCTTAATTTCCCTGAAGAGATGTACGCTAACAGATGTTTTGCCTGTCAAAACAGCTCCCTTTCTATCATTTATTTTTTTACTAGCATCACGTAACGTTTCTATTCCTGGTTCCTTGGCCATTTTCATCTGCACCCTCACTCAAATATTTTTCACAAATAAAACACTTATCACTGGACATTGCGACCGAGTTGTTGCATTGTATCTCATTGAAAACATTCAGAAACGAAAATAATTTCACGCCGTTACTGATAGAGAAATATGACACGACCGCGGCAGTGAACGAACAGGGGAACTGAGGACCGTTAGGTGTTTAAGCATGAAGACCCCCTTGTGATTTAGTAAAAGAGGAGTCCGGGGTCACAGAAAACACAAAGGAGGGCTTCTTCTATGGTTTGCTAGGTAAACACGTTGAAAGGAAAGCAACTGCAATTTAAATAATTCACTTGTAGGGAAAATTTCAGTTTTATTTTTTTGTTATTTTCCACAAATTACTGATTTCCCCGATATTTCAACACTGTCTTGTGTGGAACATACGACGTACAAAAAAAATGTTAGAGACATAAATTGTAGGTAATTTTCTCCTCTTTATATTACTACAGGACCGCTTTTGCGTAAATATATTGATTTGCTAGTTGTAAGCTGAAAACCACTAAAAACATTATTTTTAGTGGTTTTTGATGATTTCTCATATTTGCGAGAAAAATTTTTGTTGGGCGACTTCAGATTTGTGTTCAGCACCCGAAAAAACATAAAATAAACCACTAGAAACAATTACACCAGAACTTTCCACTTCGAGCCCTTGTTGTGCACCATTAGACTGGAGTATAAAATGAGCGGAAGCTTGCCTAACGAAATCTAAGTCTTGGCTCTTCTGGAAATCCCGTTTTTGACCATCCAGGATGAAGGCTGAAAAACTTTTCATTTGTACTCATTCTAATTTTGTTATGTATTATTTGATTGCAAATAAATATGAATGCGTTCTTTAATATGGCTTTATTTTAACTTATAATATAAAATAGTACATAAATAATGATAAATTTCTATATCTTTTTATACCACCGCAAAATTCTTAGGCACCTACATAAAAAGGAATCGTAACGTAATCACACATGCAGCAAGTTAAATACGCCATATTTTGCAATATTGTAACTAAAAACACTCTAAGTGAGGTGGATATGTTTAATACAAATAATAAATAAACACCACAGAAATTAGACCTACTAGTATACTTGCATTTATCACTAATTATCTGCATTTGGGGTAGGTCAAGCATACTGGGGGTATGTTATTATTTATCATAAATAGAGAGAGAGAGAGGGAGAGTGGACTGTAATGCGTAAAAAGAAATTAAATGGATCCTACCTTTTAACCCTTCTGGATGATGTCTCCAACATCCAGCCTCTTTCCGGAGACCTCCAGATAGGCAATCCAATTCGTCAACGAACACCAAATACCATATATTATATGAATCTTTGCACACACATATGTTTATGCGGTAAGGTTCTTAAATTATTAATAGACAAAAACGGGTAAATAAAATGTATAACCTGCGGTGTTGGCCGCGCTGTGGTCGAACGTATGTTGCGTTCTTATTGACTAGTTTTTTTTCAAATTTTGCATTTCCACCCAATGTTTGTTGTAAGAGCCTTATACGCTTAGAGTTTCTATAGCTTACGTGTCGTTCATGGTTACCAAGTTGTCTAATCACATTTCCCAAGATCCGATAATGACTTATTGATGTTGATACCGTCTTGAAGACGTTCCCCCTCGGCCTTTGTTTGGGCAATCCTCTCCGATCCTGCCAGGTCCACCAGGTTAAGTTGTGATATATGTACAGGACCATTAGTGTTGTCTGTTGATTCTATGGTAAACCGGAAAATCGTATGAGATCGGCTCGATCTCTCGTTCACATTATTGCATGCAATTTTGCGTGTTTTGTTCTCCAGATTCATTAACTCATAATTTCTTCCATGATCGTTCCGGTTCCTTGTCGAAGACTCATCACTACCACGTCGTCCCAATTCCGTTGTGGAATTTCGTTTTACTCATTCTAATTGTACCTTTTCGTGATCTTCCATTAATTTTAAGACAGTTTTCAAGTCAGCGAAGTCATTTCTTCGTACGTAATATTCATAATTTGGGTTTAAGTTCTTAAATGACGTCTAATTCTCTCTCTTTGTCATAACTTCCATGTTTTTTTATCATGTTTTGCATTTCCAATACATAATCTTTTCCTCTTTCGCTATCTTTCTGCTTCCTTTGGAAAATTTCATCTTCCAAGTTTTCGATATAATTTTCAGGAAAATAGAATGCTTTAAATTCTTCTAAAAACACAGACCACACGTGCAACGTTATTTATTTACTCTAAACCATATACTTGCTTTATCCTTTAGTAACTCAGGCATTGCTCGTAATAATACTTCCTCACTGATTCCGTATTCTCCCTTTTAATATGCGCTGTCGCCATTTTGAGGATAGTTTTTTTACAAACAGTAAAAATAAATCATTAACAAACTATTTACCTAATTACAGTCTTTAAATATCACTGTAAGAAACATTAAGAGCTCATAAAAAACAAAATGAAATATGCAATCAATACATTTGATATGTGTCCACTGTAGCTACTGAATTGACGAAGAACTGACAGAATGCTGAAGCTACGACTAGCGGTTGTATTACTCATTTGTAAAACGCATTGAACGCCCTTTGAACTTCTGTCGTAGCCTCAGCAGACGTGACTTTCTGTTTACATCTTAGAGCGCTTTGTATTTACAAAAATAGAAAACTCACATGTCGTTGATAAGTGAATATATCGATTACGTGAATGGCCAACTTTCGTGATTTCAACTATAAGGAAATGCAAACAATTTTTACAAGAGGGCTTTTGAATAGTACGAATGTTTTGTTATTGCTAATTTGTTTAATTATAACAATGTGAAGCTTCAAACTGGCAGTGCATCTTTTTCACTGAATAGAAAATTAAGTCCATTTTCATAAACAGATTTGTCAGATTCGTTCAGCCCCATGATTATTTCCAACGTAAATGAAAACTTTGAAAAATATTCGTTGTTGGTTAATTCATTTTCTAATCTAAGCGTGAAAGTTTTTCAGGAACTTTTAAGTTAGTCGATTGATTACAGAGTACTGGGGTCGGTAACACAGTGGTTAGCGCGTCTGCCTTTCACTCTGAACATACCTAGCGAGGTTCGATCCCCGCCTACTGCAAAATTTTCAATTGTGAATAACTCCCAAGAAGTGGTTCAGATCCCACTATAAATTATAGGGCCCCGCCTCCTTTCTCACACAAGTCTAGGCCTAAGAGGGTCAAAGTGACCTGGAAGGCGATTTAAACATTTATAACATTGATGATGAGTGGTTATAAGTGTGCCTTCCTACGGCCCGTGCTAGCACAGGTCAGACGACGCACCGCGGATGAGCACGGATCGGGCCTTATCGCGCCTAAGCTCTTCTCATGGCCTGTCTCCCCAAACTGGTTTCTGCAGCCAATAAATCATTTACAGCTTCAGTAAAAAATAACTGCAATGGTCCATATTATTCTAAAATTCTCGCAACAACCGAAGGCAGGGATAGCCAGCGCATCTCTGATTAATGTTATATTTTGTGTATTTTAACGTTGCAAAAAATTTCAAACTGTGCAAACTCAGCCACTCTTTTAAGACTAGAGCTAAAATAATTCTGAACATCGCGAGTTAAAGCTTCTATAAATCTTGGTAATTTTTGGTAGGCGTACGATGCACATAAATGAAGTGAATGGCATATTCATTTCATTGTATATAAATTACGAATATCCATTTTTAATAATGTCATTGAAGAATGATTCTCACCCATCATAACGTTTGCACCATCAGATGCACATCCTATTAAATTATCTTTATATGGGATACCATTAGTTTGAAAAAAATTAACACCTTCAACGTACAAGGTATTTGTGTCTGTTACAGGAATTTTTACTAACACAGGAAAGCCATCCGTAATATTATAGTCCTCCACATGTTGCACTACTAAGGCAAGCCGTTTTACACTACTCACATCTGTAGATTCGTCTACAATTGGTGAAAATTTATTGGTTCGAAGATGCGCGCAAAGTGAATCGAAGCTATGATAACCTAATACATTCTTTACGATCTCTGTAGATTTTGTCCTACCACACGTCAAATTTGGCTGTGTTGCAATAATTTGACATTTTTTTATATGGAATTTTCCAATACTATGTTTGACTAAGGAATCTTTTCCGCTAATTATGTTAATATCTTTATCACAGGGCTTGCATCTTGCATAATTTCTACCTTTATGCTTTTTCTCAACCATTCTTTGAATTCGGGAAAATGTTCCCATGTTTCTATAATGCTGTTCGTATTTTTTCATTTTTTTAATGTCTGAACTTGTACCTTCATAACTACTATTACTGCTTGTGTCTGATCCGTTCATAACATTTTTAAATTAGTACTTTTTAGCAGAATCACAGTTCACACGAACATTCCAATTTGTAAACAAGATACGACTGGACTACGCACGCCAGTTTAAAAATTGCGTATTGTGTGCTTGCCTGCTTGCGAGAGTTTGGGTTCGGGAATTATTACGGGAATGCGGGAACCTATAATGCAATCGAACTGTGAGCTGTCTGAACCTTAAATGACTGCAACCAATAAAACGCGAAACGTGCATCGTGGTCAGTAGTCATTTATTTTACCGCAATCAGTGATTAACCAATCAGCACTAGGATACTCAATTTTAAATAGTATGTACCTATCTCGTTTAAACATTTATAAAAATGGTTACAACGTTTATAAGATTGATATGAAAATGTTCTTAAATGCCGTTCAAAAGTATGTAATTTCGTTCCACTGATTTTCGGTAAAATTTTATATCGGTATACTTCATCCAAATTCGGTAGATCTACTGAAAATTTGGTAGCTGTGGCATCACTGATTGCAAGAGTTTCAACTTCATTTCAACTATTTGTGCGAGATCAGGGTCAAACCAAATTCAAAAAATTAATTTCGACGATTTCATTCAATAACTTGAAAATGAATACAGATTCAAGCATCGTTTTATTATGAAAAAATCTCCGATTTAAATATCAAACCGTCATATCTTTTTCCGCTTAATTTTGATGTTTTCCCAAATTTGCAAAAAACATGATCCAATATTGTGCAAGATTGCGCAATCGAAGCCCGCACTGAACGTCGGGTTTCAAATCCAGACCTTTCCAGACTTCTGTACACAAGTCGCCATCGACGGGTATATAAGGACGAACGCAACACGCTCAAGTCAAGTCAGTTCTTTGGTGAAATCGTGAGTTAGTTTCAGTGTGCCGCGAGTGAAATCTCTAAACTTCAAGCATTTAATTCTCATCCGGTCATCTATAACTCTGTCCGAAATTTTAAGAGCGACCTCCCCGACTTCATTTCCAAATAAATTTTGTACACAAAGGCCTTAAGGGTCTCTACTAGCTCCGAAGCTCCATTCAACAATTTTTATTTCAACGTTAAAGGCTTCTTCGTATTCAATACCTAGTACTAAAGGGAAGTGGCTGTAAATAGAAGCTAATAGATATCCAGCAAGTAAGCAGATGTAAACTGAAGGTGTAGTAAGAGATAATTTAGAAGAGGCTGTTCAGATAACCAAAGAAAGGGCATAAATAGCAAAGCTTTGGAAATAGTACATATAAACAGATAAGTAGCCATTCAGGAATAAAAGGATATAAGGTCTGGGTTTATATTCTCTGATCAGGAATACATTTTAATAACTCAAATATTTTTTCTAACCTAAAAAAGAATTAATTTTTTATACTTTGTCGGAAATTTTCACAACCTTAAAAGAAAATATTCTGAAGTTTTAATTGGCAACATTTGGGGCCATTTTAGTTTGTAAAGTTATTTATTGTTCATTATTCGTTTGCTAGCCTAGTTGTCAATATACAAAATTTGTTGTAGCCTGATAAATAGTTTTCCTTTGTCTTTTCTGTTACCTTGTTCTATTATCACTTTTTTTTAATAAAAGAGAAAGAGTAAAATAACTCGAATTAAGAATAATAGATTGATGCAGTATGCATATATCAGTAAAATATATATATATTACACAATTGCACCCCTAAAGAACAAACAAAGTACCTAAACATTAAAAAAAGAACATTGGCCCTGAATAGGGTTGATCAAAAAGCCAACTACTAATGCATGAATTTAGAAGAAACACTGCGCATGGCATGGACAAATGAACATCGAATAAGTGCACTATAGAGAGCAAACTGTAGAAATTATCACCAGAGCACCGATATCTAATTACAAAGTAGCACATGACCATACAAATACCTCAACTACTCGCAAAACAAATAAGGCAAAATGAGCGAGAATAAATGTCAATATTAATAGGACTGAAGACAATTATGTAGTAATACAAACCTACACAATGAAGTCCTAAGGACAAGTCTGAAAATATAAGTAATGAAATCACAATAGTATATGTGCTACCGAATGAAATGAAGAAAACGGAAACCTCAAACAAAACTCTAGAAACAAAACACAAAAAGAGGAACATAACACTTCATATCACGAAGCGATGTGACAAAATCGGAATAAAACAGAATAATCAAATTTCTGTGGTTAACATGACCGTTGAAAAATTCTATGATTTAAAGTTTGTGACATTGAAAGACCCCAAAGTTAAAAATAATACTCTGTAAGTATGACGTGCTGGTCTAACTCATTTTCTATTTTTTTTTTGTGATGGCTATGTCTGATTCTGTTATGCTGATTATACTATAAATTCTTAGGTCTGTAAATTTTTCCATCAATTATTGACAACTGAAAATTATAGCACAAAAGCAATAATTATGATGTAGTTATAAAAGTAGCGGCAGGCCTGTAAGGTTAGTTTTCCAATTATTAAATTAAATATTTATAAATATGTATACGCCTATGCGCTTCCGATGCAACTACTTAATAATTTAAAATATCTATCTGGTTTTGTTCATGAAACATGTATTGTAAACAAATACCGATATCGAATTAATACACCAAGCCCACATCAGTATATATTTACTACCAATATAGTTACAAAATGTTAATTTTGAATGAAAATTTAGAACTTTATAGATTTTAATTCTTTATAAATAAACAAATTCATACTCTTTGACTCATTGACTAAAACGAAAAGCAAAACATAGCATAATAGTACTATAAGATAACCACAATTTAAAAATGTTAATTATTAATTTAAATACATTTATATTTTTTCTGCTCTATATATAGAAAAAGAGATTTTTGTAATATAATTTTTTTTAAACAAGCTAAAAACAATTTTAAAACAAAACTATGTTTTTTTATATTCATATTAATAAATGCACCGTTAAAAGTAAAATTTGATAACAGAATCGAAAATAGCAGAAAAATTAATATAATCAAAAAATAAATAATAATAATCATTTATTTATATTCATAGATAGACAAATGTATAAATAGAAATAATGGCAACATTAACTTATCTTAATTTAATAATAACAATAACAGTTTGCATATAATACATAATAATATAATATCAACATACATATAATAATGCACATAATAACAATATCAAATGTGCAAATGATGGCAATATCAAATATTTAAATGAAATCACATGAATATAAATATGAGAAAAGTCGCGTAAGATACTTGTTTGGGACATCACACATATCCACGACATGTGGAAACATGATGAACTATAGTAATAGATAAATTTAGCTTGTTAAAATTATGTATATTCCTATTTGTACTACTATATAATAATTACCTAATAATATAATCTTAGTATTTCAACGCCATTTATTATATCTAATATAAGTAAGCACGTCTGAACACACAAGTATTTATTTGGCTTAATTAAAAGTTGCTTAGAACAGGTAGTCGTTTTTTTGTTCTCAACCAATCCTTTAGTTGCTTCTTAAAAAAGTTTATATGTAACGTATCTCTGATGTTCTTATCTAACTTATTGTATAATTTGGTTCCTATATATTCGAAATGTTTTTGTCCTATACTTTTATTTTTTTTGCAATTTAACATTTCCTTTTTCTTTACATCGCGTATTATATTCGTGGGTTATATGTTGACTTCATTTCTTTATAGTTTTATATTTATATAGTAAGGCGTTATAGCAATATAATTGTCATATACTTAAGAGTTTGCTATCATTAAATAGTAAGACAGTGGGGTAAAGTATATTTTTATTGAACATTATTTTGATTATTTTCTTTTGTACATTTTCTAGTGGTCTTATATACGTTACCCCAACTCACCCCAATCTATAATACCTTACGTCAAGATAAATTCAACAAGTGCTTTATAAATTATTACTAGTTGTTCGGTCTTTAAGATTCGCTGAAGCTGTTTAAATTTATACAACAAACCTCTTAGTTCTTGCGTGACACTCTCAACTTGGTAATTCCATCTTAAGTGGTTTTCTATGTATTATTCCCAGATATTTTATTTTTTCAGTTGATTTGATTTGTATTTTTTCATCCCCTTCGTGTACTTCTATTGTACTGAATGTTGGTAAGTTGTTTACGTATGAGGTTAATGGTAGGAAATAAGTTTTTTTTATAGTTTATTGTCAATTTTTTTACATCAAAAATTCTTTTTATTCGAACTAGGTCTTGCTGTACAACAGTTTTCAGGTTTTGCCATGTATCACTGTCATAAAAGATAGCGGTATCATCAGCAAATGATAGAATTGTACCAGGGGTTTTTAAGGAAAGTACATCATTTATATAAATCGTAAACAGAATAGGTCCTAGCACAGCTCCTTGCGGGACGCCATATCGTACTATTTCATGATCGCTAAATTGTTCTCCGATTTCTACAAACTGTTTTCGCCCCTCTAAATAGCTTTTGAAAAAAATTTTTACCACTCCTCTAAATCCAATGCATTCTAAGGTACTAAGAAGTTGAACATGACACACGGTGTCGAAAGCCTTTGCAAGGTCTAGAAAGACACATAGTTCAGGCTTCGACTGATCGACTGCATCCTACATTAAGGAAGTAAGTTTGGCTATGGCGTCATTTGTCGATTTTTTTTCCTGAAAACCAAACTGCATTTCAGATATTAAGTTGTATTTTTTTAAATAATTTGTTATTCTAGCTTTTAAAACTTTTTCTATGATTTTACTAAAATATGAAATTAAAGATATTGGCCGATAGTTTTCTACCAGAGTTTTGTCTCCACTTTTATATATGGGTGTGATTATGGCCTCTTTCAGTAAGGTTGGGAATATACCGGTTTCAATGATTTTGTTACATATATGACATAATGGCTGCAATATAAATTGTTCTATGTCTTTAATAACTTCAGATTTTATTACATCTTTTCCAGGAGCTTTGTAATTTCTTAGTTCTCTAATATACTTTTTTATTTCCGATTCATCTGTAGGACGTAGGAGAAGGGAATGTGCAATATATTTTTTTTGAGTTTTGTGGAGGAGTGTATTTAATTTTTTCCGCGAGATTTTGACCGATTCGTTATACGTTTTAGCTATTTTTTCTTGTCAGTTATGGTTCTATGTTCTTTTACATTAAATAAGAATGGAAAACATACTACAGTTAGATACATGTTAGGGATTTATTTGTATTGCGAGAATTATGTATTTTACTTAATTAAAACTGAATTTTATTCATCATCATGTTGTTTCTTAGATATTATGTACTTACTTTTCAGATTAGGATAACTTTTTGCAAATTTTCACTAAACTTTTTAATTGCATTATTTATCGGCCATTCTTTAATTTCACATATTTGTGATCACTCTCTATTAATGTAATATCAGTTTATCATGGAAGTTTTCCATTTGACTCATTAACTTAAGTACATATTAGTCCAAATTTTATTGAATATGCGTTATCTGATGAAACTTGGACTGATATTTATCTAGCTAATGGCTGTAATAATATTATTAGCCGTTACTCGAGTCCGAGTATAAAAATGTTACAGTCGATAAAGTGTGTACAGTAAAAAACAAGTAAAAGGTGTAGTCTATTATAATTCCCATTCATCTACGGTGCACACGACTATGGCTATAGAGGCCAATTCGGGAGAGCACATGTCGACCGCAGTCAGGACAAACATAGACCTGGTTAGGTCTTGGATTCGGCCTTCTTGCAGCAACATTTCCTTGATAGCTGGCCACAACCCCTCGCCATTCGGTTCTGTCCGCTGCAAGTTGTTCCCATTGTTCGTCTGCAATACCGCAGGATTTTAGATTTTCATGGAGAGCGTCTTTGAACCTCTTTCGTTGACCGCCACGCCTTCTTCTACCGCTTAGCAATTCACCATAAAGTGTACATTTAGGAAGGCGGTTATCATGCATACGATGAACGTGACCTGCCCATCTTAGGCGTGCTCTTGAAATAAGCACCTCAATTGGAAAGCTATTTGCTCTCCTGAGTACTTCCACGTTTGATATGTGATGGAACCAACGGATTTTCATCATACTTCTGAGGTGTCTTTGCTGAAAACGTTCTAATTCTTTCACATGACGACGGTAAGTGACCCAGCTTTCACATCCATATAGCAGTGTTGGAATGACAACTGCTCTGTAGACAGCCATTTTCGTTGACAAAGCAAGGTCGTGGTTGTCAAATACTCTCTCTCTAAGTCCCCAGAGTGCTCTAGATGCAGCGTTAATTCTATTGCGAATCTCGCTGTCCATGTTTGCTTTGTCATTAACAACGTTGCCTAAGTAATTGAACTGATCCACCACTTCAAGAGAATTTCCGTTAAGTGTAATGTCTATTTGGTTCACTTGATGAGGAGTTGACATAATCTTAGTCTTTCCAATGTTGATTTTAAGTCCCAAGGAATCATAGCTCTGGGCATACACATCTAAAAGTTCTTGAAGCTCTTCCGGCGTAGAGGCTAAAAGTGCACAGTCATCCGCATACTGGAGATCACAAATGAATCGTGTGCGTGTCTTCGTGAAAGCTCTAAATCGCCCTATGTTAAAGAGACCGCCATCAAAACGGTATCTGAGACCTATTCCTCTGACTGTCAGTTTGTTGTCAACAATAATTGTTAGAGCAGTGGTAAACAAATTAAAGAGTAGGGGTGCCAGGACACATCCCTGCCTAACTTCAGTGAGGGTTTGGAAAGGTTCGGTTGCCTCATTATTATACATAACCTGGGCGTTGTTGTTTGTATGTAGGCTGCGACATACTTCCACAAATTTTCTAGGGATACCTAAGCGGAGCATAATTTTCCAGAGCACTTCCCTATCCACCGAGTCAAACGCCTTGGTTAAATCAATGAAGGCCATGTGAATTTCTCCTTGATGTTCGAGTGCTTTTTCTTGAAGCTGTTTAAGTGTGAAGATTAAATCCGATGTGCCTCGGTTTGGTCTAAAGCCACTCTGTGTTTCAGGAAGTAACTTTTCCATAACAGGTGTTAGCCTATTTGCCATCGCTTTAGTGAGTATCTTCCCTCCAACAGCCAGGAGAGCTATACCCCTGTAATTTCCACAGTCTGCAGCGCAGAACTTTCAGGATACACTGAATGAACGAAACAGTTTTAATTCGTACTCCTATTATTAACGCAGTTGTATTAGTCACCTGCACAGCTGAAAAAGAATGAAGCATTATCATGCGCTGTTAACTTACCATTAGAAAATTGATTTGCATAAATTTGGTCCAGTAGTAGGTATACGCATGATTTTTTAAATGGTATTCTAGTTAATTTTTGATATTGACATTAGATTAATGTTTGGATTCACCTGTAACAGATATATCTGAATCAATTAATGCAGTTATAGTCCATTTAACGGGGCGACAAGGTAGCGTAAAAAATAACACCACCATCGTGATCCATGCCTTTGAAAACCCGTAACAAAACCTTGTCGAGTCCGTATTTTTTTTATTTTTTGGGGATATTGCTATTAGGGCGGGGCCCGGGTATCTTGGGTATTCTAGTATAAATTACCTGAATCTATTATTATCATACCTCCCCCCCCCCCATTAAAAACCGATCCGATGAACCATCGCAAATCCAAGACCGAGAAGCCGAAAATTGGGATGGTTTTTGATTAAAAGGTGTAGTTGCAAGGGTTTCAGAACTCAAAACCAACACCATCGTGTTTCTGATCCTCGAAAACGGGGGGAAGAGATGTATCGCTGAAGATCCTACAAACTTTGATGTTTTGGCCTTTTTGGAATCTCCCTAGATCGACTATTACTTAAAGGGCTTGACGACTTGAAGCGACAGGTCCGGCATAATGAAGTATTCATTTTTAAAGTAAATATAATGAGCTATAAATTCAAATCAAGTCGCCATGCTTTCAGGATAAATGGAAATTTAAAACAGCTGTCAGGGCGTTTGCGAGAAATGTCAGTTTAGTTGTGAATATGGAGCGTTTATCAAATATTCAACGTTCTTTTGAAGATGAAGCTTATTTAGGAAATAACTATTCTATTGTAATCACCCAGCGTTTATTTTGTCCTCACTTTCATTTAAATCTATGAGATCCAGTTCCTAATCGAATAACAATTAAAAAGTGAGTTTAGTAACCTGCGAATATGTTCTTTTTATGGGCCTACTTAAAGTGAAAAGTGTTTTTTAATCGAGCGCATATTTTGGAACAACTAAAATATAATATTCGGACAGAGATTAACGTAATCCCAATTGAAATATTGAAGCGAGTGATGAAAATCTTTCGTACTAGGCTTCAGGAGTATCAGCAGCGAGGAGGAGGTTATTTGGTTGATGTAATATTTTAAAAATAAAATTTCCGTGTTTCGTCAGGAACCTTGTGTTTAATTTTTGAATAAAAATTTAGCCATTAATAAAAACATATCAATTTAAATTTGATACTTCATTCTACCGGAGCCGTTATGGCAAACTGGTAGATATTCTCCTTCGATTTAGACTTTTTATCGAATAACCGTTTTCTTTTCGTAGACTGGCATACTTTATTTAATAAATAAACCTGAATATATTGACGAACAATGACAATATGATTTCGTCCAACCAACATGGATTTATGAGGAGTAGGATCCACAATAACCAGTCTCGTTTGCATCACTCAATACTAATGTCAAAAACTTGATATGTCCAGTCAGGTTGATGTGATTTACACGGACTTTCCAAGGCAGACTTGATCACGGTGTTTTACTTTGTCGGAATCCGGTGTACCCATGGATCGACACTGAGTCCAATTCTCTTTATCTTGTTTGTGAACGATATTACAATCTATTTTGAGACTAAAACGTTCTCTATTGCAGACGATTTAAAAACATTTCTCGAAATAACTTATATTGAAGATTGTGAGATATTCCAAAATGATCTAAATAACTTTAACCACTGGTGCGTCATCAATAAGCTGCCATTTAATGCACAAAAGTATAATGCTTTATCGTTTACTAGAAAGCACAACATATTTTTCTATGATTATAACTTACAGTATGTAGTATTGCATAAGCTAGAGTTTTCCAAAGATTTAGGAGTATATTTTGATGCAAAACTGAACTTCATAAAATCAAATCAGTAGAAGCTTGTGCTTTTAAATAATTAGATTTCTCATACGGTGGTGTAAGGGGGTTTGTGAACGTTCACATTCTCCGTACCTTATGCGTTACGTGGTTTGAAGTCTCATTTACAAAATTACGTGGAAACGACAATCTCTTTCCAGTGGTCGAAATGTACTGATTCTGAACTAATGAAATTTTGAAGCTACTGCTTAATGCATTTAAAAATGATCAATATTTGCCAAAATTGTGAGACATATTAGTCATGTAATAATAATATGGATATGCTATCGTACTTTTTTATAATTTCTAGTAAACGCCCTGTACGTAGGTTCAATTAATGGCAACAAGATATTTCACTAACCACTACTTTATTTAATACTTAATTAATTACGATAATGAATCATTATTATAACGCACTAAGTACAACTATAGACATTAATACAATTCACAACTTATCACTGTTATTATTTTGTCCGTTCACTTGTTCGTCTACTATAAAACTATTCTCTGTGCGCGGAATCCAATCCATATATACTGAGGCGCTTTTACTCTCTAACGTTGTAGTCTATCCTTCGCGGCGTTTCTAGCTCAGTGGCTTAATGCTTACATATTAGGCTTGCAACCGTGGAGTCTCGGGTTCGAATCCTGGCTAGGGTATGGATGTTTAGTAATGTCTTTATATGTTACCGTGTTGATAGCAGTGGACTAGACGAGGCTGTGTGAGACAAAATGTCGCTTTACCACTCCTGAATTCGAGTCTCAGCTGCGATAGATGGCAATGTCATTAAGACACCTCTACATCAATTATCACGTGTGAATGTAAAATTGAGCGAATAAAAATTAATAAATTTTTTTGTTCTAACCATCTCTTTATTCTTGGCCCGCCAACCTACCCAAAGATCCCTGAATCACGAAACAGAGTGTAATAATCTACCTGCACTTAAAACCGCATGTTTTAAAAAGTACACGAGCAGCAAATAAGGTGAAGTGATAGTAAAGAATTTTATTATTGAAATCGTAAGTAAGCTGTTCCGTGTTCATGAACTTTAGCGCATAATCCGTTCTTGATTTACTAGAAGGTATATAGACTTACTTCTAGAGCCAAATTAAAAACATTCATATATTTTGTATATCCCCAAAATTCAATTATGCTTGAGATGATAATTTAAATAAATAAAAACATCCCTTTTTCTAGCTACCCATAATTCAGTGACGAAGCCCCGTAGAAAAAAAATATGTGATGTATTGTCAATATTTTGACACACTCTGCTCTATCTTGAATTACCCTGAAGCTCTAGTACACCCTGTATATTCATATGTATTTTACTGAAATTATGTTTTAACTTATTATGTACATGATTGTATCTAATTCTAGTCAATAAATTATTAGTGTTATCATAACTATATATAAAAAATTAGTTTGTGCGCAGGGCATCTATTAGAATCTTGAAAAATTAAATAAAAATTTCAATCACCCGTAGAAGAGAATATCTATTTCTATTAAAATTATTATCTATGATGAAAATTTATGAAACCAGAATTAATTTGGTCTATAGCGTAAATAAATCAATCAGCGTGACTTCCACGTCAGATCGTGGACAACCTAGATACAGTGATATACATAATATGAATAAGTTATTAGTGGAAATACCTGCTGGTCTCCATAATTTTGCTAATTATATGATTATAATCACTCTAACAATTGCGCAGCTGTCTTGTTCGGTTATTACTCGAACGGCTTCACTGCTCATTTGTACTTATTCTGTACTTGTATTAATTTCAGCGAGCGGCTAGTTCATCCCAATTATTTGGTAAAAAATGGTTCCAAAATTATATATGACTCATGCTAGTCCTCCGGTAAGGGCAGTCTTACTAACTGCAGAGGCTCTTAATATAAAATTGGATTTGGTGGAAATAAACCTTTTGGAATTGGAACATCTGAAACCGGAATATATAAAGGTAATGGATATCAAAAGAATACTTTTTTGTAAAATTGATAACTATTATTTTTTGTTTATTTTCTTTATAAATGTTGACGATCTTGACATGATATAAAGAAATATGTTGAAAAAGATCGAATGTTTGACCAAAACGGAATGTCAGTGTTGAAAATTGATTCGACCGTATCCTTCTCGCAATGAACACTAATAAAATTTAACCTTCTTCTTGTATGTCGTATAATTTTTCAAAACTCAGCTGGAGTCGTTTCAATACATGTTTGCCTAATTCTGTCCTTGGCTACGAAGTCTAATCTTGTTGAATTTATTTGTCGTACAATATTCCCAATAATAACGTACTTGACTGGAGCATTATCAAGTAATAATGTTGAAGCAGACTGTTAATAAACATTCTGTAATAAACGGTTTAGATATAGATTTATAGTACGGCTTATTGTTGAATTTGTAGGCACCTTTTTACCACCTTTTCCTTATTTTCTTCTGCTTTGAGGTGTCTGGTGCGAATATTGAAGTTTTGGAATGTTTCCCGTTAGTTGTGGAATAAATACTGCTTTCCAAATATGAAGCCTCTTATAGCACAATTTTTATTTATTCTTAAACCTTCTCTCAGTTTTCACAAAATTACTACTAGGAGGAATGACATATATTCTCATTTAATTTCAATGAGTGAATTAATAAGTATACCGTAGAAATTAAATAACACTAGATTCAAAACATTAATTTTGTCAACAAACCAACGCTCCAAATAAAAAATATTCTGTCTGAAATAATTTATTTTAACAATAACATTTCGCAACATAACAGTTATACTTAAAAAAAACTTCGCGGATACGTTTGTGTAAAATTTCAAGCATTCATAAAATGCATATATCTGGTGAGCGAAATAAACTCGTTGCCAAACGGACTTTGTTTTTTAAAAGCAAAAACTGAACTTTTTTTTATACATTTATTTAACGTCGGCCTATTTCCGCTACTGAGGCCTAACACCGACGCCTTATTTAATAGACAAGGGACCGACGGCTTTACATCCCCTCCGAAGGATGGTATATCCCCTATACAACCCTCGCCTAAGGTTGTATAGCTTCCGCGCATACACTAATATACAAGCCGCTGGAAGATGTGTGAGGCGAGGACGCGGTTTCCGTTGGAATGGTCACCCATCCAACTACTAACTGCGCCTGACGTTGCTTTACATCGCATATCGAAGTATGTACATAGTAAAGACGCATCTACGCTCGCCCCTAAAACTGAACTTAATAACATTTATTTAAGAACGTAGTTCTTAAGAAGAAGTAGAAGTTACATGGATACGATGTAATGGAACAAGTAAATATGGCTCAACTAGCCTTTATATAACTTTTCGGACAGGCTATCTATTCGTTAAGCTAAAAGCATAATCTTAACATAATATAATACATACATTTTATTTGACTAATAACTCCTCCACCTTTAAGAGGAAAACAAAAGGGACTTGTTTTCTGAAATTATATCTTTTAATTCATTTGTATTGAGTCCGTCTTCTTTTTGTTTTCTTTTTAAATACATTATACAAAATTATTTTGTTGGGTAAAACGTAAAACTTATAGATACATATTAAAATTATAATAATTACAATGCAGATAATTGCATAAATAAGAATTGAATGTTTGGTCGTTTGTGAGTTTATTTGTAAAAGATCGTCCACTTTTAAAAATTCACCTTTTTTTTCTTATTGTCTTGTAATTCCTTTAAGGACACGTCATTAGGTAACTTAATTGTTCTTTTTTTCGATGCACTAGTGTCCAACTGAACTACGGGAAATTCGTAAATTTGTTCCTTTTCAGAATGAGTAGCACAAAATGTCTCTTCTTTAATTACGATACAGGAACGGAACACGTAAACACGCCTCGATACTTGATATTTGGCTTTGGATTGGGTGCTACGAACACGCACCCTAATAAGAGTTATGAGTTTAATAGATACCCTTGAGGCATTATATGCACTTAGTTTATGAAAGAGTGAAGTTCAGGGGTTGAACTTAAAAAGGTTGGAACAGGATAAATGGCGCACCCTGTATAAGCCCCTGCTGATTGTTTCTAATATATTCTGTTGATTTCTGAAGTTAAATTGACTTCAAACTGAATTTGATTCTTTTGTCAGGTGATTTTCCAACACTTTGTATATAATTTCTAGGATAGATCACTTCTTTGTGCAAGAATTAAGCTGAAGAACTTTTGGTTAATTGAAAGATTTTAATTAGGATAACCAGATAATTTGGAACACCCTGTATACAACTGTGTAGATTAAAACATTTGATTTTAGAATAAATTATAATATTTTTATTTAAAACGAACACAGGTTTCAATAAAATTAAAGTATTATTCTTTTTACAGTTACTAGATGGTAACTTTTCAACAACGAATAAATTCCGGTTTGGGAGATTGATTCGGTGGAGTTTTATTTAAAAAATGTCAAAATTCACGTAGGATTAGATGGACGGTGGCAAATTAAATTATTTAAAAAATGACCGAAAAAATTCACTTAATATTAGGTGCACTGTGGCAGATTAAGTTAATTAGGAAAAGTCTTTTTTACTAGATTCTGGCCTAGGAAGTAGCAGGAACACGAGTTACACTGGCGAGATGCGGAATTACTAACTTCGGGTACCCGACACTGACTTGCCTAAATCGTGTTGGGCTCGGTCTTTTATATTTTGTTATCGTTTCGTTTGTAGTGCCCCGTGAGTCTCGCACGAAATTTGGAAATGTGGACAGAAATGAAATAGATAAAATAGTTCGAGAGCAATTCGAGAAAAGGCTCAAATTGAATAGAAAATGAGTTATAAATTAATGGATATAGGATTTACACTGGAAGTACGAAAAATGCATTGGGTGTCGAATGCTATTATACGGCGGCCGTATTTTTTAGGCGAGTGATTTAGAAAAATTATGTTGTAGAATTGGTGAATGGAATAGTGTAACGTGCTTTTGGTTGTTTTAGGTTATTTTGGAATTATCGAAGTTTCGTGAATTTTTTCAGATTTTTTGAGATGTAATTGTGATTTTTGCTTGAAATGAAACTGAAGGTGACTTTTTACCGGGGTTTGTCCTTTTGGACCGAATGATTGAATTTTTTGGCTAATTTTAACATTTTGCGATTTGTATTTACTTATGGGAATGAAATGTACTATAACATTCCTCCCTTTTTGGAGACAGAATTTTTAGATATTGAGAAGTTTCATAAAAATTTTGATTAAGATAAAAAATCTGAAAATAAAAATTAAATTTCTCTGGAAAATAAAAGTGATGAGTAAAACTTAAAAGTAAAGAGTAACATATGCAAATGATAAAAAACATTGTTTGAAAAAGAGAGTTTACCGTGAATGGCATTTTGGTTGTAAAGAAAAAAAATTGCGCCTTGTACGGTTATATAGATTGATAAAAAATCTGTCGGCGAATGATTTTAATGTGTTTTTAGGGTAGCAAATACTTTTTTCTACGGCCAGTCACTTCTTACGAAGTTTCTGATGCAGTTAATTCACTGAGGAATTCTCCCTGCACTGATGTTTATGGCTTAAGTAATAAAATAGTTAAGGGGACCATCGATATAATTCTTATTCCATTTACCATGTTAATAAATAAATGTTTTAGCGAAGGAATTTTTCCGGATTCATTTAAAATCACGAAAGTTATTCCGCTTTTCAAAAGTGAAACATTAGATAACTATCACCCTATTTCAATTATACCTGTTTATGTTAAAATAATAGAAATTTTATTAAAATGGTCGATGAATAATTCGATCTAAATTTTCAACCATACAAGCTGTTCAACAGGTAGTGGGTAATACAGTCGAGGATATGGAGAAGGGAAAACATACTGGCCTAGCTTTATGTGACCTATCCAAAGCCTTCGACTGTGTTCCTCACAAACTGTTGTTGATAAAGTTATCTTATTATGGCTTTATTTCAGTCTTATTTAAATAATAGACAACAATGTGTTAGTATAAAATTAATTCCACTATTAATAATGTTAATGGCGTACCACAAGGATCTGTCTTGGGGCCGTTGTTGTTTATATTATTTATAAATGATATAAAATACTTTCTACATCCGTCTAAGTGTATTCTTTTTGCAGATGATAACAACTTTAATTGCTTCCAACCCTAATTGCTCAAATTTGCTAAGTAGCCTAGATCAAATTGATGCCAATAGATGGTTCATCACTAATAAACTCAAAATAAACAGTAATAAGTCTCAGACACTTGTTATATCATCCAACAACAGTATCAGTAAGGGTGAAAGCGTAAAACTGCTAGGAGTGGTATTGGATGGCCATGTTGATTTGCTGATGAAATCACTCCCGAGTACAATTTACTTATTACGTCAATTGAGGCAAATTTTAGGTGGAAACACTCTACTCTCAGCATATTTTGCCGTTTTCAATCCAAAATCTCATACGGTGTAATTTTATGGGGTAACGCATCACACGCCCAAAAAGTTTATCGGCTTCAAAAGAGAGCTGTCAGAGTACTTGCTGGAGTTAGTGATAACAGAGTGCATTGTAAACCTCTTTTTATAAAGTTTGATATACTGATCATATATATATATTGTACTGTTCTATACTGTTCTACTTTTATTGAACTTAATAATTTGCAGTACTAATCAAACTTTAACTTGTTTATTTCCAATAGATAAAAAAAACTTTAAAACCAACAGATCAAATTAAAATCTCTTACCTTTTGATCCGAAAGTATGTCAAAATATTTAATGGGCCGGCTAGCTTATCTTTTCCTTCAGGAGCAGGTTCAAATTCAGTTCCTGTTTTAAAATGAAATTTTATTAAAGTAAAATTTTTAATCTGATATAAGTAATTTACTTTCCTTGATATTTAGATAATTTAGCAGTTTTATAACAGGTTCGAAAGTCTAATACACTATTTAAATTTTAATATACAACCTTGTCCAAAATTAAACACACAAACACCTTCCTTCTTCGTAGCTACACTCTTCTCTTTCCAAATCCAACAATTCTCCTTTCATTAATTCTTCACCTTATCTCGTCCTTATCTCCTCTGCAATTTCTATCCACAATAACACCTCTTCTTTCTTATTTTACAGTCTATTTTTACTCTTCTTCGCTGATCTCCACAATTTCTTACTTTCTAATTCAATTTCAAATTATTAAACCTTGTTTATTATTTTTTTCTTCACTCCCTAATTTTCAATTGTTCTTTTTTTTCTTAAATTTGTTTTTCCAATTTTACAACCTCTCTTTTATCTGTTGTTTGTTGTTCTATATCACTAAATAACAAAGTACTCAAAATAAACAAAACAAAAACACCATATGAATTTTGATTAATTTCATTCCAAACATAACCCAACCTAAACCTCCTTGTCTTTCTGCAGGAAAACATTTACCAACTATAAAAAAATTTCCTACTTAAAAGAAATGTCATAATGACTTAAATGTCAGAAATGATTTTAACAACAACTTAATAACTACTAACATAGATGTCAGTATCAAACTTACTGTTGACATCAAATAAAAACTTAAAAACTATTAAAACAACTCTAAACAATTATTAACATTCTAAAACACATACCTTTCGGATCTTTAACTAATTTAAATAAATTTTGAAAACCATCTAAAGGAAACAAACAAATTCAAACCCTGATTCAGCAAATAACACAAATATACAGTCTTCGTAATCGTCCAATATGCGAATACATAGCAATATATATATATATATTGGCTACCAATCTTTCATGATTTGTAAGGTATAATTAATTCAATGCAGGTCGGGGTATTTGCCCGCTAAGCAGTTGTTTCCTACAAATCATGTATAATAACAGTATATGGGTTAAGTCCACCAAGGGCTAAAGGTCACCGCTCTCGGAACTTGCAAAATAGCAAGTCGCTATACACCATGGAGACATCTATGATGTCTGGTGTATAGTAGCATTTGACCACATGAGGGTATATTACCTCTCACCGGTACACCATTTACTTAAGTTTGTATAAAACTAACAGGTTGGCCACTGTCATTTGTCTGTTCCATGACCTATGGCATACTGATGAGAACTAATAAGTTCGAAACCGGTCTATGTCTGGTCGGGGAATTGACAAATGACATTGGCTACCAATCTTTCATGATTTGTAAGGTATAATTCAATGCAGGTCGGGGTATTTGCCCGCTGAGTAGTTGTTTCCTACAAATCATGTATAATAACCATATATATATATATATATATATATATATATATATAAATATAAAATTCCTTAATAGAAATACATAAAAATATCAGAACTTTCTCCACTCACTCTGAGTTTCATAACTATGATACGAGATCGGTAAATTTACTAAGAACAACCCATTTTAGATTAAAGAAATCGGAAAATAACTCTTTAAATCTAAATTTGTATAATAGGTTGCCAAACAATAAATTATAAATCCATTTAAAAATGCCATCAAGTCAATTTTAATTAAACAATGTTATTCTGTGAACGACTTTATAGTAAATCCTACTCAATTAAATTAATTAATAATCAAGTATTATAATTTTGTTGACATTACTCGTTTAACTATTTTGTTTTGAATGTTGTTTTTTAATTATCATCTGTGCTTTTTTTATTGTGTTTTTGTCTTGACAAAACATGGTTATTGCCTTAAACACTTACATGCTTTTTGTAATTTATATTTATAGTTACCTCTATATAGTGATTTATTTACTATATGTTTTATATTTTAATTTTTTTTTAAAGTTTCTCTCATGACATGCTACAAATATACCTATATATATAACGTGGTTAAATAAACATCTATCTATTTATCATAGCGATTTTATTTTTGAAATATTTTGTGTTTTGTTAAAAACTGTTCTTTATCATTTTATTTTTTTTTATTATCATTTTTAAAAACTATAAAACATTTAAAATGAAATTAAAACATGTTCCTGAACAAAGTAAAAAGGTTAAACATTAAAATAAATAAGTTACATAAAATAAAAAGCTCTTCCAAAAAAAATTCTCTTCTGTAGTCATAGTGGGGCTTCTGGCTTTATAAAACACAGGGGAAGGTTCTTTTTCCTAATGCTTTTGCTGCAAATCTATAACGGTGTTGAGGAAATTCAGGAACTCCATTCGCAATATCAGGGGATGTTTTACTGTGAATTGTTTACTGTGTTGGCTAGAAATTGGCCCTATTTGTATACGACTATTGTGGTACCGATTCCCCGTGCTTCATCCTCTACTGTCAAGGTCACACCTCAAACTCACCAGATCCAAACACATTTGGTTTCTCGCTGACCCGGTGCAATCATAGCCCACATTAGCTGCCGTTTAACCAGACGGCTAGTTGGGGCGAAGAGTTGTTTGAGGAACTCATGGTGTGTGAATGGTAAATGACAGAAGTATGATTCGTTGCACTTGTATTTATATTCGACCGTGGGGGAAGATGAGCGCTCAGGCTATTCGTTACACAAGCACTTGTGTTTGGTTCTTTAATGTCCCCCGGATTATCTAGCATCTAGGTATTTCTTGTCGAATTTGTTAATTTTTTTTGTATGACTATTTGCAATATTTAATGTCCTATCACAATTATCGGATTAATTTCTTTTGTCGGAAATTTTGTAAATTTAGACTTTATTTTACTAGGATTGTCGGTGTCTAATTCCATTTCTTTGGTTGTTTCTTCGCCTTGTTCTAGTTTGAAATGGACCACCCTGGGGCCATTCTATTTTAAAAATAAATCTTAAGTTTGTTTTAAATTCAGAGAAACATCATTTTTATAACTACAATTAACCAGAAATTATTTAAGCATTACATTCTAAATTTCATTTCCAAAGTTAGACAAATATACAGAAATATTTTTACAAGTCCATAAAAAAATTGCATACACATAAGTAGGCCCGACTAAATGTCGCCAAAGCTTTTAAAATGTTAGGGTAACAACGTAAGATTAATTTCAAGTGGTACTTAAAAGCGTCTTAACATGCGTTGTTAGAAATTTTACAAGACGAATGCATTTTGTAGTCAGAGATACGTCGAGTGGCTCGAGCGAATTTGAATAAAGACGACATTAGGTGCACAGGAGGAAAAGAGACAGGGCATAACTAATGGCAAGCTAGAAAACATTGGGTCACAGCATCACGGTAGAAATATGGAAATAATGCAGCGTGTGACGTCACAGAGACGCCGTAGAATCTGAATAAAAGCTCAAGGCATTCATAGCGTTCGGTAGAAGAAAATTGACGCTGGACCAGTACGCTGGCAGCACCAAACTGCAAAATACTGCACGTTCTCTACCAGCCATCTTGGGGGAACAACTAGAAAAGTACTGCACGTTCTCTACCAGCCATCTTGGGGGAACAACGAGAAAATTACTGCACGCTCCCGACCAGCCACCTGGGGGAGACAACTAGAAAAATACTGCACGTTCTCTACCAGCCATCTTGGGGGAACAATTAGAAAATTACTGCACGTTCTCTACCAGCCATCTTGGGGGAACAACTAGAAAAGTACTGCACGTTCTCTACCAGCCATCTTGGGGGAACAACGAGAAAATTACTGCACGCTCCCGACCAGCCACCTGGGGGAGACAACTAGAAAAGTACTGCACGTTCTCTACCAGCCATCTTGGGAGAACAACGAGGAAAGTACTTCGACACTACTTGCCAAACCACTCCGGGAGCACATTCCAACTTGGCTATTTACGCGACGACAATTTCTCCAACATAACTATCTAAGTATCAAACCAATTTACTTCTCTGCATTATTATTTAAAATTGACTTTACATTCTGGTTTGGGGGGGGGAATAGGGGAAATTGGCTTATTTGTGGTATCAAAGATATTCATTCATGACAGGTTCGTTGCAATTAATTTTTTCAATGTAATACATTTTAATTGATTACTGGTTAGTTCAGGCTTTTAATAATATTTATGCAACAAGTGTTTAGCAATACCTGACAGCCTGCATTGCTGTGTGCATTTGTTTGTTTAGAGGACTCACTGAATTAGGTGCATTTCGAGGGAACCGGCCCCAACACATTACTTTTACTTTTACATCAGCTGTTACTGCATTACACTTGACTCGACGCTCCGTATAGTCGTCGGCTCCCCAGATGGTCGGGTGACCGTAGTTTCTTACTACAATAAAGTAATCACAGGCACAGCTGGGGTTCTGATTGACCCAAATGTTAAAAACACCGCAGTTGTAAAATCTTATAAGGCTGTTTGCTTTCAACTACGTAAATAGTACATAATCTCTTGATTTATTTTCATTGTTGTTATAACCACAAAGAGTTCCCTGGCTCTAGTTCAAACACCGCGGTCGTGGGTTTGTTCTCATCTTCGATAAGTGGTTGTTGTGACAATTAAAATCAACCCGGAGATTTTCGCGTTGATATCAACTTTAGGGAAATTTCCCTGCAGCTTATGAGCATTTACACTGAGTCTTGGCACGATGGCCACTTGCGACGGAGACGTCTGTCTTGTTTAGCCAAGTACGCACCTAGTTTGTGGAGTCTTTTACTCAAACTGATTTTGCTAGGAAGATTTACGTTTGCACAATAACCAGTTTATATTCTCGAACTATATACTTTCATAGTTTATGCAATGACAAGAAACTTTAGCTTCCAGTATACTTCAGTTGTGCTCTACCAAAGGCCTGCCGTGTGCCTGGATTTCCATGTAAAGGTTTCACTAGAATACTGTCCAGTCAAACTATTGTGAGATATTTCTCACCTGCGAATGCCTAGTTTTCTATGATTGTTTAATAACGATCCATCAAATTAATAAAGAGTTCCCTGGCTCTAGTACAAACACCGCGGTCGTGGGTTTGTCCTCAACTACTTTTCTACCTTGCAGACTACAAAGAGTTCCCTGGCTCTAGTACAAACACCGCGGTTGTGGGTTTGTCCTCACTTCTTTTCTACCTTGCAGACTACAAAGAGTTCCCTGGCTCTAGTACAAACACCGCGGTCGTGGGTTTGTCCTCAACTACTTTACATCGTCTCACCCTGTTCACGTTGTTGAACAATCATATACAATTTGGGGTTTGCAGTTGTTTATTCAATTAAGGGAGCTTTCCCCCAACGTTCTATGATCTTTTACATGATGGTTCTTGTCCTCTGTTTTGCAGTAAAATTATTTTATCAGAGCGATTGCTGACATCAAGATTCCGATTACATTTTAATCGGCTATTTGCCGCATCTTTAATTACACCTACAAATAACACGGCCCACGATTGGATTACCTTAGTGCTTGTTATTGCATAATCAGCTTTGAAATATGTATCGTATGTCATTGATATAGCGACGTAACCCTTCCTATATAATATTTAGGCAATTGTCTCAAATATTTGGATTGTTTTGATTTCATGTACGGCTATTTGCCGCATCAATTTATATAAAATAAAATGGGTTTTTTACTACTTTTTCCCATCAATTATCGTCTTTTTTTTCACCTTTACCTTTTCTCATCACACAAGTAATAACTTAAATAAATGATTTCATTCCAATCGAATAAACTAGAAAACAAACTTCAACTATAAATGTCCAGTGAAATCTTGCGTAATAAGACATCCCATAAATAACATAAAACATTAACTATGTTTCTCAAATAATAGCCAGTGTATTTAAAATAACAGAGTGATTAATTTGCTCAGGTTAGTATCAGACAGAAACAAGTAATACCAAACTTTATATCAAAGAACCTGGGGTTATTGTAAAGGGTTACTACACACACAACGTAATTAAAGTCCTAACCACAGACAACTAGACGATCACGTTAATGGCCAATTTGTTTGTTTATCTTGTCATAAAATTGAGATAATAATTTCTGGGTGGGAGTAAATAAGTTCTTGATTGCTTCACGATCAAGGATTTTTATTTATAATTAATCGACTGGGGGTGGGGGTGTTTCAAGTTCATTCACATTTTCTTCCGTGGTTAAATTAACATATCGGTCTGTCTATCTGTCACGTATTAGATTTACATTTCTGAGATAGGGGTTATGTGGGCAATTTCATTCCCAGTGTAATTAATTACAAAAGTGGCATGGTCGCGCCGGCAGATTATCGGGCTGTGCATTACTTACATTTACTTGCCCTGTCGTTACTCGCACGCCGTGGTTTTGTATTTTAGGTAGCTGTGATGCGGCTATTATATATCACATAAATAATAAATAACACCACAGGTAATTACGACCCCCTTTATCCAGGAAGGTTCTAGAAGAGCCTTGTGCGGGAGGGTGCTATACATTTAGATACAAGGGACACCCAATATCCGTATAGTATAGTGGAAAAATCCTTCACAGTATTTTTCACTGCCACGATCGGGAAACGAACCCGGAACTTTTGGGTGAGAGGTAAGTGTGCTTATCTCTCGATCATCAGTCATATGTAGTGATATATCCCTGAGTTAATAATAAGAGAATCAACATTTTTGGCTGTTTGCTCAACAAGGAAACCTGCAGTGGTGGTAAGCTTTTTATGTAACTGTAAGATAAGCCGATTTTTATTTTGATCGTTTGATAGAAACTTCTGTTGTATTGTTGCTGCCATAAACTCATCAAAATTTACGGTTGCAGAAACATATCTTTGAGCTCGTAGTTGACGCTCAGCAGATTTTGTGCTTTTATCAGATTTATCGGTAGGGTCGAAGATAATGAAATTTCTGAATATACTCTATATACCTAGCTAGGATAGCAGTAAATGTCTCTTGTTGACGCCACACAATTCGATGAAGTAAAAACCCACCAACTACGACGTGTGTTTTACTGCCAAAATTAATTTTATCAGTGATTAGAGAAAATAAATCACAAAACGCATTCCACCTTCATCAAAGTGAATACGGTTAGGGGGCCAGTTCAAACTGAAAGTATTGCTGCAAACCTTTATCAGATTTCTTGGCAAGTAAAATTCTTTTAAAGAGTAAGTTAACTGGAATGACATCATCTTATATTTTAATCACAGAATTGCTAGAGGGGGGGGGGGATTGCAGACATGCCAAACTCGAATCAGTTGTGGCAATCGATTTTTTCATCTCCTTGTACACCCATACTTGTTGATATGATATTCTCATTAATTGGGAACGGGGGATGTATGTATTCATTCAAAGAGGTAGAGAGCGTGGAAGTGTGTAGGAAAGTGTCGATATACAGAATGCGATACGGTTCTTGACTTCCCCCGTCTATAAATCCAAGAATTTTAATACTACGTAAAAATGTGTCTGAACCATTGCGATAGAATTTAACTTTGATAACCATCTTTTTTTTCTCTCGTAAGACCATTCAGAACCGAGATATTTGCAAAGAAAAAATAGTTTTTAAGCGATATTGCCCCAAAATAGAGGGTGTTCCGGAGGATGGGCGAGGGGAAAAAAATAGTATGTCTAAAAAGACCTATAATGAACTGGTTCCAACAGTAAAATTTTTTGTCCGATTTAAAACGGTATTTACGCATTTCCAACTCCCTGACGACAGACCTATACTAACTTACGAACATTGCGAGGATTTTTAGAAATACTATTCTATTATAATTTTATATATCTAATTTCTGTGGTGTTTATTATTATAAGCGATTCATAAGTAACTTATCGGAGAAGTAAATACCATTGATGGAGCATCTGTGAAAAGCCGTTCGATGGAAGGGACGATCGTAGGGAAAGAGCCTTTATCGAATTGAACAATAATTTTCATGATAATCCCTTATGTTATACAGTCCAACTATAAGACAACATTTATTCTACGTACATATTGTCCAGACTATGTCATCAGGGGAATTAATTCAGTATTTCAATGGAATTGCGGTACCCATTGGTTTTGTGTCTGTAGTACTAAAATGTTATGAAACACGGTATTCAAAACCAGAAAAAGAAATGTTAGTATTATGTCATTCAATATCAAGACTTATATTATTCCTTATAGATAATCATTTTATAGTAGATACCGATCATGTAGCACTTCAATATCTGATGAATAATAGATTTGCAAATAATCGTATATATTTAGATGGTTTTTACTATTACGGGAATATGATTTTACGATTAAGGGTACCTCATGTAAAACTAATATCACACCAGGTGCATTAAGCAGGATAAATGAAAGTAAAAGTATAGAACCTACCACATTTTTAGTAGCGTTAAATAAATTTAGGGATTTAAAAGGAACAGGAAATAATGAATAGTTAACAACATTTAACTGAACTTCGAAAGGAAATCAAAGGAGTAAATTATAAAGGATATAAGATTAAAGATCAATTCATAATAAAGAAGTTTCATGATCAAGAATTGTTGTATGTAGTTGATCAAAATTAGGCTAAATCAATCATTAAAGACTTGAATATTATCTTTGGCCACATAGGTATGCGAAGAACTTGGAAGATATTCAGGGAAAATTATTATGCCAAAAATGATATTACGTTAACAAAAATAAAAATCTCTTTGAACGTTTGCGAACTCTGTTGGTTCAGGCAAATACAAAAATCATGTCAATCAAAATGCATTCAATAGGATGATAGTAAATAACCCATTGGAAATAGTATCAATTGACTGCATATTAAATTTATTTACAAGTATAAATAAAAACAAACGTATAAATTTATAAAAGTGTACCCTTGTCAAAAACGTGATAGTTAATAAATAAATATTATCAGGAAATAGGAAAATGTAGAAAAATATTAGTTGATAATATTACTTATTTCCATTTCTGTCACAAACAGTATCATCTTAAATTTTACATCAGTTGTGCATCGACAAGCAAATCCAGTAGAAAGGTATAACTAAGAAATTATTAAATTCTTAAGATTGTATTAGACATAAAAAATATAAAAATTAGACAAAATAAGTTGAATATATAATCACAGATGTATGCCCTGTGATATTATTCAATAATAAATTACTTGAAAGGCCGTGAGATTTAACAGAAAAACTAGAAATTCACAAACTATTATTACAAGTCAGAAATAATGTCATAAAAAATGCTAAGAAATATGAGGCTAAAGCAAATAATAAAGTTAAAAAAGGCACAATATTTAACACAGAATTAGAATATGAACGGGGAAAGTTTCACGTTAATTTATTACAACCATAACTATATATACAAAAATAAAAACTGTCAACTACCATTTACAAAATAATCTAACAAACTTATAGATAGTTCTTATAAAATTACATTTTCTGCAATTTTACAAGCTAAGAAATATGCATATAAATATTTGTGTCTAATCAAAATCAAATATATAAAATATATATCAAATAATTTCATGAATAATAACAAGTGTCATAAAGAAAACTTCATATAAATCTGAAATTTGTGATACCATACATGGAAAATTTCACATTTAATTAATATTTACACACCTGTCTAATCGCACTAATGCATGTACTGATTGTGTGAAGAAAGATTGTTGTTTTATAAATATACTGAAAAGTTAGAAGTTAAGCATAGATTGACATGTTAACATAACAAGCATAATTTCATTATATTATCAAACAAAAATAACTTTCGCTATAATTTTAAAACATGTGTTTACTACAGATGAACCAAATTGATTGATTGGTGATACTATCTTGAAATATACATCAGATGGCATCATTGATAATATCTTAAGGAAGAAAATGTTTGTTAATAAATGATCATTGGCAATGAAAATTTCTATATTAAGATTTAGATTAAGACAAAGACAGTAAAAATATAGTAAATGATCAATCGTTTAAACCACAGTGCAGTGGAATAGGGTGAGGATAGTACGACTCGATGAGAGAGACTTTTATAGACGTGAATGGGATAGTACATTGGCTTTAGCAGTGTACGGTAGGCATTACTGCCACTCCCTAGGAACATACGTCCTTGCCGGCTGCGTCTACAATGAACTGGACCCAAGTTATGCTTGTTGCTGGTGAACGCGAAGGTGTCTCTTTTGGATGTAAAAATAAAACAGTTTTATATGGGAAGC
Source organism: Leptura quadrifasciata (assembly GCA_963675555.1). Lineage (NCBI taxonomy): Eukaryota > Metazoa > Arthropoda > Insecta > Coleoptera > Cerambycidae > Leptura > Leptura quadrifasciata. The sequence continues at coordinate 155,001,136 of OY776673.1, forward strand.
TTAAATTGAGACTCAAGCGGCCTTCCATGAACTTAATTTTAATTTATTCGAAGTTGGGGCGGTTTTTCTTAAATGGTTGGACCGGGCCAAAAGCTTCGCCCTGTATATGTTGCAGAGCTGTAGTTCACTTATATTAATTACTTAGATTCTGACTAGCACTTTATTTTTTATTTAATTTTATTGTTTATGGCAGGATCAAGAGCTACACCCTGTATATACTTGAAATTAAACACTTGGATTGAAAGGAATATTAAAAATTATGTATTAAGTGTAAAGAACAGAGTTGATTATTTTATTTTACTTCGCTCTTTAAATCCGCTCTTTGATTTTATGCGCGACGGCAGTTTAATTAAATTAATATTTTTTACTTGGGTTGCCCAAGGAAGTAGAACGGCCACTCGATTTGTTGAAATTTAAGGTTGACCGGGAAAGAATTAAACACTGTTTGGCTTAGAGACTTTGCTCGCGGAACGCAGAAACTAACTAGATGTACACCGAAACTGATTTGCTTTGAGCTTGTTGTCGAAGCCAAAAAAGGCCAACAAAAATAATTTTAAATTAATTAAAAAAGTCACAATTTATATTTTTTAACATGTTCATACATTAGCATCACAGCGCAGAATAAATACGACGCAATAAACGCTCCAAGACTATATCAACGCTTAGGATCCCGTACGCCTCGGCATGACTGGGCGGGGACGACACACGCAGCAGGCGGCCCCAGCCGCTCATTCGGCGCGCAACGTACAGAACGCCAGCCGACCTAACGCTCAGATCTCTGTCCGCCCCGATGTCCACAGGATCGCGGGATCGCGGCGAGGTTTCAGCAGCAGCGAGTCGAGTCCAAGCATTCAACGAGTAAACATCAGCAAGTAAACTTCAAGCAGTCTACCAGAACTCCAACCGTTCTACAAGAACTTCATCCGACGAACCGATACCTAGTACGGCGTCTCAGATACCAGTCCCTGCACTGTATTTGAACCCTGCTAGCGTTAGGAGAAGGACCATCTCCGTCACCGCGACGCGACTTTCAACCGTTCAACGATATTGTTTATTTGTGTTAGCTAGTAAAGTTAGGGATAAATTCAAATTTAAACTAAATTGTGCAACGACGTCGACAGAGTTCTGCTTAACGTTACTATTAATTGGAACACAGACTTTTTATTTCTTCGCATCGATATTTACCAGGCAAAAGCGCCTGTTCATATGCACAAAGTGCCTTGCACCAAAAGCGGTGCATTGTATGACAGCTTACAAGTTGCAACAAGGGGCTAGTAGCAATACCCACCGACACTTCAAAAATCGTAACCAGTCTACAAAATTCCAGAAATCGGCCCTGGGAGCTCGTCCAACATCCAGATCTACGAGAACACCACTATCGAGGCTGCTGGCGCCCATAAACTTCAAAATTCGCAGTCTCCGATAAAAACATTTTTATTTTTTCACAACTCAACCCTAGTTTTCGTAGACAAGCTGGTCATGCTCCTCTATATGGCATGATGGGGACTTGACTTGCCGAAGTCTGGATAGAGCTGGGTACGTTCTTTGACAGTCTATGGGGCTCGAAATTGTGAAATATTGCGCAATTAATTTGAAAAACTTGAATTCAGGACTGAAAATTATATTATAATTACGGCAATGAAAAATATGATTTCTTGATGTATATATAAAGTTGAATCCAAATTAGTTTTTGAAATATGAACGATAACTGCCTGAATAAAGTAAAAATTGGCTTGGTCCCGTAAAGTAATGTTGGATGTCTTAACTTACCATATTAATGTTATATTGAGAATGTTCCGTTGCCGGTGTTGAAACGAAATGGAGTGGGATGATGGTTTGAACGAAGTATGTTTTGAGGTAAAAATAGAAGATTGATTTGGAGAGAAATTTGTTCGTAGAATGTTTTCGGAAGTGAATTAAAATATGTTGACTTGGGGTTTGGAGAGTGATTTTGAAGTGAATTGAGATAATGAGGGGCGGTATTTTTTAGGGAAATCGTTTGTAATGTTTTTGTTGTAAATCGGTTAATTTGGATGTTTGAATGATTCTGTTGATAAATTTAGGTTATTTGTGAATTATCGATATGATATAAATTTTCTCAGAATAATTTTTGAAAAATTATGGTTTTGGCTACTTTGAGTGTCTGAGGGACTTTTTTATTGTGATTTGACTAGGTGACCTTAAAAATTGAATTATTTTGCAAGTTATAGTAGTACTTTTGACCTTGACTATATTGTTAATGCGTGAAACGTACTATAACAGTAGCAGCAAGAGTTGTATAGCACACGGTACGGGGGTGGGGGATGGGAAGTGTAGGTGTTTGTGAAATGCGTTGCATTGTGATATGAAGTAGGTACTTATGTTCCTCTTTTTGTGATTTTGTTTTTTCATTTGAAAATTCTTGGTGTGGCATCGTGATTTCATTATGGTATTCTCTTCATTTTCATTGCTGATCGCTTTCAGTATGCTTTAGTCCTTTCCTAGTCTGTTCATGACCCTTTTAAGTGTAGCTTGTCTTCCTATTTGTAGTCTTTTGCTGCTCAGTACTACCGCTTCCAGTAGGTGCGCCGAGTACCTTTTCATAAGTTTGTTCCCAGTAGTCCACCGTGTACGTTTGTATCCTTATATAATTGTTTTCACTCCTATTAATGTTCACGTTTGCTTTCGTTTAATTTACTTTGTAGATATAGGTTTCCAGTAAATATAAAAACTTTTAAAAAAATACGTAGCTTGTTGCATAAAAAGATGTTAGCATTATGACTAAAAGTAATTAACATATTGAAAATATAAGTATCTATACTGATCTTTCGAAAGAGGGGACGCGTGTTATATAATTTATTATCTCTCTCCTGGCCTATTAACGGATAAGTTGGATGAGTATATTCCAAGAGAAACTTTTTCAGATGCCTTAGACTCAATTGAGTATGTCGATAAAGGAGCAGTGTCGCGTATATCTGAGGAAGTGGCGGGGAATATATTTGCAACTCCACCTCTTAATTTTCTCATAATGTTCGTGTCCAGAGCTTATACGCAATTGATATGTATTAGCACAGGAGTTATATACCTTAATTTTTTATTAAAACATTCCATTTATGTGGTATAACAGCTGACAGCGCACTTATATCAAATAAACACAATACTGCCATGCTGGCCGTTATTCATTACCCACCCATTATCATCGTTATTATTGCCTTATAGAGAAAGAAAGTTATAAATAAAAGTTGTTTGGTTAAGACTAAATTTTGTTTAAGTGCTATCAAAAGTACAGTAGCGTGCAGATTTCAGGGAATACAAAAAATAATATATATATTTTTAATGGGATACCCAGTATATTATTAAATTTTTGGAATGATCATTTTTTCTTGATTTCAAAAATATACCATGTGTTACCCCTACCATATGCAATACAGTTTTTGGGTTATTTTTTTATTTGAGTCTTATATTTAGGTAATTGCAGATTTCTGATATTTTCAGGAAGATAATTATAGATGAATTATGCTATTATAATGGAGTGATTCTATAAATTTGGCTGTTTTATGCTATGGGATTGATAGAAGCTTTCCATGCCACGTATTGTAGGTACTATCAAGAGTTCTAAATTCCAGCAAATTTGCGCATATTAAACATTTATATTGTTGCGTCCTTATTTACTTTAGGTTCCTTTTTCTTTGGGATTTTGTATTTGCTCCCAATCCTTGTCTGTAATAGTTTCGTCAGTTTGGAGTCCCAATAGCTTACGTGGCGTTCACAGTCGCTGAGTTATCTAATCACATACCATATGTTACCCCTTCCATATACAGTTTTTGAGTTATTTTTTATTCGAGTCTTATATTTAGGTAAGTGCAGATTTTTGATATTATCAGGAAGATTATTATAGATGAATTATGCTATTATAATGGAGTGATTCTTTAAATTTGGCTCCCAATCCTTGTCTGTAACAGTCCCGTTAGATTGGAGTCCCAATAGCTTTGGCGTTCACAGCCGCTGAGTTGTCTAATCACATAATATGTTACCCCTTCCATATACAGTTTTTGGGTTATTTTTATTTGAGTCTTATATGTAGGTAAGTGCAGATCTGTTTTATGCTATGGGATTGATTGAAGCTTTCCATGCTCGTACTGTAAGTACTATCAAGAGTTTTATATTCCAGCAAATTTGCGCATATTAAACATTTATATATGTTGCGTCCTTATTTACTTTAGATTCCTTTTTCTTTGAGATTTTGCATTTGCTCCCAATCCTTGCCTGTAATAGTCTCGTCAGTTTTGAGTTCCAATAGCCTACGCGGCGTTCACAGTCGCTGAGTTGTCTAATCACATACCATATGTTACCCCTACCATATACAGTTTTTGAGTTATTTTTTATTTGAGTCGTATATTTAGGTAAGTGCAGATTTCTGATATTATCAGGTAGATTATTATAGATGAATTATGCTATTATAATGGAGCGATTGTAACTAAAAACACTCTAAGTGAGGGGATATGCTTAATACAAATAATAAATAAACACCACAGAAATTAGACCTAGTATACTCGCATTTATCAGTAAATATCTGCATTTGGGGTAGGTCAAGCATACTGGGGGTATGTTATTATTTATCATAAATAGAGAGGGAGAGTGGACTGTATTGCGTAAAAAGAAATTAAATGGATCCTACCTCTTAACCCTTCTGGATGATGTCTCCAACATCCAGCCTCCTTCCGGAGACCTCCAGATAGGCAATCCAATTCGTCAACGAACACCAAATACCATATATTATATGAATCATTGCACACACATATGTTTATGCGGCAAGGTTCTTAAATTATTAATAAACAAAAACAGGTAAATAAAATGTATAACCTGCGGTGTTGGCCGCGCTATGGTCGAACGTATGTTGCGTTCTTATTTACTTTGGTTTTTTCAAATTTTGCATTTTGTTGTAAGAGCCTTATACGCTTAGAGTTTCTATAGCTTACGTGTCGTTCACAGTTGCTGGAGTTGTCTAATCACATTTCCCAAGACCCAATAATGACTTATTGATGTTGATACCGTCTTGAAGACGTTTCCCCTAAGCCTTTGCTTGGGCAGTCCTCTCTGTTCCTGCCAGGTCCACCAGGTTAAGTTGTGATATTTGTACAGGACCATTCTCGATAGTGTTGTCCGTTGATTCTATGGTAAAATGGAAAATTGTATGAGATCGGCCCGATCTCTCGTTCACATTATTGTATGCAATTTTGCGTGTATTGTTCTCCAGATTCATTAACTCATATGTTGGGAATGGTGCAGTTAAATTAAATAATTCACATCACAAAAAGAAGACACAGTTTTATTTTCAGTTGAGTCGTACAAGAAGCTTACAGTGCACTAGTTAAAAATACTTAGTATATTAAATGAATAGAATGAATAATAATATATATGACTCGCTTTGAGTTTATATATTTTATGTTCTGTTGAGTCAATAGTTTTTAGTTTACAATTCGTTACTTGGAAGTACTGCGTAATAGAAGTTGATTAATTTTTGTACATTTCAACAGTAACGATTTTGTGAACAGGTCATCTTCCTGGTTACCTGTGGAAATATATTTGAGGCAGATTATCTTGTTCTCTACTTGCTCACGAGAAAAATGATATTTAACATCAATATGTTTTGAGCGTTTGTGTCTTGTCGGATGAGTTGCTATTGCTATACAACTTTGATTATCCTCAAATAGAGAAATTTGATCTAAAATTTGGATTTTTATACTTTCTAATAACGCTTTCAACCACAGAGCTTCTTTTACCGCTTGAAATAAGCCCATATATACTCTGCTTCGGTTGACGATGCTGCAACTGATTTCTGCCGTTTTGTGTTCCAAGTTACTGTACTATTTTTAAACATTTTAAATACATACCCTGTTGTGCTACGTCGGTCAGTTTCGTCAGCTGCCCAATCTGCATCAACGTATCCAATTAATTTTTCTACAAAGTCACATCTCTTATAAATCAATTTTATGTTTACTGTACCTTTTATATATCTTAAAACACGCTTCAAGGATTGCCATAATTCCTTGTTTGTTTTATTTTGATATTTACTTAACATATTTAATGAGGTACATAAATCTGGTCGTGTGCAAAGCATTGCATAAAGTAAACAACCAATTAAATTTCGACAGGGTGCGCCGCTGTCTTCATCTGACTCTAAAGCTTTGTAATTTAACCTTGTTGGTAATGGTGTACTTACTGGATTACATTCGCTCATATTGTATTTTCTTAAAATCGATTTTAAGTATGTGCTTTGGTCTAACGAAATTTCATGTTCAGTTCTCTGTATTCTAATTCCTAGAAAGAATTTTAGTTCTTTTAAATCAATCATTTGAAACTTAGTCATTAAAAATTGTTTAAAAGCATTAACTGTATTTGTTTCTCGCGTTATAATTACGATGTCATCTACGTATAAAATAACATAGATATTTTTGTTTATATGACCCTGATCTTGGAAATACAAACAATGATCGATAGCAGAATTTATGAAACCATGCTGTTTTACTGTTATGTCGAAACACTCATACCAGCACCGAGCAGATTGTTTTAAACCGTATAAAGATTTGCGGAGTTTGCATACTATGTTTTTATGTTTAATGTTTATCCCGTCGGGTACTTTCATAAATATATTTTCTTTTAAATCACCATTGAGAAATGCTGTCTTAACATCCATTTGGTGAATTAATAGTTGATATTTGATTTGCAAAAGCTAATAAACATCGAAAAGTACTAACTCGGGCTACTGGTGCGAAAGTTTCATCATAATCTAACTTGTATAATTGATTAAAACCCCGAGCTACCAGTCGTGCTTTATACTTTGTTAGATTTCCATTCTCATCATGTTTTATTGTAAATACCCATTTACTATCCGCAGTATTTACATTTTGCGGCTTTTGTACCAATGTACCAGTTTTATTTTGCATTAAAGAGTTAAGTTCTTCTTCAACTGCTTTTTCCCACTTTACCTTGTTTTTATTTGTAGCTATTTCTTGATAGCACGTGGGAATTACTTCATCAAGAACTAATATATTATAATTATTTATTTCTAAATCACGATCTTTATATGAAATTGGCGATTTTGTTTTGAATCTTTCGCTCCGTCTCACATCCTGTATTTTATCTCTCTTGCTTACCTTAGAAGGCGAAGGAGAAGACAGATCTTTACCATCTGGTTCAGGGACACCTCTTTCTTGAGGTGTTTGACCTTTCCTTTCTGACTCTAAAGTACTCATATTATTTGGAATACATTTATCAGTGACACCTTGATTATCTAGGGTTTGATTGTATTTTTTATTTATCTGATCTGTTATACCAGGAGGGATTTCTGTTACGGACTTTTCACCAGCCCCGCCGATTCTCTCTTTAATACTTGAATTTTGTACTAAAGTATCCGCTTCACCTAATAATCTGCCACTTTCGATCGTGTCAAGTTCCTTTCTTGATGTTTGAAAATTTAATTCATCACAAATTACGTCACGCGCTACAATAAATTTTCGCGTTTTTGCAATATAAATTTTGACATACCCTACAAGAATTCCTTTTATTGATTTATCATCAAATTTATATTTTCTTGTTTTATCATGTACAGTACAACCATTCAATCAATCAAAACAGATTTATTGAAAATTCCAATACAATAATACCGCCCCAGAACCCGTCCGGGGACTGGCCGTGCAACCACCGCACTGATCGCAGTGGTCGATTGCAAGGCCGGGCGGACCGGATCTGGCTTGGTTAAAAACAAATTTTAAGACTTAACTTAAACACCTTTTAACAAAGCAAATAAATATAGGTAATACCATTAAAAACATCAAATATAAAAGATTTAAAAGAAACTTAAAATTACACATACTTTAAACAACTTATTCACTGTAACACTTTTTTTAAAATTCTTTCAATTGACGCAGATACCTCAATTTAAACGAGGTACCTTCTGCGAAACACATGAACGCCGGGCTGCGCAAGGCTGGCCTAAACTTTTAGCTTTAAGAATTTTGATTTCATAATGTTTTAATTTGCTAGAAATTCGTGGCAAGAAGTGAATTTAGAGACAAAAATGCACAAAAAGAAATAAGAATAATAAACGCGACAAAAAGGATACAAACAGAAAGGAAGAGGGGGATAGAAAAGATTTAAAGATAAGCAAAGATATGAAATATTCGTAAAGGTGGATAGGGTAAGCGAAAGTTATAGTTGTTGAAGCTTGGCTACAGAGGTTGCCCGAAAATCGATAACGTCTGGTATGGTAAGGGGTGTTTAATCCGAAATGGGGCATTATGCTGTCTAATTTGTGTTATGTGTCTTGTTAGCGGACTATCGCCCAACTTGAAAGAATAGAAGTTTTGAGAGATATGTTGGACGTAGTCCGCTATCGGGGTTTTGTCGTTACAACGTGCGTATAAGTCTCTGAGGGAGGTGTACCTTCCAGAATTCGATATGAGGCGCATAAATTTGTGCTCAAACACTTGAAGTTTTTTCATTGTCGTGACCGGTATGCTGCACCACACCAGTGCCGCGTATGTGATGGATGGCCTGACCACCATTGTATACAATAATTTTTTATTTTGTCGGTTAAGTCTGCTACCCCTGACCATAAGCGGATACAGACTCCTGGACAGGGAGTAGACCGTCCGTATTGTCTCGTTTATATAAGATTATTATAAATGAATTATGCTATTATAATGGAGTGATTCTTCAAATTTGGCTGTTTTATGCTATGGGATTGATTGAAGCTTTCCATGCTCGTACTGTAAGTACTATCAAGAGTTTTATATTCCAGAAAATTTGCGCATATTAAACATTTATATATGTTGCGTCCTTATTTACTTTAGATTCCTTTTTCTTTGAGATTTTGCATTTGCTCCCAATCCTTGTCTGTAATAGTCTCGTCAGTTTTGAGTCCCAATAGCCTGCGTGGCGTTCACAGTCGCTGAGTTGTCTAATCACATACCATATGTTACCCCTACCATATACAGTTTTTAGTTATTTTTTATTTGAGTCGTATATTTAGGTAAGTGCAGATTTCTGATATTATCAGGTAGATTATTATAGATGAATTATGCTATTATAATGGAGCGATTGTAACTAAAAACACTCTAAGTGAGGGGATATGCTTAATACAAATAATAAATAAACACCACAGAAATTAGACCTAGTATACTCGCATTTATCAGTAAATATCTGCATTTGGGGTAGGTCAAGCATACTGGGGGTATGTTATTATTTATCATAAATAGAGAGGGAGAGTGGACTGTATTGCGTAAAAAGAAATTAAATGGATCCTACCTCTTAACCCTTCTGGATGATGTCTCCAACATCCAGCCTCCTTCCGGAGACCTCCAGATAGGCAATCCAATTCGTCAACGAACACCAAATACCATATATTATATGAATCATTGCACACACATATGTTTATGCGGCAAGGTTCTTAAATTATTAATAAACAAAAACAGGTAAATAAAATGTATAACCTGCGGTGTTGGCCGCGCTATGGTCGAACGTATGTTGCGTTCTTATTTACTTTGGTTTTTTCAAATTTTGCATTTTGTTGTAAGAGCCTTATACGCTTAGAGTTTCTATAGCTTACGTGTCGTTCACAGTTGCTGGAGTTGTCTAATCACATTTCCCAAGACCCAATAATGACTTATTGATGTTGATACCGTCTTGAAGACGTTTCCCCTAAGCCTTTGCTTGGGCAGTCCTCTCTGTTCCTGCCAGGTCCACCGGGTTAAGTTGTGATATTTGTACAGGACCATTCTCGATAGTGTTGTCCGTTGATTCTATGGTAAAATGGAAAATTGTATGAGATCGGCCCGATCTCTCGTTCACATTATTGTATGCAATTTTGCGTGTATTGTTCTCCAGATTCATTAACTCATATGTTGGGAATGGTGCAGTTAAATTAAATAATTCACATCACAAAAAGAAGACACAGTTTTATTTTCAGTTGAGTCGTACAAGAAGCTTACAGTGCACTAGTTAAAAATACTTAGTATATTAAATGAATAGAATGAATAATAATATATATGACTCGCTTTGAGTTTATATATTTTATGTTCTGTTGAGTCAATAGTTTTTAGTTTACAATTCGTTACTTGGAAGTACTGCGTAATAGAAGTTGATTAATTTTTGTACATTTCAACAGTAACGATTTTGTGAACAGGTCATCTTCCTGGTTACCTGTGGAAATATATTTGAGGCAGATTATCTTGTTCTCTACTTGCTCACGAGAAAAATGATATTTAACATCAATATGTTTTGAGCGTTTGTGTCTTGTCGGATGAGTTGCTATTGCTATACAACTTTGATTATCCTCAAATAGAGAAATTTGATCTAAAATTTGGATTTTTATACTTTCTAATAACGCTTTCAACCACAGAGCTTCTTTTACCGCTTGAAATAAGCCCATATACTCTGCTTCGGTTGACGATGCTGCAACTGATTTCTGCCGTTTTGTGTTCCAAGTTACTGTACTATTTTTAAACATTTTAAATACATACCCTGTTGTGCTACGTCGGTCAGTTTCGTCGGCTGCCCAATCTGCATCAACGTATCCAATTAATTTTTCTACAAAGTCCCATCTCTTATAAATCAATTTTATGTTTACTGTACCTTTTATATATCTTAAAACACGCTTCAAGGATTGCCATAATTCCTTGTTTGTTTTATTTTGATATTTACTTAACATATTTAATGAGGTACATAAATCTGGTCGTGTGCAAAGCATTGCATAAAGTAAACAACCAATTAAATTTCGACAGGGTGCGCCGCTGTCTTCATCTGACTCTAAAGCTTTGTAATTTAACCTTGTTGGTAATGGTGTACTTACTGGATTACATTCGCTCATATTGTATTTTCTTAAAATCGATTTTAAGTATGTGCTTTGGTCTAACGAAATTTCATGTTCAGTTCTCTGTATTCTAATTCCTAGAAAGAATTTTAGTTCTTTTAAATCAATCATTTGAAACTTAGTCATTAAAAATTGTTTAAAAGCATTAACTGTATTTGTTTCTCGCGTTATAATTACGATGTCATCTACGTATAAAATAACATAGATATTTTTGTTTATATGACCCTGATCTTGGAAATACAAACAATGATCGATAGCAGAATTTATGAAACCATGCTGTTTTACTGTTATGTCGAAACACTCATACCAGCACCGAGCAGATTGTTTTAAACCGTATAAAGATTTGCGGAGTTTGCATACTATGTTTTTATGTTTAATGTTTATCCCGTCGGGTACTTTCATAAATATATTTTCTTTTAAATCACCATTGAGAAATGCTGTCTTAACATCCATTTGGTGAATTAATAGTTGATATTTGATTTGCAAAAGCTAATAAACATCGAAAAGTACTAACTCGGGCTACTGGTGCGAAAGTTTCATCATAATCTAACTTGTATAATTGATTAAAACCCCGAGCTACCAGTCGTGCTTTATACTTTGTTAGATTTCCATTCTCATCATGTTTTATTGTAAATACCCATTTACTATCCGCAGTATTTACATTTTGCGGCTTTTGTACCAATGTACCAGTTTTATTTTGCATTAAAGAGTTAAGTTCTTCTTCAACTGCTTTTTCCCACTTTACCTTGTTTTTATTTGTAGCTATTTCTTGATAGCACGTGGGAATTACTTCATCAAGAACTAATATATTATAATTATTTATTTCTAAAATCACGATCTTTATATGAAATTGGCGATTTTGTTTTGAATCTTTCGCTCCGTCTCACATCCTGTATTTTATCTCTCTTGCTTACCTTAGAAGGCGAAGGAGAAGACAGATCTTTACCATCTGGTTCAGGGACACCTCTTTCTTGAGGTGTTTGACCTTTCCTTTCTGACTCTAAAGTACTCATATTATTTGGAATACATTTATCAGTGACACCTTGATTATCTAGGGTTTGATTGTATTTTTTATTTATCTGATCTGTTATACCAGGAGGGATTTCTGTTACGGACTTTTCACCAGCCCCGCCGATTCTCTCTTTAATACTTGAATTTTGTACTAAAGTATCCGCTTCACCTAATAATCTGCCACTTTCGATCGTGTCAAGTTCCTTTCTTGATGTTTGAAAATTTAATTCATCACAAATTACGTCACGCGCTACAATAAATTTTCGCGTTTTTGCAATATAAATTTTGACATACCCTACAAGAATTCCTTTTATTGATTTATCATCAAATTTATATTTTCTTGTTTTATCATGTACAGTACAACCATTCAATCAATCAAAACAGATTTATTGAAAATTCCAATACAATAATACCGCCCCAGAACCCGTCCGGGGACTGGCCGTGCAACCATCGCAGTGGTCGATTGCAAGGCCGGGCGGACCGGATCTGGCTTGGTTAAAAACAAATTTTAAGACTTAACTTAAACACCTTTTAACAAAGCAAATAAAAATAGGTAATACCATTAAAAACATCAAATATAAAAGATTTAAAAGAAACTTAAAATTACACATACTTTAAACAACTTATTCACTGTAACACTTTTTTTAAAATTCTTTCAATTGACGCAGATACCTCAATTTAAACGAGGTACCTTCTGCGAAACACATGAACGCCGGGCTGCGCAAGGCTGGCCTAAACTTTTAGCTTTAAGAATTTTGATTTCATAATGTTTTAATTTGCTAGAAATTCGTGGCAAGAAGTGAATTTAGAGACAAAAATGCACAAAAAGAAATAAGAATAATAAACGCGACAAAAAGGATACAAACAGAAAGGAAGAGGGGGATAGAAAAGATTTAAAGATAAGCAAAGATATGAAATATTCGTAAAGGTGGATAGGGTAAGCGAAAGTTATAGTTGTTGAAGCTTGGCTACAGAGGTTGCCCGAAAATCGATAACGTCTGGTATGGTAAGGGGTGTTTAATCCGAAATGGGGCATTATGCTGTCTAATTTGTGTTATGTGTCTTGTTAGCGGACTATCGCCCAACTTGAAAGAATAGAAGTTTTGAGAGATATGTTGGACGTAGTCCGCTATCGGGGTTTTGTCGTTACAACGTGCGTATAAGTCTCTGAGGGAGGTGTACCTTCCAGAATTCGATATGAGGCGCATAAATTTGTGCTCAAACACTTGAAGTTTTTTCATTGTCGTGACCGGTATGCTGCACCACACCAGTGCCGCGTATGTGATGGATGGCCTGACCACCATTGTATACAATAATTTTTTATTTTGTCGGTTAAGTCTGCTACCCCTGACCATAAGCGGATACAGACTCCTGGACAGGGAGTAGACCGTCCGTATTGTCTCGTTTATATAAGATTATTATAAATGAATTATGCTATTATAATGGAGTGATTCTTCAAATTTGGCTGTTTTATGCTATGGGATGGATTGAAGCTTTCCATGCTCGTACTGTAAGTACTATCAAGAGTTTTATATTCCAGAAAATTTGCGCATATTAAACATTTATATATGTTGCGTCCTTATTTACTTTAGATTCCTTTTTCTTTGAGATTTTGCATTTGCTCCCAATCCTTGTCTGTAATAGTCTCGTCAGTTTTGAGTCCCAATAGCCTGCGTGGCGTTCACAGTCGCTGAGTTGTCTAATCACATACCATATGTTACCCCTACCATATACAGTTTTTAGTTATTTTTTATTTGAGTCGTATATTTAGGTAAGTGCAGATTTCTGATATTATCAGGTAGATTATTATAGATGAATTATGCTATTATAATGGAGCGATTGTAACTAAAAACACTCTAAGTGAGGGGATATGCTTAATACAAATAATAAATAAACACCACAGAAATTAGACCTAGTATACTCGCATTTATCAGTAAATATCTGCATTTGGGGTAGGTCAAGCATACTGGGGGTATGTTATTATTTATCATAAATAGAGAGGGAGAGTGGACTGTATTGCGTAAAAAGAAATTAAATGGATCCTACCTCTTAACCCTTCTGGATGATGTCTCCAACATCCAGCCTCCTTCCGGAGACCTCCAGATAGGCAATCCAATTCGTCAACGAACACCAAATACCATATATTATATGAATCATTGCACACACATATGTTTATGCGGCAAGGTTCTTAAATTATTAATAAACAAAAACAGGTAAATAAAATGTATAACCTGCGGTGTTGGCCGCGCTATGGTCGAACGTATGTTGCGTTCTTATTTACTTTGGTTTTTTCAAATTTTGCATTTTGTTGTAAGAGCCTTATACGCTTAGAGTTTCTATAGCTTACGTGTCGTTCACAGTTGCTGGAGTTGTCTAATCACATTTCCCAAGACCCAATAATGACTTATTGATGTTGATACCGTCTTGAAGACGTTTCCCCTAAGCCTTTGCTTGGGCAGTCCTCTCTGTTCCTGCCAGGTCCACCAGGTTAAGTTGTGATATTTGTACAGGACCATTCTCGATAGTGTTGTCCGTTGATTCTATGGTAAAATGGAAAATTGTATGAGATCGGCCCGATCTCTCGTTCACATTATTGTATGCAATTTTGCGTGTATTGTTCTCCAGATTCATTAACTCATATGTTGGGAATGGTGCAGTTAAATTAAATAATTCACATCACAAAAAGAAGACACAGTTTTATTTTCAGTTGAGTCGTACAAGAAGCTTACAGTGCACTAGTTAAAAATACTTAGTATATTAAATGAATAGAATGAATAATAATATATATGACTCGCTTTGAGTTTATATATTTTATGTTCTGTTGAGTCAATAGTTTTTAGTTTACAATTCGTTACTTGGAAGTACTGCGTAATAGAAGTTGATTAATTTTTGTACATTTCAACAGTAACGATTTTGTGAACAGGTCATCTTCCTGGTTACCTGTGGAAATATATTTGAGGCAGATTATCTTGTTCTCTACTTGCTCACGAGAAAAATGATATTTAACATCAATATGTTTTGAGCGTTTGTGTCTTGTCGGATGAGTTGCTATTGCTATACAACTTTGATTATCCTCAAATAGAGAAATTTGATCTAAAATTTGGATTTTTATACTTTCTAATAACGCTTTCAACCACAGAGCTTCTTTTACCGCTTGAAATAAGCCCATATATACTCTGCTTCGGTTGACGATGCTGCAACTGATTTCTGCCGTTTTGTGTTCCAAGTTACTGTACTATTTTTAAACATTTTAAATACATACCCTGTTGTGCTACGTCGGTCAGTTTCGTCAGCTGCCCAATCTGCATCAACGTATCCAATTAATTTTTCTACAAAGTCACATCTCTTATAAATCAATTTTATGTTTACTGTACCTTTTATATATCTTAAAACACGCTTCAAGGATTGCCATAATTCCTTGTTTGTTTTATTTTGATATTTACTTAACATATTTAATGAGGTACATAAATCTGGTCGTGTGCAAAGCATTGCATAAAGTAAACAACCAATTAAATTTCGACAGGGTGCGCCGCTGTCTTCATCTGACTCTAAAGCTTTGTAATTTAACCTTGTTGGTAATGGTGTACTTACTGGATTACATTCGCTCATATTGTATTTTCTTAAAATCGATTTTAAGTATGTGCTTTGGTCTAACGAAATTTCATGTTCAGTTCTCTGTATTCTAATTCCTAGAAAGAATTTTAGTTCTTTTAAATCAATCATTTGAAACTTAGTCATTAAAAATTGTTTAAAAGCATTAACTGTATTTGTTTCTCGCGTTATAATTACGATGTCATCTACGTATAAAATAACATAGATATTTTTGTTTATATGACCCTGATCTTGGAAATACAAACAATGATCGATAGCAGAATTTATGAAACCATGCTGTTTTACTGTTATGTCGAAACACTCATACCAGCACCGAGCAGATTGTTTTAAACCGTATAAAGATTTGCGGAGTTTGCATACTATGTTTTTATGTTTAATGTTTATCCCGTCGGGTACTTTCATAAATATATTTTCTTTTAAATCACCATTGAGAAATGCTGTCTTAACATCCATTTGGTGAATTAATAGTTGATATTTGATTTGCAAAAGCTAATAAACATCGAAAAGTACTAACTCGGGCTACTGGTGCGAAAGTTTCATCATAATCTAACTTGTATAATTGATTAAAACCCCGAGCTACCAGTCGTGCTTTATACTTTGTTAGATTTCCATTCTCATCATGTTTTATTGTAAATACCCATTTACTATCCGCAGTATTTACATTTTGCGGCTTTTGTACCAATGTACCAGTTTTATTTTGCATTAAAGAGTTAAGTTCTTCTTCAACTGCTTTTTCCCACTTTACCTTGTTTTTATTTGTAGCTATTTCTTGATAGCACGTGGGAATTACTTCATCAAGAACTAATATATTATAATTATTTATTTCTAAATCACGATCTTTATATGAAATTGGCGATTTTGTTTTGAATCTTTCGCTCCGTCTCACATCCTGTATTTTATCTCTCTTGCTTACCTTAGAAGGCGAAGGAGAAGACAGATCTTTACCATCTGGTTCAGGGACACCTCTTTCTTGAGGTGTTTGACCTTTCCTTTCTGACTCTAAAGTACTCATATTATTTGGAATACATTTATCAGTGACACCTTGATTATCTAGGGTTTGATTGTATTTTTTATTTATCTGATCTGTTATACCAGGAGGGATTTCTGTTACGGACTTTTCACCAGCCCCGCCGATTCTCTCTTTAATACTTGAATTTTGTACTAAAGTATCCGCTTCACCTAATAATCTGCCACTTTCGATCGTGTCAAGTTCCTTTCTTGATGTTTGAAAATTTAATTCATCACAAATTACGTCACGCGCTACAATAAATTTTCGCGTTTTTGCAATATAAATTTTGACATACCCTACAAGAATTCCTTTTATTGATTTATCATCAAATTTATATTTTCTTGTTTTATCATGTACAGTACAACCATTCAATCAATCAAAACAGATTTATTGAAAATTCCAATACAATAATACCGCCCCAGAACCCGTCCGGGGACTGGCCGTGCAACCACCGCACTGATCGCAGTGGTCGATTGCAAGGCCGGGCGGACCGGATCTGGCTTGGTTAAAAACAAATTTTAAGACTTAACTTAAACACCTTTTAACAAAGCAAATAAAAATAGGTAATACCATTAAAAACATCAAATATAAAAGATTTAAAAGAAACTTAAAATTACACATACTTTAAACAACTTATTCACTGTAACACTTTTTTTAAAATTCTTTCAATTGACGCAGATACCTCAATTTAAACGAGGTACCTTCTGCGAAACACATGAACGCCGGGCTGCGCAAGGCTGGCCTAAACTTTTAGCTTTAAGAATTTTGATTTCATAATGTTTTAATTTGCTAGAAATTCGTGGCAAGAAGTGAATTTAGAGACAAAAATGCACAAAAAGAAATAAGAATAATAAACGCGACAAAAAGGATACAAACAGAAAGGAAGAGGGGGATAGAAAAGATTTAAAGATAAGCAAAGATATGAAATATTCGTAAAGGTGGATAGGGTAAGCGAAAGTTATAGTTGTTGAAGCTTGGCTACAGAGGTTGCCCGAAAATCGATAACGTCTGGTATGGTAAGGGGTGTTTAATCCGAAATGGGGCATTATGCTGTCTAATTTGTGTTATGTGTCTTGTTAGCGGACTATCGCCCAACTTGAAAGAATAGAAGTTTTGAGAGATATGTTGGACGTAGTCCGCTATCGGGGTTTTGTCGTTACAACGTGCGTATAAGTCTCTGAGGGAGGTGTACCTTCCAGAATTCGATATGAGGCGCATAAATTTGTGCTCAAACACTTGAAGTTTTTTCATTGTCGTGACCGGTATGCTGCACCACACCAGTGCCGCGTATGTGATGGATGGCCTGACCACCATTGTATACAATAATTTTTTATTTTGTCGGTTAAGTCTGCTACCCCTGACCATAAGCGGATACAGACTCCTGGACAGGGAGTAGACCGTCCGTATTGTCTCGTTTATATAAGATTATTATAAATGAATTATGCTATTATAATGGAGTGATTCTTCAAATTTGGCTGTTTTATGCTATGGGATGGATTGAAGCTTTCCATGCTCGTACTGTAAGTACTATCAAGAGTTTTATATTCCAGAAAATTTGCGCATATTAAACATTTATATATGTTGCGTCCTTATTTACTTTAGATTCCTTTTTCTTTGAGATTTTGCATTTGCTCCCAATCCTTGTCTGTAATAGTCTCGTCAGTTTTGAGTCCCAATAGCCTGCGTGGCGTTCACAGTCGCTGAGTTGTCTAATCACATACCATATGTTACCCCTACCATATACAGTTTTTAGTTATTTTTTATTTGAGTCGTATATTTAGGTAAGTGCAGATTTCTGATATTATCAGGTAGATTATTATAGATGAATTATGCTATTATAATGGAGCGATTGTAACTAAAAACACTCTAAGTGAGGGGATATGCTTAATACAAATAATAAATAAACACCACAGAAATTAGACCTAGTATACTCGCATTTATCAGTAAATATCTGCATTTGGGGTAGGTCAAGCATACTGGGGGTATGTTATTATTTATCATAAATAGAGAGGGAGAGTGGACTGTATTGCGTAAAAAGAAATTAAATGGATCCTACCTCTTAACCCTTCTGGATGATGTCTCCAACATCCAGCCTCCTTCCGGAGACCTCCAGATAGGCAATCCAATTCGTCAACGAACACCAAATACCATATATTATATGAATCATTGCACACACATATGTTTATGCGGCAAGGTTCTTAAATTATTAATAAACAAAAACAGGTAAATAAAATGTATAACCTGCGGTGTTGGCCGCGCTATGGTCGAACGTATGTTGCGTTCTTATTTACTTTGGTTTTTTCAAATTTTGCATTTTGTTGTAAGAGCCTTATACGCTTAGAGTTTCTATAGCTTACGTGTCGTTCACAGTTGCTGGAGTTGTCTAATCACATTTCCCAAGACCCAATAATGACTTATTGATGTTGATACCGTCTTGAAGACGTTTCCCCTAAGCCTTTGCTTGGGCAGTCCTCTCTGTTCCTGCCAGGTCCACCAGGTTAAGTTGTGATATTTGTACAGGACCATTCTCGATAGTGTTGTCCGTTGATTCTATGGTAAAATGGAAAATTGTATGAGATCGGCCCGATCTCTCGTTCACATTATTGTATGCAATTTTGCGTGTATTGTTCTCCAGATTCATTAACTCATATGTTGGGAATGGTGCAGTTAAATTAAATAATTCACATCACAAAAAGAAGACACAGTTTTATTTTCAGTTGAGTCGTACAAGAAGCTTACAGTGCACTAGTTAAAAATACTTAGTATATTAAATGAATAGAATGAATAATAATATATATGACTCGCTTTGAGTTTATATATTTTATGTTCTGTTGAGTCAATAGTTTTTAGTTTACAATTCGTTACTTGGAAGTACTGCGTAATAGAAGTTGATTAATTTTTGTACATTTCAACAGTAACGATTTTGTGAACAGGTCATCTTCCTGGTTACCTGTGGAAATATATTTGAGGCAGATTATCTTGTTCTCTACTTGCTCACGAGAAAAATGATATTTAACATCAATATGTTTTGAGCGTTTGTGTCTTGTCGGATGAGTTGCTATTGCTATACAACTTTGATTATCCTCAAATAGAGAAATTTGATCTAAAATTTGGATTTTTATACTTTCTAATAACGCTTTCAACCACAGAGCTTCTTTTACCGCTTGAAATAAGCCCATATACTCTGCTTCGGTTGACGATGCTGCAACTGATTTCTGCCGTTTTGTGTTCCAAGTTACTGTACTATTTTTAAACATTTTAAATACATACCCTGTTGTGCTACGTCGGTCAGTTTCGTCGGCTGCCCAATCTGCATCAACGTATCCAATTAATTTTTCTACAAAGTCCCATCTCTTATAAATCAATTTTATGTTTACTGTACCTTTTATATATCTTAAAACACGCTTCAAGGATTGCCATAATTCCTTGTTTGTTTTATTTTGATATTTACTTAACATATTTAATGAGGTACATAAATCTGGTCGTGTGCAAAGCATTGCATAAAGTAAACAACCAATTAAATTTCGACAGGGTGCGCCGCTGTCTTCATCTGACTCTAAAGCTTTGTAATTTAACCTTGTTGGTAATGGTGTACTTACTGGATTACATTCGCTCATATTGTATTTTCTTAAAATCGATTTTAAGTATGTGCTTTGGTCTAACGAAATTTCATGTTCAGTTCTCTGTATTCTAATTCCTAGAAAGAATTTTAGTTCTTTTAAATCAATCATTTGAAACTTAGTCATTAAAAATTGTTTAAAAGCATTAACTGTATTTGTTTCTCGCGTTATAATTACGATGTCATCTACGTATAAAATAACATAGATATTTTTGTTTATATGACCCTGATCTTGGAAATACAAACAATGATCGATAGCAGAATTTATGAAACCATGCTGTTTTACTGTTATGTCGAAACACTCATACCAGCACCGAGCAGATTGTTTTAAACCGTATAAAGATTTGCGGAGTTTGCATACTATGTTTTTATGTTTAATGTTTATCCCGTCGGGTACTTTCATAAATATATTTTCTTTTAAATCACCATTGAGAAATGCTGTCTTAACATCCATTTGGTGAATTAATAGTTGATATTTGATTTGCAAAAGCTAATAAACATCGAAAAGTACTAACTCGGGCTACTGGTGCGAAAGTTTCATCATAATCTAACTTGTATAATTGATTAAAACCCCGAGCTACCAGTCGTGCTTTATACTTTGTTAGATTTCCATTCTCATCATGTTTTATTGTAAATACCCATTTACTATCCGCAGTATTTACATTTTGCGGCTTTTGTACCAATGTACCAGTTTTATTTTGCATTAAAGAGTTAAGTTCTTCTTCAACTGCTTTTTCCCACTTTACCTTGTTTTTATTTGTAGCTATTTCTTGATAGCACGTGGGAATTACTTCATCAAGAACTAATATATTATAATTATTTATTTCTAAATCACGATCTTTATATGAAATTGGCGATTTTGTTTTGAATCTTTCGCTCCGTCTCACATCCTGTATTTTATCTCTCTTGCTTACCTTAGAAGGCGAAGGAGAAGACAGATCTTTACCATCTGGTTCAGGGACACCTCTTTCTTGAGGTGTTTGACCTTTCCTTTCTGACTCTAAAGTACTCATATTATTTGGAATACATTTATCAGTGACACCTTGATTATCTAGGGTTTGATTGTATTTTTTATTTATCTGATCTGTTATACCAGGAGGGATTTCTGTTACGGACTTTTCACCAGCCCCGCCGATTCTCTCTTTAATACTTGAATTTTGTACTAAAGTATCCGCTTCACCTAATAATCTGCCACTTTCGATCGTGTCAAGTTCCTTTCTTGATGTTTGAAAATTTAATTCATCACAAATTACGTCACGCGCTACAATAAATTTTCGCGTTTTTGCAATATAAATTTTGACATACCCTACAAGAATTCCTTTTATTGATTTATCATCAAATTTATATTTTCTTGTTTTATCATGTACAGTACAACCATTCAATCAATCAAAACAGATTTATTGAAAATTCCAATACAATAATACCGCCCCAGAACCCGTCCGGGGACTGGCCGTGCAACCACCGCACTGATCGCAGTGGTCGATTGCAAGGCCGGGCGGACCGGATCTGGCTTGGTTAAAAACAAATTTTAAGACTTAACTTAAACACCTTTTAACAAAGCAAATAAAAATAGGTAATACCATTAAAAACATCAAATATAAAAGATTTAAAAGAAACTTAAAATTACACATACTTTAAACAACTTATTCACTGTAACACTTTTTTTAAAATTCTTTCAATTGACGCAGATACCTCAATTTAAACGAGGTACCTTCTGCGAAACACATGAACGCCGGGCTGCGCAAGGCTGGCCTAAACTTTTAGCTTTAAGAATTTTGATTTCATAATGTTTTAATTTGCTAGAAATTCGTGGCAAGAAGTGAATTTAGAGACAAAAATGCACAAAAAGAAATAAGAATAATAAACGCGACAAAAAGGATACAAACAGAAAGGAAGAGGGGGATAGAAAAGATTTAAAGATAAGCAAAGATATGAAATATTCGTAAAGGTGGATAGGGTAAGCGAAAGTTATAGTTGTTGAAGCTTGGCTACAGAGGTTGCCCGAAAATCGATAACGTCTGGTATGGTAAGGGGTGTTTAATCCGAAATGGGGCATTATGCTGTCTAATTTGTGTTATGTGTCTTGTTAGCGGACTATCGCCCAACTTGAAAGAATAGAAGTTTTGAGAGATATGTTGGACGTAGTCCGCTATCGGGGTTTTGTCGTTACAACGTGCGTATAAGTCTCTGAGGGAGGTGTACCTTCCAGAATTCGATATGAGGCGCATAAATTTGTGCTCAAACACTTGAAGTTTTTTCATTGTCGTGACCGGTATGCTGCACCACACCAGTGCCGCGTATGTGATGGATGGCCTGACCACCATTGTCTACAATAATTTTTTATTTTGTCGGTTAAGTCTGCTACCCCTGACCATAAGCGGATACAGACTCCTGGACAGGGAGTAGACCGTCCGTATTGTCTCGTTTATATAAGATTATTATAAATGAATTATGCTATTATAATGGAGTGATTCTTCAAATTTGGCTGTTTTATGCTATGGGATTGATTGAAGCTTTCCATGCTCGTACTGTAAGTACTATCAAGAGTTTTATATTCCAGAAAATTTGCGCATATTAAACATTTATATATGTTGCGTCCTTATTTACTTTAGATTCCTTTTTCTTTGAGATTTTGCATTTGCTCCCAATCCTTGTCTGTAATAGTCTCGTCAGTTTTGAGTCCCAATAGCCTGCGTGGCGTTCACAGTCGCTGAGTTGTCTAATCACATACCATATGTTACCCCTACCATATACAGTTTTTAGTTATTTTTTATTTGAGTCGTATATTTAGGTAAGTGCAGATTTCTGATATTATCAGGTAGATTATTATAGATGAATTATGCTATTATAATGGAGCGATTGTAACTAAAAACACTCTAAGTGAGGGGATATGCTTAATACAAATAATAAATAAACACCACAGAAATTAGACCTAGTATACTCGCATTTATCAGTAAATATCTGCATTTGGGGTAGGTCAAGCATACTGGGGGTATGTTATTATTTATCATAAATAGAGAGGGAGAGTGGACTGTATTGCGTAAAAAGAAATTAAATGGATCCTACCTCTTAACCCTTCTGGATGATGTCTCCAACATCCAGCCTCCTTCCGGAGACCTCCAGATAGGCAATCCAATTCGTCAACGAACACCAAATACCATATATTATATGAATCATTGCACACACATATGTTTATGCGGCAAGGTTCTTAAATTATTAATAAACAAAAACAGGTAAATAAAATGTATAACCTGCGGTGTTGGCCGCGCTATGGTCGAACGTATGTTGCGTTCTTATTTACTTTGGTTTTTTCAAATTTTGCATTTTGTTGTAAGAGCCTTATACGCTTAGAGTTTCTATAGCTTACGTGTCGTTCACAGTTGCTGGAGTTGTCTAATCACATTTCCCAAGACCCAATAATGACTTATTGATGTTGATACCGTCTTGAAGACGTTTCCCCTAAGCCTTTGCTTGGGCAGTCCTCTCTGTTCCTGCCAGGTCCACCGGGTTAAGTTGTGATATTTGTACAGGACCATTCTCGATAGTGTTGTCCGTTGATTCTATGGTAAAATGGAAAATTGTATGAGATCGGCCCGATCTCTCGTTCACATTATTGTATGCAATTTTGCGTGTATTGTTCTCCAGATTCATTAACTCATATGTTGGGAATGGTGCAGTTAAATTAAATAATTCACATCACAAAAAGAAGACACAGTTTTATTTTCAGTTGAGTCGTACAAGAAGCTTACAGTGCACTAGTTAAAAATACTTAGTATATTAAATGAATAGAATGAATAATAATATATATGACTCGCTTTGAGTTTATATATTTTATGTTCTGTTGAGTCAATAGTTTT